>JACJUM010003147.1:3068792-3256264 GCA_020976665.1 Heortia vitessoides
AAGACAAAATGATGTATAATTACAAAGAAGAAATATAAAGAAATGAAATCCAGACAGAAGATAAGGTAAACTTAACGTTATAGGTTAACTCTAGAAATCCCAGAAAATATTGAACACTGTTAAAGTTATGTTATTGATAATAACAAAAAGATCTAAATAGAGACATAAACTAAAGGTTTATAAATAAAAAAAAAATGAGGCATCGCCCTACAAAAAAAAGTAGCATCAGAATGACATTAAACGACGTTTAATAAAATCAAACCCCCATTTATTATAAAAAAAAACCCTTAAATTACCATAATATAATGTTTTGTTATGTAGAAGCACAAAGAAAAATATTTTTGCATAATCTTTTATATTATAGTATTTTTAAAACCGTTCATTACATTGAATGCCTATTTTTTAAACCGTATTTGTGGAAAACAGGTACACGATCCATCTCGAGCTATGCGGTCACCGTAGCTAATGAACACTAGCAACACCAAGGAGATATTTAGTGCAGTAGCAAAGTCCTGTCAATCGATATTATGCTCTTTTTATAATAGAATAGGTTACATTATCCCATGTCAGTGCTGTTCGCTTTTGAGGAGTTCCCTAGTCACAGTAGCCTAATAGTATTGACGGTAAAATTTGAAACAGTTTGTGAACTGTCCTATTAAAATGCATACAAAAAATGATTGTTAATCGTTACAGACGTTTTGTGTGTTAGCCTAAGATATTCTTATGCCATGCTACCATATAGAAATTTGTTTTATAAACTCATTCAACAAGTGATAATATAACTACGAATATGTCTAATTCAGTTTGCAAGATTAGCTATATGATTCGATCAAGTAGAAAGTCTTAAAATTTTTCGTCTTGTCCAGACGAGTTGATCTTACAGGTTCGGCTTAGGTTTTGCTGAACTTAATGACTGTGGTAGAAGCATATGTCGAAATAGGTTACTGAGGTACCAAATCAATCTAAGGCCGTATATCCATCAACAGCGTATGTGCAATCACCATAACGCCTGTCTAACGTGGTTGTTATTGGTAAATAGGACCGAAATCATCAAATTTCATTAATTTGGCCAGCCTGATGGCACAGTTCATAGTGATCCTATCTTATCAGCCAAAGGTAGTGGGATCGACGTCCACTCATTGGTTTCGGGTTTTTCATATGTATATAAGTATACGTACTAATTTCTGATATCGGTACCACTTGCCTTAAGCGATTTCTCTAAAAGTCAGATCAACGTAGAGACGTTGTGTAAAAATAAAACAATGTAACTGATAAATAATATCGATTTTAAAATTAACCCGACCCTGTAAACACGTGCACTCTTTATTGTCATCGCCCACAAACAATTAAAACTGCAATAATTCAGGTGTAACTCCAATTAGTGCCGACAATGGAAATTTATGCGTCGAAAGAGCGAATTTTATTTCACTGCTTGTTTTTGGTTAAAATATAATTGAGGGAGGTGATTGTCACAAAGCACGGTTAGCTTTAATCTGAAATATACTTGAACGTTTTATGTGAATGTCATACTCTATCAACTTAAGAAAAAGAACTCTACGAAACCTATATAGAAGAGAAATTAGACTGCAGATCCCACCAAACGGATATTAATAGTTATATTCAGATTAAGAATACCCTGTAAACTAATTTATATAGAAAAGTCTATATGTTAAAGTTCTTACACACATATTTTTACTAATTATATATTTATAAATAAATTCCTTTATCTCACACTGAATTAGAAAAAAATAATATGATAAATTCATACAAAACTCATACATTGACCTGACTCCGTGTCTCCGATCTCTAAGCCCATACATAAATTAATACATAAATTAATACATAAATTCAATGCCCAGACACAAAACTATCACCAATATCACTATATAAATATTTGTCTTAGGTGGAACTCGATTCCAGGCCCTTTAGGGCGCAAGATAGGATCACTAACACCTGTATTCCACCACCATACTACCTTCACCACCACCAACACAAATATCATCGTATATATATTTGTCCTTGGTGGGTACTATCATCTGCACCATTGGGCCTGTCGTAATATAAAAAAATGCGTAGATTGTCTCATTGAAACATCAATCTGGGGTGGGGAATATGATTAACTCAGGTATAAGTAGTAGAGGTAGATAAAGATGTTATTATATTCTAAACCTTGTTTTATGCAACTGATTGTACTACAAATTAATATTACAGATATTCGACCTATTCCAGAATACACCCTCGCATAACGGATCGATCAAAACGTCTGTCCAAGTCTGTTAAAATTTCTCAATTGAAATTGAACTCAACAGGTTGGATGTTAGAGTCCAAATTGGTTGAACATTTCAACCGACTGCGATAGGTTGATTTGCTGCTGTGTTGTATAGTTATACATGTGTTCTTCTACTGCCATTTAATTTCGAAACGTCATATTACTAAAATATTTAAGATGGTTTGGACATGTAGAAAGGATGCGTGAAAGTAGAATGACTTCATAAATATATAGAGCGGAAGTGAATGGAAGGATTGGTATAGGACGATCGAGGTAAACATATTTTAACCAGGTAGAAGAGGTATTATAGAAGGGCCAGGTCTAACTATCGCGATGATACGGTCTAGGAATGGACTATTGCGAGTAAGGGAAGCAAGAGAGGTATGCCAAGGTCGTAATAAGTGGTGATTCAAAGTATCTGCCTACCCTGATGGGAAACAGATGTGATGTATGTATGTATTTAGTAAGTGCTTTCTAGAAGAATATATATTATAAATAAAGAAATTATTATTATATTCTGTTGTATATATCTTTATACATATAGCTTCAAATACGTCATGTCATTGCACTTGCTTAAATCGACGGCACTAAATTCACTTTAAGCAGAATCGAGGGTACAGAATCTGCAAACACGTTGGTTCCTTAAGGGGAAACGGGTATTAGAATATCACTGTCCAATTTGCACACATGTTACCATATTCCAGTAGACACAGACTAAAACGATTTGCCGGGTAATTGGATACTGTTAAATAATTGTGGTTGTTGTTTCGTATTTAGTTTTATGTTATAGATGTAAGAATTTTCCATTAAATTTTAGTACATGAGAGTTATGGTATTTCTCAATACAACACCAATAGGCTCAAAACAAGCGTATTTTAATTCTCTATAAACATCATCAACCAAGGATAAGGTACTAGTCAAGGCAATGAAATAAGGCAAGCACAGTGGTGGTAACATTATATTGCAAAGAAGTCCAAAATCAAGTGTCAAAGTGGTGTCTAAAAAGTGGTCAAAGTTAACAAAAGAAAATTGAATTTGAAACAATCAATGTTATTCTGTCGACGGAAGGAGTAAGATTTTGATAGTTGTATTTGACTCACACAATTCGGACACCCTATATCCATACACTTCACCAAAACACAAACTTGTGTCGCCATAAAGAAAATAAAACATAAGATATAAAAATACGTTATTTTATATAAAACCAATTATTAATATACAAAAAAGTATTTCGAAATATAGTCTGCTGGTACATAATATTTTTTAGTCAAAAAAGTATAGATTAATGTTTTGAAGCTTAAGTGAGCAGCTGACTTCAAGTTAGCTACCCATATTTTTAAATTGGTAGTGGTGCAGGATATTTTGGAAGCGGTCAATCAATAGCGCGACTACGCACGAATTTCGCCAGCCGCAAATATGGTACTAGTGTTAGTGAGAGAGTAGCTAGCCACTAACAGTTAGTTGATTTGTGTATCTCATGTGTCTCTTAAAACATTTATAAAAGTATTTTTGATCTAATTGAAGAGGGAGATATAATATTGACAGAAAATCGTGAAGATAATACATCTTTAAAATTGTACTAATTTGTCATTTAATTAGTAACAATTACACTAGAACATACTGTCAGATCAACTGTAACAATTCGTGAAAAAAAAATTTTTCAAAAACAAAATAAATCTATAAAACCAATATATATTAGTAAAAAATATATTTACTAGTAATAAATAGTTATAAACCAATTAATATAATATCAAATAAATGAATAATACACATTATTTCAGAATTGTTTTATTACCAAAGGTATTTTGTCATTTGCCGTGTACTTCGCGGCGTGTATTCGCCGCGAAGTACAGGGCATAAAGAGCCCGAGCGACGCTGCCATGGGGGTACCCTCGTACGGAGCCCTCGCGCATGCGCAGACACAGTGCTCTCACTAAGACTGGGAGCCAAGGCTCCTCTATGCAACGTTCGCCACGGGATCACTGTTGGTTAACGATGATATACCTATATAGCAACCGTTACTGAACAGATATTGGCGATGATTTCAAGATATTTTTTCACTGAGAATTTTTACTTCTGAGTATTCGATTAGATAAAATAAATTAAGAAAAAGAAGCATTGTTTTTAATAATAAAAGTAAACAGCGTTATTGCAAGCAATTGAAAATGCTCAGTATTGATTTCTTATCAGAAACAATATTAAAAAGATTGTCTTTGCTCTATCTCTTCCTATGCTTTGAAAACACTAAAACAAATATAGTGTATTAGGAAAATATTTTGGGAATCCATTGAAAATATGATTTAAAAGAGAAAGTTTTATCAAGAAAAAAATTAAGTGATCAAATCCGCTAGCTTATTATAAACTAATCTGTGGTAGTACTCGTATGTTCGTAACTATATGACGGGCCCTATGGCGCAAACAATAGTTAGATCTTATCTTCTGCGCCAAGGGTGGTGAGTTCGATTCCAGGACAAATATTTACATGATGATATTTGTATTGGTACTGCATCAGATTGCTATAAATATATATTATATTTAAGTATTATATTTGTGGTTCCTCTATTGCTTGATGTCTGTTACACAAGTACTTTAAGTGACTTACCAATGTATGAGATGTAGTTTGAATAAAATACCATGTCACAGGTAATCAAACCGACATCCATATTGTACGCATTTGACTCGTGAGATTTGAAGGCCAAATTTTAAGTATGAAAAATCTATAGTTATAATGTATTTAATTTTACTCATGATGTATATACTCATACATGTACTAGATACATACTCGTACATGTACATCTTAAAATACAGCCAAATCAAGTATAAGATTAAACCTCATTTGAAAATTATGATGTTTGGCGCCGCTGTAATTTTTATTAGTATCTTACGTCTGGGTGTTAAGTATATTGAAGTATTGAGTGATGTTGGGTGTCCAGGTAATTTAAATCAATGAACGATATTATTATTATTTATAATTACAATCAAATATTCAATGTGGTATGATATATACATTACAATTTTGGTGGTTAAAAACTACGAAGATGATAAATGAAGAAACAAAACAAATATCAATGAAATATTTGGTGTAACATTCCATTTGAGTTCCAAACACGATGAATTTACAGTTAGAATAATTAACATCACATAATTATTAGAACACAAATATAAGCGAAAACAGCTGAGCCACTGAATATATAATTAAATATTAAACGCGCTGATTATATACCCATAGATTGTAATGTCAGTTTAAAACTTCTTTTGGTAAATGTATTCCAGCTAGTTTTATAGTTATTAATATTTGATTCTCTCGTCATTTCGAGCTAGCACTTTTCAAATTCGCCACCTAAATATTGAATAAATATTTTATTAGATAAGAAATCTAATAACACTGTTTATAAAACTAAAGGACCAATTGCATAAACAATTGAATCAGTCATTATTGTATTGGTGAAAAAAGTGTAGAAAGTTATTCCTTTTTCACAAAACACAAAAAGTGAGAATTACAATATTTTTTATCGTCATTACAACAAATGTAATACGGCATATATTACCTCTATAAAACATCTTTGTTTCTGTGGAACACAAGCCGCGTGGAAGCAATTGGAGAGCGTAGTTTTACGACGGGGATACAGCTGCCTCTGAATTCACTATTTTGCTTTAGGTGGATATACCACCATTTTTTTTTATCAGTACCTTAGCCACGTCTTACAACTCAAAATAATAAGGAAGGAACTACCATATACTAACAATTTCGTTGCTAGTTTCAAGCTTGTAATTGATTCGTACACTGTTTCCTCTTGAAATGTTTTAATTATTTTTTTTGCTTTAAACCTTTTTCATTATTATTATATTATGAGGTCAGCAACAGAGCATACGACCCGCTTGATGGTAAATGTGACAGCAGCCTATAGACGTACTAGTGTCATCAGAAGGATAGGATGATCTGAAGACACTATGTCAAATTTACCTAGTAATTTCACACCCTTCAAACCGGAACACAGCAACGCGAACATTGCTATTTGGTGATAGAAATAGGTGTGAGTAAGGTACCAATGTATACAATCTTTGTAAGAGATCTAGCTCTAGAAATAAGTAATAAGAAAGCTTTACCTTCTTTAAGCTTTTTAGCTTGAATATAAATATTAAAATAAACAACATAATGAAAACTAACAAAAAAAAACTATTTTAATAATTTACACCGACCTTTAGGCTTTTTGGTAAGCCTGTTACTGAAAATTTCCATGGACAAACTTTTTACAAGAATGGTTTGTTCATTTCATTCTAAAATCCCTTTCTGACGGTGTGGTTAAGCTAGATATATCCTAGGTTCCAGATACCAGATCGCTCATTGGCAACCGCGGTAATCCCTTAAAACTATCTATAAAATACTTTCCAACTAAAATTCCGCTTATACCGTCGTTTCGTTGTACTTTAAGCAACATATTTAAAAGTTAATTTAAAAAATAAATTACATAACTTCGCTGCAGAAGGCAATTTTTAATTAATAAAGAAATAAAAGTTTGAAAGCAAGCGGTGATAACAAACCGCCGAATTTATAGAGTTAAAGTGTGCTTTATCGGTCTATCACATCTTGTATAGTTTAAACTTATCAAACATACGTATTGAAAATTCAGTTTTGAAAGTACCTGCTATTGCAGTTAAAAAAGCTAATGAGTTTAAAAACGTTATATCCATTAAAAATACTAAAGACTCGCTGTCTCATTGATTACTCAGGCTTGGATTTCATGCCAAGATGTCTTTGTTATTCAAATGCCATCAAACAAATGGTGCACCAAATAGAAACAAATAAATCAGAAGTAGTATTTCATACCTTTTCTGTGTCAAAGAATTAAATGAGAAATAGGCATTTAAATATGTTAGATATGCTAAAGATGAAATATGAGAAAACTAGTTATCAAGACGCAACGATATACGCAATAAGATTTCTAGGTACCTATTTAAAAACCCCTAACTCAGTCATACCCGTCATATCAGCTATAGGATGGGAGAATATACACAAGGTACAAGTCGTATACGATTCTCACTATTCAGAATGTTAATCGAGTAGAAATGTTATGGCTGATATGATGATAAAGAAAAACTATCGACAAGAGCTGGTAGATATAATCCTTAGTTTATTATAAAGTACTTTAAAAACATACATGATATTCGCATCTTCCAATACCGCCCTGTTCAGTATGCACCTCGACCGGTCGATGGATAAAGGATGCCATAGCGGATGCAGTGGAGGAATCCCTCTTAATATTTCCTCCCCCCACTCGCAGTCCAATGTGAACCTTATTTCCATCGCAATAAGATAGATGGAAATGTTGATGTGAAATTTCCGGACCTTACGCCGCCCCCATAATAACTGAAGAAGGAATTTGCTTTGTCCCAGAACCGGTGTTTATCAACATTGCTAAGCCCATAGCTTTGTTTCTAGCATAATTGTACAATGTGATATTTAAGCGGACATCTTAAAAAAAATAGTAAATTATAGTTGTGAGATAATTAGAAAGTACTTGTATTACGGATATCAGACAACAGATACCTCTGCTGTCTGATATCCGTAACACATTACAAGTGTATTTTTTTAAATTTATTATATCGTAATATAACAATAGTAGAATAGTACCTTCCCCTGTACCAGGTGTCGTAAGAGGTAACTAAGGTACCAGAACCGATAGATGGCGGTATATCTATTCAGACAGTGTAGTTTAAATACATAGGGCTTGGATAGGCAGCAGCATCCCTGTCACGAAAGCTTTGTTCTCTGATTGCTGAAACGCTTCCCCAGCGTGGCAATTATGGGCAAAATTCACCCTTTCTTGGGAGGCCTATGTCCATCAGTGGACTTCCAATGGCTGATGTGATGAATTTATTATATAATAAGGACACACAAGCCCACCAGTTAGCTGATGTTAAATAATGAACTTCGCACATAGACACCTGCAACACCAACACCCAAACACAGAATGGATTCGTATTTAACGAATCCATTATAATTATTTTATTTGACACAAAAGATAGGCTTACTATCTTCTACGCCATCGGGCTCATTAAGTAATATGTAAAATAGCAATTGTAAAAATTTACGAATTGCAGATTCATTGTCGTAATTAAAACTTATAAATGCGTATTTGAAATTCTTTGTAATACCTACACATATGTAAAGTGAAAGCAAATAAAAGATACATGTTTGCAACGCTTTATTTGGTCAACTGTTTAACGTCAAATTATATATTTAAATTTTTAAGGAAACAATTAGAGAAATAAATAACTAAAAACTTGTATAAAATAATGCAATACACATAAATTCGCCAACTGCGACGAGCGTCGGCTGAAAATTCCCGAAATAAATATCTTTCTTTTAGTATCAATCCGGTCAATCCTAGATTGTACCGGTAAATTCTAGGGTTTACTGTAACTCGGACTTTTAGAATAACATATATAAAAGGATAAGCTGGCTGATTGACTGAGATGTTAACGCAAGGCCTAGACTATGTGTGTAAGAAACTTGAAATATATCATAAGGGTTCCTAAAGGATTATAACGTAGAGGAGAAAGGGTTTTAAAAACTTACTCCCTAAAGGGGTAAAACGTTAATATTTTTCATCCCGTTAGTTAGTATAAAACTTTGTTTAATATAAACTGTTTTTGAAGTTGTTCGAATGAAATTCAGTATAAAGGTTCTTTATTAAAAGTCATGAGACTCATTAAAATCATCCCTTAAGGTTAAAAGGGGATGCAAATAGAATGCAGCATGTCCAGCAGTGGACTTACAATGGCTGGAATGATAACCGATGGCAATAGAAGTTGGCACTTGTACATACGCGTGGTGAAGGTTTTCATGCTATCCAATATAGATGGTAAATACTAGTATACATCGACGCAAACACATCTTGTTTATTGGTATATAACTATAAAAGGTTTAAATAAAAGGTTAAGGATTTAGTAAAAAGGTTGTCAAGTGATCTGAACAACTCAACCTTGACCTGACACTGTGGTAAGTCTATTAAAGCAATTGTTACAGATATCAGATAACAGAGGAATTAAAAATATTATACTTAAATATATATTCTCAACATCCAGATACACGACAAATACAAATATCTTCATATAATCATTTGTCCTTGGTGGGGATCGAACCCTCAACTTTTCGCGCATAAGACAGAATCATTACCAATTGTGCCACCAGGTCCGTCGGAGTCAACTCAAGTAATACTTATTGTCGTCATTTTCTAATATATTATATTCCATTATGTGTAACTTAAAATAATGCTCAATAATATTTAAATTTTATTCATTTTATCTTCCTTATTTTTATTTATATTTCATTCTTTAAAAGCTCTCATCATTCAGAGGAACAAACAGACGATACTGTCCTATATTAGTATGTATTTGAGCACGTTGAAGGATGGATAAGGAGGAGGTATTTGCAAAGGCTAAATACATGTTCATACATTCGCATTGTCTTTCAAAAGATAATTAATTCAGTGCTATCCGCCAAAATGAAGTGTGTGCGGGATATGCAAATAGAGTAAAATTGGGGTACGGAACGCGAAACCAACCTAACGGTTCAAATTGAAAGTTTCACTTTAATTACATTTAAAATGAAATGAAAAGATTTATTAATCCTTTCTTTTTTAATGGATTATATTAATAGGAATGAAATGAACAGTATAAACAGATACTGTATTATTGGCAAGGTACCGACAGAGTAGAATCGTACCTCTATACCAAGTGTCATAGGAGGAGGCTGGGGTACGGAAACCGACAAATGGCGGTACATTCCAGGCAGTTACGGAAATGGGACCAGCATTATTCTTGTTAGGCAATTGTAATATTTCTCGAATCCAATTAAAACAAATTTTACTCTGTATATATCTCTTTACATAATTTATATTTGTTTAATTATGTAAAAACTAATAAAGAATATCAATGCTCATAAATTTTATTGTCGTAATGGACTTATATGCAGGTTTATAAGATAAACAATAGACAATAATAAAAATCGATTCGTTATAACTTTATGTGTAATTAGAAAAGCTTTATTCAATTATGTTTAAGCTGTTATTAACAAATAAATTTGAAATCGAATCTTCTTTTACTTAAAATTATAGCAAAAGTCAGAAATAGATAAATAAAAAAATGTTTTCCTTAGGCAACTTTAATAACTGACCGTCGATATGTACTTTTTTAAATATTGTTTCTTCTACAAATTAGAAAATATTGTACATATTATTATAAAACTACTTTTAAATAATAATCAAGCAAAATGAAGATAAGCTAAGAAATGTTTGTGTACATGACACATAGAAATTAAAGTTTACGGTATCAAAACTCGGTTTGTTTTTTTCTATTTACTTTTTTTACAAAAACAAATATATTCATTTTTAATTGAGATCGTATGTCAGTGTACATACTCTAGTATTTAATGTTTGCGTATGTTAATTACGTATTTAAATATATTAATACACAAATATTAATTTAACAAAATATGTAGTCAGCCCTAAAACAGACTATATTGCACGTTTATGGTGCCACAACGGAATATAGTTAACTTACTAAGGTTCATTACGAAGATTTTATTAACCCCGTTTTCAGTAGCTGTTTTAAAGTTGGCCTCTTGAAATTTCACTCAGTTTTAATGGGCAATATGTTTTTATTTTTCTATTAGTTTGGCACATGACCCGCTTGATAGTCAACGCTAACACACTTGAACAATATAATTTAAGTTGATATATAAGTAGAGGAGATACACTACACCAGGTGTCGTAAGAAGTGACAGAGGTACGAGGTGGAAAGCAACTGGGCAGGGATGGGCAGCACTACGCCTACCCAGTTAGACTACTATGTGCAAATGGTCTCCCCATTTTTGGGGTTATTATGGTCTAGGAGTGGACGGTCTGTGGTTGCCATGGTGATGCAAATGATGGATATCTTGTTGAAATGTGTATTCGAAATTATAATTTTAACTTTATTAAGTATTGTTGTCGCAATAAAACAAATACTTACAGTACTCATTTTTTAAAAGCTTAGGCTTGTCCAATAATTAAGAGAAATACCAGTCGCCATTTATCTATACCTCACTCTCACCTATTTCAACCGCCAAAGAAAGGTGAAAGAGGCATTTAAATTTCTGGGTAATGTGACATAATATCTTCAAGTCGCAATATTAGCAACGCATTTGTGATATCCTTATGATGTTACAAGGGTCTGTAGGCTTTTGTGACGCTTAATATCACGCGGACTGTTAGCTTGTTTATGTAATAAAAAACAGGAAACTGAAAATATGGGTAAAAAAACTAGAATATTAGGTCTATTAGTAGAATAGTAAACCTAAGATTATTAGGTCAGATTATTATTACTCAGCCTATCAGTTTTACAAGTGCCTTAGCTTATTAACAATATATTTTCTACTTCTGTCTGTTAATGATACACTGTGTACATTAATGGATTATGTTGGTACATAGATATACTACTGTGACTAGGTGTCGTGAGAGGCGACTAAGGTACCAGAATCTACAGATGGTAGTATATTCATCTGAAACAATGCATCTCAAATGCACAGGGCGGCCAGCAGCATCCCTGTTGCGAAAGCTGCAGTCTGCAATTGCTAATACTTGCCCCAGCACGGCAGTTATGGGCAAGAAACTTCCTCCTTTGGAGAGGCTTGTGACCAGCAGTGAACAATGACAACACTGAAATATTTTTTCAAAATAAGTTCTTAAGATTAGTGCGTTCAACCAAACAATTTCTACAATTTGAATATTAGGATAGGTGTAACCGAACACAGATCGCTGGAAAACCTGAAATCAGGTGCAAACCGTCAAAACAGAAGAGCGCAAACGACCTCGAAACAAAACGAGACTAAATATTAACGGATCCGAAATGAGGTCGTTCCCATTTATTAATCCGGCATTTAACGCTTCCAGCGGTCAGTCTGGGAAGTTTGTTTCCAACGCTGTTGTCAGGATATCTGCAGCTCATTTGAGAGTTAATTCGCTGCTACATTCATTTGTCAAATGTATTTCATTTCGCATGAATACATGCTTGCATTTCGAACTGTATTCGGAATCGCTATTGTCAATTCGCTATTGTCGCATTCACATTCATAGGAAGAAATAGTCCTAATGATCGAAATTATAGGTAAATTTCATTAATTTAAAAAGGTCTATATATATATTTAGTTAGTTTGAAAAAAAACAAAAAATGGGAAAAGTAAAAAAAAAAGGTTGGTAGTAGATTTTGGAAGGAAACTTTGACTTACCGCTGGCTGAAGAAATATCAGTCCAAAAACGTCACTATCACTGTCACACATCCGTTAAACCCAAATCGGGCACATGACAAAGGCACGCACAGCACTAACCGAAAAAAAAAACAAGCGAGCGCCGGAGACGCGCACCCGTCGACGCGCAAACCGACACTGACTCACGCGCATCCGAAACACCCTCCAATTCTATTTTTTGAATTTCGAAATAGGAACAAAAGAAGAGGGGAGGCGAGCGCCCTACGTACAAATTTAGACGTCGCAGCGAGTTCGTTCACTCAGGAAAGAGCACAGGGGATTCCAAAATTTTCAAACATTATTGCCTTGTTGCCAGTTAAGATAATATGTTAAAAATAAACGTCCGGCCCCTTTATAAGGATTCCGGCATTCCGTTGACTGATAGTTCCCATTCTTATTAACGGCATGCGTGATCGATTATGGATACCGGCCTCTTAAAGAAGAGTCGTAAAGCTTGATCGTAAAGTCGAATGAAGTTCAGTGTCAAAACACGGACTGGAAAAAACTAATGGGCACGTGGCTATAAGAAGTTTGGTTGCAGATGGTCAGGTTACACGTGCCGCGATGCAGCTGACGTCAATATGGACTTTAATTTTTTCTTCGATCTTATGGGTTGGGGGATAAGTCTTGGATTTTTTTTAAGAAAACATAAAATACTTACATAATAAAAATGAAAATGTATATATTATCATACCCAAATTATCCTTTTAAGGGATAATTTTTGAAAAAATATTTTATACCGGTTTCGTAACTTTCAGTAACGAACTTAAACATGAATTTCATTCGAATAACTTCAAGAACATCGATTTTTCGCACTAACTTTACATTCCCGTTTTAATCCTTTGGAGCGTGAATTTACGAAATTCCCGTGTAAGTGCTCCTTTACGTTATAAAAGAAAACAAAGATTTCTTTTTAAAATTTCACTAGGAAAGTTTCTAAACCTTACAGTTGCGGTCTGCGTTAATATGTCAGTCAGTCAGCTGACTGGCATATCAACGCAGGTTGCAATATACTCGTATCAACGTAACAACTTTTATGAACATAGATTTTATCACAATCTCAATAGATCAGTCTATTGAGATTATAAAATAATACTACTGCTTATTCCTGAAAAATAAACGGTTCCTAGATGACACTGGTTATAAGTTGGCATGCATACATTCAAAATCTTTTTTTTATCGAAGTTTATAAATAAAAAACGATAGTTCTGTACCAATAGTGTCTATAATATAATTTTAGATGAAATCATTACAAAATACTATTATACAAATATTATGTATTATTTATATATACTTTATTAACAGAGTAATATCAATAAAATAAAATAAATATAGTAAAAGATCGGTTGTAGGACCTTGATTTCATTTTTGTTCATAATTTTGAAAGATTTTAGCCAACATTTACCTCATGGACGGCGTTGCGAATGAAAAGATAGCTATTATACTTACCACATTGCAATTTCGATCACCCCACCAGCCTACCCACTTTGATTTGCCATATCGCCAAATAACATCAAATGTTCGATTTTAAAGTCATAACATTAAAAATAACATTTTTGTCCGGCACGATCGTGCATCGGTAAGGTCTTGTGCGCCAGTTCGATCTCCACCCAGTACAAACATTTATATCTTTATGTATAAAAATATATAAGGAGAAGTTCAAGAAGGACATTAAGAAGCACGCACAGCCGTAACCACTAATGGTAAAAAAAAATAATTTTTGGGCAGTTAGTTTAGAATGAGAATACGTTATGAAAAATTATATCGTAACGTCCTGAAGAAATTAAATAAGGTTTGCAAGTTTGTACGGAAAACCCGTATCTAGTATATATATTATAATTAATAATCTATTTGTTATTATAATGTATGACCTATTTAATTATAATTTAATACTTCTTTGAAATCTGTCAAGTAAACCACTTAGAGAGTCCAATGTCCGTCCAGCCATACGCCTGAAATGATGGTGGTGATTATTAAAAGCTGATGGTGCATTTGGTAACCAGAACCAATAATATTGTGTAGAAAGTTTCTATTTGTTCTGTGTATGGGTGTTATATGTAAGTATTATTTGAAAATACCTTTTGTCTGATATACGTAAGGGCTTTTACCTAGTCATTCAGTAGATATATTTTTTGTAACATAACGTGCTCAAAAAGTTCTGCGTTTATAGTTTTGTTGGGAAGTTTAAAATTAAACAAGAACCAGACAATATAATACAGCTTTACCATAGAACCAAATCCGCCTTTTACATCTGTATGGGACAACCGAACAAGGTTCTGACCATTTCCCGATAAATAATGAACGAAACCACACTAAGCCTAACAGACATTCCTCACATTCCTCGCATACCGAGGCAGCAGATCCGAGAGCACGTCTAGACAGGCCGACACGTCGCTTCTTGACTAACGCGGCTATTTTCAGCTCGCATGTCTCTCTGGACTTTGATTTGATAGTTGGATACTTTAGAAGAGCGCAATTAATTTTCAGACCTAAAACTCATTGTGTATTGAGACAAATTTTAAACTGTTCCATTTTTATTTTATATATTCAAATTCTGATTATCTTACGACCAATTCTAAATGCTACAGGTAAATATACAGGTGCTGGCTGGGTAGAATACGGGAGGTAGGATGGTGGCCACTGCACCAGGTGTCGTAAGTGGCGAATACGGTACCAGAAACAATACAGCTTAAATGCACAGGGTGGAGGTGGGCAGCACCATCCTCCTTGCGAAAGCTACGCTTTGCAATTGCCAACACGTTTGCCCAGCGCAGCAATTATAGGCAAAAAACCTCCATTTTTGGAGATGCATGTAATATTTTTGTGATGACACGGCATCAAGCGGACTGTATGCTTCTTTGCTAACCTTAAAATATGAAAAATAGTCTAAATATGCTTGTATAAAAATACAGCAACCTTTAAACCTGCAGATATTATGTCACATTATCCAGTAGTTAAAAAAATAAAATAGCCCAGCGAACTATGGAGCGAGTAATGCTCGGAATCTCTTTGCGCTATCGAATCAGGTATGAGGAGATTCGGAACATAACTAAAGATACCGATATAGCCCGGCGGATTAGTAAGCTTTTATTTTACAAAGCTTTTATTTGACATTATTTCATTACGTAAATATAAAACTTAAGTTATCAGATTTCAGTGACTGATTTGGACATATTAGTAGTACCTTTCAATGTAATAACTGTTGTACGATGCGACTAAAGTATCGGAATAGACAAATAGTGGTGGGATGGTAAAGTGGCATTGAGTAGAGTACTTAGAATGAAGAACTAATGGCTGCTAGAGTCATAAGGTTCTGGAATGGAGACCGCGATGACTAAAAGCGTAGGATCGCGCTGGACAAAGGCTGCATACAACCGGTCCTATTGGTGATCTCTTGGGGAGGCCTATGTCCAGCACTGGACATCTTTTGATTGATATGATTATTTATTTATTTATCAAACTTTATTGCACAAAATATTACAAAATGTACAAATGGCGGACTTAATGCCAGTTGGCATTATCTTCTAGTCAACCAAAAAATACATGAAACATAAAAAATATGTAGTGGTGCAGACAATATATTTACAAAATAGATATACGTTACATACATATTTGTATAAATAAACGCAATAAATACATATGATATAAAAAAATATATAAAATAACGTACATCAGGAACAGGGTTAAAGTTAGAAAAGCAGCATCAGTAAATAAAGTAAGGAGAAAGCTTTTCAAGATAAATTTGTTTTTAAGGATTATGATGATATGATAGTCTTACTACTTTTCTCACTCTACAAATTGAAACGGTAATACGAACAGTTTTTGGCGGTAAAAATTTGTATGTGTAATAGCAATGCAGATGTTTTTAAAATAGATTGTTTGCCTCGAGTAATGTATAGTTGTGTATTTATTATTACGTGTTTAACTTGTGTTTTGGAAAATAGATATGACTACTTTAAATCTCACTGTAGATATTAAAGATATAATTATGTTTCAAATAAAAAGATTCTTTAAAATATATACTTATGTAATAAAATTAAAAAAAATCATAACGGCTAATTGTGAAGCTCGATATAAAATTTACTGTTCAGATATTTACGTACATTATTAAATTTGCTACAGGAATATAAGCTTTATTAGCAAACAATGCTATCAGCATGTGGGTAGAATGCTATGCAAAGTATATTATATATTAAGTATATTATATTTCAAATATTGTTTACATTATCTGCATATACTCATAATTGATGGCTGCCTACATGTGTTTTATATGACATCAGTGATATGCCTAGACTGATACTGATTCTTCTCTAAGTATCATAGTATTATTTTGGGACGCCCCCGCGAGCTTCAGACATTTCCGCCTTAGATGTTTGTCACTTGAAACACATTTCTTTGAAGTGATGGTGATTCAAGGTTTGTACTTATTTTTATTTAGTTGACGAGGATAAACTGTATTGTTTCAGTTATAAGATAACATTTATTACTTCTTTTTTACTTATATCTATTTTATTTATTTTGTGTCCTTGTTGAGATAAAACTATCTCTCCGGTTGGAAAAAACTGTACATAATAATTGTAGGTACATAGTATCTGTAGTAGTTTTAGAAGTTTCTATCGGAGAAAAAACGTAATCCTAAATTTTTATATTTAAAGATTTTTGTACTTATGGTTGTATTTAAAGTTTTTACAAATGATGTGTTGTTTTTGTAATTGTATTTTAGAACATGGTGTATAAAAAAAGTACAAGACAATTTTTACATGATAGAATTGTTAAGGAGGTTGTTTCACCGTTAGCAATGTGTATCGTTGTCCACCTAATCTCCTAATTCTTACATAAGATAATCAATAATTATTTATTGGAAATTATTAAGTATTGGCACAAAGGACAAAACACAATTAAGTCCATATAGTTCATGTGGTAAGGTACGATAACTAAGATATAAAAATTAAAAAAAAAATCTACTAATTTTTATTTCTATAATTTAATACTTTCTAATCTGTCCTCTATTTCTTTTTACATTTCCATTAAGTAAATATACAACTTAAGTTTTCAGATTTCAGTGACTGATTTGGTCATATTAGTACCTTTCAACGTACTAACTGTTGTACGATGTGACTAAAGTATCAGTATAGACAGATGGTGGTGGAATCATCCTTGTCCTAAGTCCTATCCTTACTGGTACCTAAGTCGCCTCTTACGACACCTGGGACTGTTCTACTATACCGGTACCTCACACCCGGAGGAGGATAATTATAACAAAGGATTTACATAGATAGAATACTCATAAATATAATTTAACGTAATACAAAACACTAGACTCAGTATATGATTGATTGTGTTTATTTCGAAAATCTTCTAAAGCCCCTTCTTATACACGTGCCAACAGCCTCATATATTTTTCAAAGTCACTTAATAAAATAAATAAGCAATTGTTGTTTTTTAATATTCGATATTCCTTAATAACAAGTCTAATCTCCTTTATTACGCCGGATCTATTTAAAATCCACAAAATAACATCTTAAAATCATATTCCCCTTATCAATTAAGCAACACTGAAACCGTCCGCTTCTTGTTTGTAATGGCGACCGGCGCCATTTTGTTTCCACGTCATCATTTATAGCCGGTGTCATTTTACGTCCAAAATTAATTACGAAGATCGCCCGTTGAGTCGGTTCTATTAATTTCCATCAGAATCTTTTTGAACGATGGCTTACGATGGAAAGCGTGTGGGAGCGGATATATATTTAATTAATAATTGACGGATCTTATATGCCAAGGGTTCGATCCCCATCCCGGACAAGTATTTATATGCTGATATTTGTTTTTGTTCAGTGTCTGGATGTTAAAAATATGTATTACCACAAAGTCAGGTCAATATATGAGATAATAAATAATAATAATAAATTCCCACAACATCTCATACATTGACCTGACTCCGTGGTAAGTCGCTTAAAGCACTTGTGTTACGGACGCCAGACAACAGAGGAATCACAAATATACTACTTAAATACATATATTTTACACCCATACACAGAGCAAACACAAATATCATCATATAAATATTTGCTCTGAGTGGGAATCGAACCCACGACCCCTGGTGCACAAGGCAGGATCACTACCATCTGCGCCATCGGGCCCGAATGTGCGAATCAAATGTGCGAATTTATCATTTTTTTATTTATTCTAGCTATCCGCCCGGTGTCGAAACATTTTAAATCGCGTGCCTCGGGAACTATTGGGTCCGGGATAGATCGTTGTCTGTTCATAGATTGGCTGACTCTACCGTCAAGATGATGGCTCAGATGGTATTGATATTATTGGGTGTGCCAAAGGTTTGCTCCCCACAAAGGACAAATATTTATAATGTGAATATTTGCATTTGTTTAGTGTCTGGGTGTTAAGTAAGTAATAACTGTAAAATTTTTGATTTCTGAAAATTAATTTCACTATTTATTACGTCTGAGTCAACATCGTCATCATATTGGCCTTAGGGCTGAAATTGTTAGCCTTGTCAAGAGTTTTTCAATTAGCTCAATCGTGATGACAATCACTATACGTAGTATCCCGACGGGGATGTGGCGTCCGCCTACGACCTTGTTTGCGCTACCATATTTCAGATGGATATACCACAATATCGGTTTGGATAATTCAGTCGCTTGTAGTATGTATTATTCTACTCTGCCAGCACCCCACGGCTCCGTGACTGAAAAACCTTTAACTGTAAAGGAATCACTTATCAAAGGCATAAAACTGCGCTGTCAAAGCGGGGTATCGACACCACAGATTTAGATCCCGGATATTGGAGGGGACAGTGTGCTTTTTGTCCCCCACCAATACGGGACGGATGACTCGCGCTAACAAAGATTTAGAAGTGACGATCATAATTACTTTCTAGAAGAGTCATTTTACATAAGGTATTTTTTTAGTAAGCGCATATGTATTTTAAATATAACACGATTACCCTTACCTATAATAAAACATGTCATAAACGAAGTTTTACAGGAGAGCAAAAAAGGTTTACAGTGCTTTATCGGTTTGACAGACCAGTTGATGCAGATGCTCGTGATTCTATTTTGTGCGCCAAGTGCCAGGTCAGGGTCAAAACTCTTTATATGATAAGTATTTATGTCAGTTCTGTGTCTAGGGGTCTCTCTAAGTCGCTCTAAGAGAGGCCTCTCTAAGAATGAGGTTTTTTGCCCATAACTGGCACGCTAGGCAAGCGGGTTGGCAATTGCAGAGATATCCATTTGAGCCACACTGTTTGGGAAGGATATACCACCATCTGTCAGCAACTTAGTGGCGGGCGGTAAAATTATAAAGATTTTCTTAAAAAAAATATCCTATAATGTTACTCATTAGCTTTTATAATGTTCTTTTATACGTAAAGATCGACAATGTATTTATGTCAGATGTTGTAGCTTAACTATTTTGCTATTCAAGTTTTTTTTATTTTCAAGTTTCATTACCAAAACGTAGCACGGATCGAAGTACCTATTGACGACTAATTGCTGAAAGGTTCATATCGGTAGTTTCTGCAATAAATAGGATGAATCACTAAAAGACGTATTAGGTTACCATTAATTGCGCTTCCTATTGGAGAGGATATCTGCTGTCCTGAAAGAATGTTTATTAAAACACGCCTGTGCCAAATTTCAAACGAATATATCTCGTAAATTTTTTATACCTTTCATTTACCTTTTATTACTCCAAAAGTAATGTGTTAATTAGAATAATAAGACATTTCTAAAGTTTTTAAGCAATTAATATCATAACAGTGGCACTGAGAAATTTTATTGTACGTAATATTTGAAAAATATCACTGGATGATGACAACAATATTCTCAAATATAGTTTATATATTTATATCCTACTAGTAACAGTCTTTCTAATTTTTTTCTTATAATATTAACTCTAACTCTAGCTTCACTAAATCTGATAATAAATATAACTACTAATTTGTTTGCAAGACTTTAAATAATAAAAAAAAATAGTTTTCATATATAAGGTTCATGCAGCATGCGCCAAAGGTCGTAGGTTCGATCCCCTCACAAGACAAATATTTACATGATGATATTTGTGATTATTCAGTGTCTGGGTATTGAATATATGTATTTAAGAAATATATTTATGATATCTCTGTTGTCAATTATAACTATTTTAAGCGACTTATCACGGAGTCAGGTTTATTGTATGGTAATTGGTGTGAATTTATTATTATCGTTCTCAGCTGGGTGCAGCCCTCCCCAAGAAACATATTTATTTTCCATAATTGTTCCATAATCCGCACTGAGCAGGTGTGGTACCAATCTCGTAGCTTTGTAACGGAATTTCTGCTGCTTATGTAAATCTTGTTGTATTTGAGCTATGCCTAAGATAATGTTTATTAGAAAAAAAATCGACTAGTCTCGTGTGTTAGGCGGGACTCGAGCCTGATTTCTCATGCTGAGGGACAGCACTACCTTTGTGCTACCGAGACCTTAGCAGACATGACAACCTTTTCCTAGTATTCTTTTTGTGCTGATAAAGTATGCAATTGAAGGTTAGTATCAACAACACTGAAGAAATCGCGCTACGCCAGTCTCCGATGTCGTACATCTGGAACGAAAAGGTTATATTCTACTCATCCACTACCCGAAGTTGTCAGGTGATAGGTACAGAAAAGCCTAGGTGTATAATAGATTAAATGATATAGATAAAGTTTTGCACAATGTCCACTTTAAAAAAAAAAGAGCATTTTGGCAGTTTAAGTCCGTCAAAAGTAAGTCTTCGCTGAAAAAAATTTAGATTATTTGATGCTGGATTATTTTTTCGCTATCAATGAAATACACGCTAAACCATTTTCATTGAATATTTAAAACTTACATGCAAATTTTTGATGGACAAGTTTTTAAAGCGCGTCCTACGGTAAAACTTTTTCATCATATCAGAAAGGAGGAATTTTGCTCAAAATGGCCGCGCCACACGCGCCCGTGGTGGCGATCACAGACTGTAGCTTTGTGACAATAATACTGCTGCCCATCCTCACTCTGGGCATTTGAGCCACACTGCCTTAGATGGATAACACCTGGTACAAATGGAAGTATAATTCTACTCTGCCAGTGTAAATAGTATTTAGTCTATATTACAAAGTTGAAGAAGCGAATCGTGAGGTACCTGCAGAGTAGACCTCTCCCTATACCAGGTATCGTAAGAGGCGACTAAAGTACCAGAACCAAGACAGTGTAGCTCCGTCCAGGAGATATAATGAAAAATCCATCCGAGATAATGTAGCTCAAATGCATAGGGTGGGGATGGGCAGCAGCATACTTGTCGCGATAGCTGCACTTTGCGTTTGTCAACACTTTCGCTCAGGGCGGCAATTATGACAAAATATTTCGTTTCTTAGGAAGGCTTACGTTCAGCAGTAGATTTCCAATGGCTGGTATGATAATGATATGATGATTACAAAGTACTAGAACAATTTAAGGAGATATTGGATATGTTATCTGAACGTCGTGGTAACGATTCATAACTCAAGCTTCACCAGGCAGGTTCAAGTTTTGATATTTGATTTATGAAAGAAATGTAATAACTTTCAATATTTAAACAAATGAATGATCATTCGAATACGCAGATTTCTATATTTTACACTTTATTGAAATAACAAACTCTACAATATAAATTATTTGAGGTAATATGGTGTAAAATAAAACTATTGCTATACAATCGGCACGTTATAGGAATAAAAATGTGTAATCTGCAACATCATTTAGCCACCCAAAGTAAAAATAAAATAGACAGTTAAAACGAATATAAAAGAATAATGTTAAAATTTATGCTAACTATGTGATAGGTATTATATATACATAAATATATATACCCATTATCTAGAAAAACCAAAAACAGTTTTTATTGAAAGTAATATGTCATTTGTCAAAAATACAAGGAAAGGAAAATGTTCTACGATGACATTATTTAAATAGAAAAAAATATAATATAACATGGATATTATCGCTATATACAAATATTATTATATATAAAGGAAGTTAACAGTCATATTTTGATCATTAAATAAATAAAAAAAATCTTATAAAATTAAATCGAAAAATTAAATGTATCAGTGTCTCTTCCAGTTCACTGCCAGTGACGAGGCACTCGATTCTCTTTTTTCCATCCCCTTTACGTTTTTTGTCACACTTCACGAATAAAAGTGTTTAATTTGTTTCCTCCTATGGCCCAAGATAAATAGCATCGACGTTCAGTTGATACACTAGTCCGTGGTTAAGTTGATGGATTGTGAGGCAAAATGAGGGGACGCTGATTGACATATACCGAAAGATGGTTGTTCTTGAAATAGATGCGTGGAGCTTTCTCATTGTGGAGTTGGCGTCGTCTCTCAATGTTTATACGTATTTAGCTCTTAAAATTACTTTCGGACGTTAACTGCAAGGCAGAAATAAATAAATTTACACAACATCTCGTACATTGACCTGACAAAAAAAAACGTAGTACAAGGTTGACACCAGGTTCAGGGAAAGGTGCTATTTTCCATTATCGGGTTTTTATCGGCACGTTTTTTTGCGTCAGGTCAATGTAAAACTAGTACCTTTTAGAACCGACAGACGGTGGAATATTCACTCGAAAGAGTGAAGCTCAAATGAACAAGGGCGGGGATGGGTGGTAGCACCCCGAACGCAAAAGCTGCGTTCTGCTATCACCAGTTCGCCGGCCTAACGCAGCGATTATGGGGAAAATTTCTTCTTTCTAAAAAAGGCTTATTCAATAGTAAACTTTCAATGACTGATATAATAACGATGATTAAAATAAACTACTACTTTAATATTAATAAAGGTAGAAATCATATCGCATTTTTCTCCTCTTTCTACCGCCACACAACAGTTTTTGCATTGCTTCACTCCTTTTGATGATACGGGCGCCTCACAGCTGGAGTTACGCTTACTATTACTAAAACAAACAGTCCATCTGTTTGTTTTTTGACTTAGTCATATAAAAAAATACGTAGTACCCTAATAGAACAAACACAAATATTTATTATACTCGTATGAATATTTGAGATTGATACCACGGATCGCTCTTCTTTCAGGAGTAATTACATAACATAATGAAGAAATGAAAATAATAAATAATTAATTCTGACAACATAATATTGACATGATTCCGTGATTAGTCAATCAATCGATTGAATGTTTAATGTCAATATAGGTTATAAAGTTTTTAAGAAATAATAATAATTATTATTATACATTTTATAGTACACCTAAATTTAGATTCAGACACAGAACAAAAACAAATATCATCATATAAATATTTGGCCTGGGTATAGAACCCAGGATGTCTGGCGTCAAATAAGATTAAATGCTTGTGATCCAAGTGTTTATAAAGTACGGCTATGACGCGTGAACTCATTGAACAACTGAGCGATGTAAAATAAAATAATATTTATTGTTCTGCTTATTTATTTTCAGTGGAATAATCTACACTGTCTACATCGAGATTAATATTATGAAGAGGAAACCTTGTATTTTTGACTTTTGGTATGTTTGGCACAAATGAACTCTAAAACTACTATATGGATTTTAATTATTCTTTCATTATGAGAATGCTATATTATTTCTGAGAAAGTTTAGCTAAATTTTGAATAGAAAAAAAATAATAATCCTTACTAAAATTTAAAAATGTAATAAAAAATATTGCCTTAAAATGGCTTTAATCGCGTACGCTCTGGGTTGGTTAGATTGTGCGTACTAGATTTTCAAGACTATGATTAGTTAAAGCCAATCTATATATGTTTAACTGATATGTTTAAAACAATTGTCCACCTGTGCGATACTGAGGCGGGTCGCTAGTAATAAATAAACTTATACCACATCTCATACGTTGACCTGACTCTGAGAAGTTGAAGTCTTGAAGTGATCTTACATTTTTCCGTATATCAGACAAGAAATTACGAATATAATACATAGATATATATAAATATTACCCAGACATAGAACAAATGCATATACTCATCGTTTAAATATTTGTCTACGTGGAGATCGAAGCTATGACGTTTGGCTCATGATAGGGTTATATGCACCATCAGGTCCATCCGAGAGCAACACAGATAACCAGGATTCTACGAAATTTAATTTGCCATCGAATCGCTTGATATTTGATGATGTTGCCAGAAATACGCACTGAGATTCATTAATAGTCATTAATCAATTAACTAGTCAGTTACTCGACCGCACGAATATCGGATGTAGTGATATTTGTCTATATGAGCTGGATTGTTTACAATTTAATTTGTAAATGGTGCGAATTAACTTTAATTAGGCACATGTGAGCTACCGACAGAGCCGTGAGGTACCGGCAGAGTAGAATAGTACCTCCCCCTGTACTAAGTGTCTTAAGAGGCAACTAAAGTGCCAGAATCGACAGATGGTGGTATATCCCCGTCGCGTGACGGGGAAAACTGTACTCTGCTTTTGCCAACACGCTTGCCCACTGCGGCAATTATTGGCAACATATTCCCTTTCTTGGGGAGGACTATAACCAGCAGTGGACTTTTAATGGCTGATATGGTGATGATAATAAGGCAAGAGTATTTTTCTGAAACAAAAGCCAGCAGGCAAGCATACGGTTCACATGATGGTAAACGTGACCGCAGCCTATAGACACTCACAGATCACTAGCGTGTTGCTAACATTGTGTACTAAATACTTTCACCCAGTAATTTCACTGCCTCTCTCACCCTTCAAACCAGAACACATCTATGCGAAAATACAGATATTTAGCACTAGAAATAGGTGAGAGTGATCTACCAAAGCAGACGACCTTTGTAAGAAGTCTACCTCTGATAAATTAGTTGCTTACTTACTAATCGTCAGAATTTAACAGCCCGTGGAACGTCGACTGCTGTTAATAGGCCTTGCCAAGAAATGGGTAATATTGCCCTAGATATTCCAGAGCAACTGTGTTGGTGCTTACGTACTTGCAGATCAACTTAGTGGTACCGCCATCTGTCGTACAACAAGTTGGTACACGGTATAAAGGTATACCTTTCTACTCTGCTGGTACCCCACGGCAATCTAAGTTGCTAATAATAAAATTAGCTATATATACAAATAAATTCTCACATCACCTCATACATTGGCCTGATTCCGTGACCTGTTGCTTAAAGCACTTATATTATATTAAACCACAGAGCAATCACACTTATATACTTATATTTAACACCCAGACACATAAAAAACACATATCATCATATAAATATTTATCCTGGTTGGGGATTGAACCGACCTTTGGCACACAGGGTCAGTACTATCAGCATTGGTTTTCTGTCTGTCAGTTGATAGAAAAAACCATATTATCAAAATCAAAGTTCATGTCATTTTAAAAGATTTTTTTATTGCTGAATTTTCGCTCGAAGTAGACTTAACTTTATATGTGGCATTTCTTTCTCTTATTGTTTCAGGATCAAAGGATACGTAAAACCTTTTTTGTAGTTCAATGTTAATTATGATATTTTCACCCGTTTAGTTAAGAAAATGTAACAAACAAATAAACAGACAAATGTTTTCATTTAAAATTACAGTATAGAGACCTTTACATAGTTCCTTTGTATAGTTCGAAGGTACAAAAAGTTCAAGTCCAGTCCACCTAAGTAACTTACGATACAAGAACAAAATTAAAACGTTCTATTTTCAATTCCGTTGGGACGTGAGTCGTATAACAATTCCAAACTTTCTTGAGCCATAAATTTCCAACTTCCATTTTGATTTTTTCCAAGAGATGACATTAAATATAAGCGTTTAATTAAAATTCTCATCGAAGCAAAAAAATAATTTCCTCAACCATTTTGGCGACGCTCGATTACTTTAAATAAAACATTTTACCTGTTACTTTACGGAGTGTTTTATTTTTTGTTTGCTTTCAAATATTTATGAATTGATGCAATAAGATTTTTTTAATTTTTTCTATTGTATAATACACATCTTTATAAAACTGCTTTGAATTAGTAATTATATTATCAAATTTATACGTTCCATTAAATTGTCTTTTATAAATTTTTTTATTACCATTTTAATGAGTTTAAATTAAATATTTTTTCTTTTATACTATATATGAAAACAAGATAAAGGGCTAACAAAAAACTTGTATAGTTTTTTTTATATATTCGCATTCTCTACCTACTCATTATAAAACTATAATATTTTAAGGCTATTATAGCTAAGGCTTCAAGACGCGTTTTGTTCAACTTTTTACATTTTTAGTTCAGTTTCTTTTATCTATCATCTACCGGTCTCAAGATCTTGAGATTTTCCGTTATCAAAGTAGTTTTATTAAATATATATCGTACTTTGAGGCTGTTTAAGGAGTAGTTTTATGCTGGATACATATTGTATCAAAGTAAAACACCAATCATTGAACAAAAATAAAAGTAAATGTAATTATTTCCACGTGATTTAACGGCAATTAAAAAGCTTAATAAATATTTCTTATATATTTCAAGAATAATTTATGTACTCTATTTATTTATCATTAATTCAATCACCATATCAGCCGTAAAACACCCACAACTGGATATTGACCTCCCAAGAGAGAGGTTTGCCCATAGTTGCCGTATCGAGCTATCGTGGTGGCAATCTCAAAGCGTAGTTTTGCGACAAGATTGCTGCTGTTCATCCTGGATATCTTGCTACTTCCTACGTCATCTGATACACGAGGAGGTATTATGCCACTTTGCCAGTACCACACAGCAATGTTTATAATCCTTATTTCATTATTTTATTTACAAAAAGCCTGCATAATAAACTGTTAAAGTTTATATATAGTTAAAATTGACGGGCCCGATGGCGCAGATGGTAGTGATCCTGTCTTGTGCACCAGGGGTCGTGGGTTCCATTCCCACCCAGAGCAAATATTTATATGATGATATTTGTGTTTGCTCTGTGTATGGGTGTAAAATATATGTATTTAAGTAGTATATTTGTGATTCCTCTGTTGTCTGGCATTCGTAATACAAGTGCTTTAAGCGACTTACCTCGGAGTCAGGTCAATGTATGAGATGTTGTGGGAATTTATTATTATTAAAATAAATTATATGCCTTCTAGAATTGGGCTTCATCTAAAACGGAAAAATTGGTACCAAAATTTGCTACAAATAAGTGCAAACAACAAAGCTGCTAGCAACTATCCATACCAAAAATTAAAAAATCTCCGTTAGAATCACAAAGATTAATGAACACTAACAGAATGGCACTGATCAAGCACGACATCTGACGGTCGCTAGGTGCAAACGCTGTCACCGGGAGTTTTTCTTTCCTTTACCTTTTGCAAACGTGGCGACGTTGATTGATGTGCTCGATCAATGGGAGAAGGCTGTTACGGTGCGCTTTTTGTACATCTGTCCAATGATGAATTGTTTTTGAATTCATACCGGATTTTTCTAAGAGCCTTTTAAAGTGACGAAGGTGCTGGACTTGGAGTGAACCTTTTGACAGATGCAGATAATATTGTCTGTATTAAGTTACAGTCATTTTTCTTTTTATATTGTTGACAAATGTATTAAGGCTCTTTATCGTGTCATTTGGTTGTGAGGTTCCGGTAGAGTAGACTAGTACCTCCCCTGTAAATCGTCAGAGGCGACCAAAGGTATAGATGGCAGTGTATCCATCCAAAACAGTGCAGCTTAAATGTCAGGGCGGGATGGGCAGCAGCATCTCTTTTGCAAAAACTGCTCTCTAAGATTGCCAATATGCCTGCTATTATAGGCAAAATTCCACCTTTTTTGGGTAGGGTTATGTCCAGCGGTGGACTTCTAATGGCTGGCACACAATATCTCATAAATTGACATGATCTTGAGATAAGACGCTTTTTATTATAGATATATACAACAGAGGGATCACAAATATGATACTTAAACACATATTTCAGATCCAGACACAGAACGAACATAAATATCGTCATAATCATGCAGGAGCACAAGATCGCAAGGTCAAAGCACGAGCTTCTGAGTAGCAGTCAGATCAGTTAAGAGACCATTCTCCTAGTCGTCTAGATTTTTGAAGGTACTTTTATTGTTTGGTCGTGGTACAGGATTGGAAAACATTTCTCTTATAGCATATCATTTTTCTTCTAAAATATAATTCTTACTCGTAAAACAGTGAAAAGCCAACACTTTTATATTAATTCGTAATTTAAACAATATTTTTAGCTTGGAATCTTTACATTTTTTATACCAAAAACTAAACTTTATAATTTCATGCTCTCATGGGTTTTACTTTCAATTTACGTTGGCATTGATAATGCTGTAACTACATGCATACTGTGGTAACTACGTTAAACGATAACAGAAGACGCTAGTATTTCTATATCAGGAAATAATAATAGCACCTCCCCTTGCCAGATGTAATTAGAGGCAACTGAGGTACTGCAGCCGAGAGGTTATTGGTATATCTACCTTAAAACAACGTGGCTTAAATGTAATAGGACGGGGATGAACACCAGCATTTCTGTCGCAAAGCTACGCTCTGCGATTGCCACCACGCCTGCTTGGTGCAGCAATTACGGCCAAAATTGCCCTATTTTTGGGCAAGGCCTATGTTTAGCAGTAGACGTCTTGCAGCTGCTATGATGGTGATGATGACAGACTACAATCTATATATACCAAATTTCACTGAAATTCGTTTGACTGTTCTAATGAGGAAGAGTAGCAAATAGTTGCTCAAACTGCGTGGGATTTTTTAACTATTTAAAGCGACCAATCTTTCTTGATCTTGATTGTTAATAGTAGCCCCACAGAGCCCCAGAATCACCTATTATTTTGTGGGATTTGTACCCAATATTGCCCAATTCGCTATTAATACCAAACATGTAGTTTGCGAAAATGGTGCTATATAGTCTGTCTGTCCTTCAAAATTTAAGTCACACTACGTCGGATGTATTCTATCAGTTCTGGTTCCTTAATTTCCTTTTACATCTGGAACATAGGTAGGTAAATGTTAAAATTAACTGCATCCAAGTTGAAACTTGTACTTTCATTAGCAGAAAAGTGTTACCCAAACAAAAACGAAGTTAATTAATTACAATTGCCTTAATTTTACCTTCACCGAGCTATTTATTTAGAGAGGAATGCTTTGTTTCTCGGCCCACCCGCATTACGGGCCATGCAAATTAACATTGCTGACAGAAAAAGTTACGGCCCAAATAATAAACCACCTCTGCTGTTTCGGTCATTAAATGCGGGTATATAAATGGTGAAATGTCCAAATCTGTTAAGTAACTTCTAAATGTTTCGGTCTCCATTGCTACCATTCGAAATAACAATGCTTTGACTTTGACTACAATTGTTTTTTAAGTTGAATATATATATCCAACTTAAAAAACAAGAACTACACTAGTTGTGCCCGCGACTTCGTCCGCGGGGAATAGTTTTTGAGATACTAGGTTTTGGGTACCATACCTCTTTACCTTAACTTATGTAAACTTTGAATGTCATGTTTATTTATTTCGAATGAATGGCCTGAAAAATAAGTTTCAAGTTTCTAGCTCTAAAAATTGCGATACTTCCATAACACTTTTCATCCCCCTTTCCAACCCTTACAACCCTGATTTCGAATTAAAAATAGTCTATGTCCTTTCTCAGGGTCTAAAGATTGTCTATTTACATTAAAATCATTTCATTAAAATCAGTTGAGAGGTTTAAGCGGGAAAGCTTAACAGACAGACACATAGACAGATAGAGTTGCTTTTACATTTATAATATTAGTAATGATTTATCAATCAACTGTCGTGTTATCCACAAAGATATCACTAGCGTGTCGCCAACCTTTTGAGTTGAAAATGCTATGTCACATTCAACCGGTAATTTCACTGCCTCTCTCAACCTTCACACCAGAACCCAGCAATGCGAACACTACTATTTGACGGTAGAAATAGGTGAGAGTGAGGTAAATAATTTAAGCCGATTATTTACCTCTGTGAGAGGTCTACCTCATGTGGTACCGGCAGAGTAGAATAGTACCTTCCCTACAAGGGAAGGATTTATTCTACTCTGGCGGCGTAAGAGGCGTATTTCCGTCGCAAAACTGCGCTCTGCAATTGGCACTACGCATTCCTAGTGAGGCAATTATGGCCAAATTCTAAATTTCTTGGGGAAGTCTATATGCTAGACAGCAGTTGACGTTTTACGACTGCTTTGATGATGATGATAAGTCTATGAGGAATATATCACAGCTCCGGACGTATTCAGGGCGGTCCACTAGTACTTCATATACCATTTGCTCAGACAAGTTCTTCAACAGTTATTTAATACGTGGTTACGAAACATGTAACGGACTGTTTTTTTCTCTCGTGACTTTGTCCGCGAGGTCCAACATTTCAGAGGGCCTTATATCTCACCCGGGTTATTGTTAGTCTGGGAAGAAGTTTATGTCACGCGCTCCCTAACTGCCAAGCTGTGCAAAAAGTCCTGCCAATTCCAAAGAAAAAAAAATAGCAATAATTATTCTAAGGGAAATATGTTTCTGGATTAAAGAGAAACCTATGTGTAACTCCAAGAAAAAATAACCTTTGTAATCCAATAAATAAATAAACAAGAAGTTTTCTCTGTAAAATTGTTGTTATATTGAAATTTAACTCAAATCACAATCAATCAAACGGCACCATTTCAAATATTAGACCGAAAGTTTGATACTGTAAACACTTAAGTTAGGAAACTTAATAGCAATCCATTTTTTTCAGTTTTCCGTGCGCTATCGATTATTAGTACCTTCCCTTGTACCCTTGTCCTTAGTCACCTACGATACCTGTATTGTAAGAGGCGACTAAGGATAGCTGGTGATATATCTATCCGTAACAGTGTAGCTCAAATTCATAGGATGCGGGTGGGCAGCAGCATCTCCGTCGCGATGCTACGCTCTGCGATTGCGAACACGCTTGCCCAGCGCGGCAATTATGGGCAAAATTTATTTTCGTGGGGAGGTCTGAATCTATCATTGAACTTTAATGGTGATATGATGAAGTGCTGCGTGTAAAGTCAGAGTTAATTAATTCGGTTGTTTCCATTAAAATCGCAATTGTATCGGGTACTTTAGGAACAAAACAAAAGCTAACACAAGATGATATCTTGTTCAACTTATTATTTATTACCTTAGAAAATTTAGCAAAAATGCGTACGTATATTTTATTTGAATACTGAAAGAAGCACATAAATTATCAACATTATGTACAAAATCAACAAGACCCTAAAGGCAGACAATATTACGGTAGGCAATAGTAATTAATTAGACGTGCCTCTAGATGGCGCTTTGGGATCTCATACGTTTTGTACATATTTCATTTTCTCTTCCCCAGGGAAGACGGGTGGAATAAGGAGGCAGTTATTATATATTTATACTATAAAAAGGTAATGTGTCGGTGATTTTAATATGATTTGTACTTGTTCGTGGGTTTTTTGTTGGCATTTTGTTATGTCAAGTGATATAAGCGTAGAATTTATTTGTGTTATAGGTACACTTACAGTACGAATGCTGCTGCTCATCGGACCTTTGCATTTGAGCTACACTATTACGAAACTAAACGATATACACTATCTGTCGGTTCTGGTACCTTAGTCGCCTCTTACGACACCTACTATACTCCGCCGGTACTCCACGGCACAACATATATATATATATATATATATATATATATATATATATATGTAATTACTTAAATGTATGTGTTGTGTTATGTTGTTATAGGTATATCATATCATAAATTGTTATTTTTATTGATTACACAAAATGTTTTCACATGAAAAGCATTTTTTTTTAAATCAAAATAAGATAATATTGCATTTAACTAATTTATAAAAACGTTAGTTTGACAGCTGTCATTCTAATCATGCTATGTTTAAAGGCCTGAATGCTATCAAGCCGCTGACAAAAATTGATCTGCTAAATATTTGAGAATTGAATGAGCAGAATGAACGATAAGCTGATTATAATTTATCACTTATCAGAAGAGATTTAATTTATCTTCTTAGATAAATTGTGGTAATAAATAATTATTAATTCATAGATTAAAAATAGCCTGCAGTAGACTACATATTCATTAGTAATACTTATTTTTATTTACTTATAATAAACATTTAAAAATATTTGTTAACGAATCTCATATTGTGTTCTTAACAATATATTCAATAACTTATCTAAGAATATTTTACATAATACATATGAACCTAACGACCTTACGGGATTATAAGAATTACCAAACATACAGGTCACTGAATTCCGCGGACACCAAACTTAAGGTATTTTATATAAGAAATAATAATTATACTATACTAAGAACGCCTCGCGGTTTCACCCGGAGTTTATTTCTCAGACTCTTTGTATACAATATACAAAGAGAGATAATTATATACTCTTTGTAACAATATGCCAATGAAAGTTTGATTACTATTTACAAAAAAGGATATCGGCAATTGTCATTTACAGAAATTTATAGCCCAAGTATTAAATTTTATTGAAATAACTTAGAAAATCTGAAAACTTTCGTATCATCTCTGCACCCCCTCCTACCCCCTTAATTGTCGTAATTTGTTGAATTTCTATTCTTTTCTTAGTACTGTACTATAGGGTCGCTATAATAGGGACCCCTGTGCCAAATCTTAAGTATCTAACCCTAATATTTTAGGTCCTACGTTGATACGTCAGTCAGTTTCTTGTTTTACATATACATATAGATAAAAATATTGTGTAATAAATACGGGAGCAAAGTAATTGCTTTGTAAAAGTTTCGATTCTTAATCCTTATTATTCGCTTCTATAATAAAGGATCCAAAAACAACTCGCGCTCAACCACTGCCTTTTAGGTAAAAGGCAGTGGTTGAGCGCACAGCATTACGGGAATTAATTAGCTTAAAAATGTTACATCCAGCGGGAATTACGCTGGTGTATTCAGAGGAAATTATCCTACTGACAATTTATTGCACCTGGTTTTTCGGTAGTCCTGATATTTTTAGAAGTAAAAACTGATTTTGAGCATTACTCTGTTGGGTAAATTATTTCGTGAAACAGAATAATAGACTATCGCACGTGGTGAAGGGTAATTTATCATTGGATGGTTATTATCTGATATTTATGTCCGATGGCGCAGATGGTTGTGATCTTAACTTGTGCGCCGATGATCTTGGGTTCGATTCTCACCCAGGCCAAAATTTAATGAATATTTGTTATTGTTATATCTTTAAATATCAAATATGTATTTAAGTAGAATAATTGTTATTCTTCTGTTTTCTGATGTCTGTAACACATACAATATATCGAAGTCAGGTATCACGGGGCCAGATATAACATTCATGTGTTGAAAATTCATGTTTGATAGGTATTAATTTTTAAGTATTATAATGTTGTAAATGTAATTGATTTGTTTTATGACATCCGCAAATATAGTATATACGTGTAGCTACATTTGTCATAATTAGGTCTATGTGTATTTATAATTAATAAATGTAATGCAATACAAGTATAGCAAACCAGTTAACATTTATTGGTCATGGTAAACTTAGTATAATAAATCGACAAAATCGATGAAATTACTGTCTGTTACTAGTATATATAAAAGCCATCAAGACTTAAACATCACAATACACAAACATATTTGCCGTGAGGTACCAGAAGAGTAGAATAGTACCTCCCACTGCACCAGATGTGGTAAGAGCGACTAAGGTACCAAAACCAACAGGTGGCGGTATATCTCAAATGCACAAGGCGGGGATGGGCAGCAATGCCCGCCGTGAAAGCTGCGCTCTGCGACCGCCAATACGTTTTCCCAGCGCGGCAATTATAAGCAAGAAACCCTCCTTTCTGGAGAGGTCTATGTCCAGCAGTGGACTTTCAAAAGCTGGTATGATGATGATGATGACCTTTTATAGACCTATCGCACGTGAGTACTGCGACATATGTGGGAGTTCTGCTAAGCGTTTTACCTGGTAAACCCCCAGGATGTGCCCTCTAATCGAAATCGAGAGAGGTGGGGCCCTCTTTCGGAATCACCACCTCTCTTTGGTCGGCCTAGTTGTTCGGATCCTCTCGTTGTGGGCAAAAGACAGACAGACTTGATCTCCTCAGAGGGCTTGGCTGAGTGCAATGCAGGTGATGACTGCCCATTTCGTTATCTGCAGGCCAGGGTTACGGAAAGAAGAGTCGGAATCGTCTTCTCTTCACTCCCGATCGTCTTCGTCGAAGCGGGTCCGCGTGAGATGTAAGAGTTATGGTCACACAGTTTTTAATTAATACCCTCAATGTAACCGTAAGTTAAAACAATAGTTGAATAAACCACGTTTACAGTCTATTAAAAAGTAGCTTCTAAGTAATGAACTTGTAAATGTAAGAAAATATTAAATTGATTGTCAATTTACAATCGATTTTTTCCCCTCTGCGTAAACCAACAACGTGGTATACAAACATTTCCTTTATTCATATAAGCGATTGGACGTCGACCGCTGGATATAGATTCCCTAAGACAAAGATTTGTTATCGCCGACGCCGGTACAGATTTCATTAATACTATTTGGTATTTATGGAATTTTTATCGCCACCGGTCTTTCTTGCAGGTTCCTTTGTGGTGGCATGTGTAATAAATCTACATTAAACTTCGTTTTAAGACCTGTTTGATGCTGGCAAACCTATATAAGGTATCGCCAATGAATATGGTAGATGACTCAGTAACCGGGTCATCAGTGTTATGAGTATAATATGATCAAGTATTTCATGTTTTTTAAATATTATTGTGTTAGTCTTTTTTTGATGATTTCAAAGTACTTGTAATGGGCCTAATTGAGTTTTAGTTTGAAAGAAAGGGAGAATATTGTCCATAATTGCTGCCCTGGGCAGGATTTGTGGCAGTTGCAATTTTATGGCCGTAGTTAACACAACAACGTACACCAGCATAGGCTTAGTAGATCGCAAGTTCCTGCAAATCCACGTAATCCAGTCACACTAGTGCGGCTGGGCGCATTCATGCTCTTTAAGCCGTCCCAAACGATGGCTACTCAAGCTGAGGTCCGTGCTTTAGGGGCGCCGTTGAGTGATCGTCGTCAGTCGAGTTCCGATCCCGCAACTTCGCCCTCATTAATAACTATTAATCATAAATAACGATCCATTAGATTTTTCAACCATAATAGGTTTGTCAAAAAATAACACCATCGTCGATCTCGCTTAAATCTAGTGACGTGCCGAAAAGCACACGGATACAAATTAGCAGTTTCGTTTAATAATGAGCGGTCATCCTTCCTTTGGTATCGACGCCTCAGTCTAATAATAGTTTTTTCGAAAAAAAACCTATTCTTCTATATTCCACAGCTAATGGCATGGCATTTTTTACTATCGGTAATAGTAGAGCGATATTTATTTCTGATAGTATTATCTGTTTTCATGTCTAAAATATGTCCTACTTTTGTTTACGCTTAGTGATTTAAAATTTTTCACTCCAAAATTCCGTTGATGTAATTGCATTTATAATACCAAGAAGATTAACTAGAGTGAAAATATTTATTAATTCCTCTGTCTGTCTGAAATTCAATACGAGTGTTAAAAGGGTTGGCTTTAATTAAAATACTGCCACTGATGGATTTTTTATTTTATTTTATGCAGTAGCTGGAACTGGAGTAAATAAAAAGCCATCAATTCTGAGATAAAATCGAGATGGTTTTTACAATATTATGGCACGGAATCTCACAGAAAAGAGTTTTAGAATTCTGTAAAGCTGTTCCTGTTCGTGTAGTACTTTCTTTCTAATATCTTGTACATATTTATGTTTGAGGTTTCATACATCTTTAACAATCCGTTTTAAACTTGCAGCAAGACTGTAAAAAGATGAAATTTGATTATAAGAAATAAACACGTAAATAATAAAAGGTAAAGGACTTTTTAATTACACGAGCAATCATTAACAACCTAGCAACAGAACTGCTGCATAGAGGCCTCAATGAACGTGGATTAAATGGCTGCTGCGCATTTTCACCGGTACCTACTATTACCTAAGAACTAACATTATAATTCAAGTCAAGATATTTATTTGATGTACAAGTAAATATTAATCCGATGTTAAACTTTGGGCAAATTTTTAAAATAGCATTGGAAATAAAGGCTCTAAGTTGTACACCAGAAATATATTTAGTGGAATACCCCAATAAAAAACACTTCTTATTTTTCATTCTGTCAATTCTCTATTTCATTCTATTTCTTCTTCAATTAAAAAGTTTAGTTGTCCGCAAGAAATATATTTAGTGGAATAACCTAGTAAACATACCTATATCTTATCAACTGGCTTATGCCACTCGACAGATTTATAAAAATAATACAGCAGTGGTGACATCCAAGCAAAGAATATTGAATGTATAAAACTGATGTAAGTATTATATATGTACTTTGGTTAATAAGTTTGTTAACAGTGAGGCTTAAAAGCTGACAGGACACTATTCCGGAGGTATCCCGAACATCAACACAACATGAGCAAGATTAAAATTTCCCTGAATCAGTTTAAGAAAAACGAGATGCAGAATGATGACGTCAGACTATCAGACCTTCTGAAATCGGTTCGAGTACCGGTAATTACAAGACTTTATAAACTTTATAAAAAAACTGTATAAGGTATAATTGCTAATAATCCCAAATACAGGCTTCATGACTTCTAAACTTCCGAACTAGCCAGTTTCATATATTGATACAGTACAAAAGAACATATAATAACACTGCGGAAAGCGTTGTTTATTTGAAAGATGAAAGAGTATAACAGGTCATTGTGCTAATCGTTTGTAGATTGTAAAAAATAATTTGATAAAATTTCAAGTCGGTTGAAAATCAGTGTGTGCTACCAGCGTTGATTAATGGAACTAAAACATGGTCTCTTACCTGGTCTTATTAGCCAACGTATAATAGTCTAACCAGCTATCGAGAGAATGAGAGAGCAATGCTCAGAATCTCTTTGTTCGATAGTTTTAAGCTTAAAGAGATTCATAAACGAAACCAAGTAAATGTAGCAATGGGCAGGGCACAGCACGCAGGACTGGTGGACCATAATCTTTCCTCGTCAACAATCGCAGCGCAGGATGTTCACCCACAAAGTGAAAAATTAATCTAACTAGAACCGCTAGCCTAAACTAGATGCTGACTTAAAATATATCCCTTAAAAATTACATGAGAAGCCAATTTCTAATAATAAACATCCGATGGCGGATATCATGATGACAGAACTGCCTCCAAGTTCCAAAATCTACTTGGCTTAAATAAGTTCTATGACGTGATATTAATAATATACACATTATATTTTTTAATACTTTCGCATTTACTACTCATAATAAAAAAACTACTCTGTAACGGCAGTATGAAGCAGTTAATCTATATTTATTAAACACTTTTAGTTAAACAGTTGCCGCAAAGTAACAGAACCGTAAACAATAAACAGAGTTTTTAAATTTTATTATAAAAAGTGACATTATAATAGAAGTCTGTTTTCTATTACGTTTTATATTTAAATAACAAAAGCATTGCTACCCAACTAATTTCTGAAACGACGAAGCCCATAAAATAAGGATTCATGGGAAACACTACTTCGTACTGACATGTATTGGAAGCACGGTAAACTTTTCCGCGCCGTTTCAGCTCAAACTATCGACAATGAGGGGAGGACGTGCCTTCTAATTTATTACACCCAGAGGATTGGTATTTTCCACGAATATGTCAAAGTAGAAATGTTACAGTAGGTCAATTCCTTGTATTATAAACTACATTTCACGTCTGGAAAACAGTAAACTCCTATTCCCTGATTTGTATAGATCCCTTCTAAACCGAGTTAAATTAAAAGTGCATTGCACTTTTTATTTAATTCATTATATTTTGTCATGAGGTACCGACAAAGCTTCGAGGTACCGGCAGAGTAGCAAAGTACCTTTCCCTGTGCCATATGTCGTAAGAGGCGATTAAGGTACCAGAACTGGCATATTGTGTCTTATCCATCCGAAATAGTACAGCTCAAACGCACAGGGTGGAGATTGGTAGAGGCATAACCGTCGCAAAAGTTGTGCTCTGCGATTGCCAACACGCTTGTCAAGGGCGGCAATTATGGGCAAAATGTCCCCTCTTTTGGTAAGGTCTATTTAGATTTCTTGTGACTGGTACCTATGTAGATGATATTTTGTAGAACACAGAAGACTTTCTAATACGTTTAAACCGTTATATCGCAGTACCTAAAGTAGCGCAGTACTTCTAATTATTTTGGAGATCCTTCTAAATATTTTTACGTAATAAATAATATTCACGATAAATCCTAAAAAAAAATATATTTATACTTTTTGGAATATAATACATTGCTTTATTTATATCAGCCGCAAATATACTCTTCATTTCTTCTGGGCATAGGAAGAAATACAACATTTTGATAAGGTTGATTTCATGGCCAAACGGCGCTAGGTGAAACTCTAAAAAATCTAAGCGACATGACTTCTCTTTAATACTGAAATTATGAAAGAGACAATGAAGAAATAAGCAGTTTGCAAGAATTATGTTTATTGGATAAAGCCTGTTGACTAAGCTGAAGAGAGAAAATGGAAGTTGCATTGACCAAGACTGAGGTTCTAGAGAAGACGAACGGGTCCTATGGAGACTTATACTCTTCTATTTCATAGCCTGTTAACAGTATGGCAAAAGACCCAAAAGTCAAGTTAATCCGATACTACTCCCAGGACATTCCGGACATCACCCTTTAGAAATTCTTTCTTACCATCGTCTTCCAGGGTATAAGGCCAGAAGTATGAAACAAGAGCGTGGTGGTGCTGTACTTTTAAAAAAGTGACAATTTTTTTTTATAATCTTTAAAGATTTACCACCCCATCTTGCTACTGAGCCATATTTATAAGCTGTCTTCTATCTTTCTTCGGTCGTTACGAAGCGTTTTAACTGCAGGTTTGATGACTTCTACCCTTTCAAACAAGAAGATTTCTGAAAAGGCTACAGTACCGTAGACCACATCCTTACGGTACGGCAAGCAATGCGGCAATAAAAGACGGGAACACAAGTATAATAGGCCATTATGCTTGGCGTATGTAGACTAATAGAAAGCCTTCGATCGGTACATTGAAGGTTTGAAATGTTTAAATGATGAACGCCAGTATGTCGGTCCGAGTATAAGAACAGAGTTCGAAGGCTATTCCTCTCTATAGGGGTGTTAGACAAAAGACGTCACATATTCGGAACTATTAATGCCACTTTGGAAATCACCTTTAAGCACCTGGAATGGCATGGATTTGATCACTTTTAATTTAACTACGATATTCTAGTCAATGGGAGATTTGAGCACGATGCTCGAAAACGAGATCAATCTAGTTTCTAAACAGGTAGGTCTCGGAATAACATTTGAGAAGACTAAAAAAATGTGTGATGCCCATGCCGTATTCACCCCAGTTTTAGTAGAGAGCTTGCTTCTTGAAGCTGTTGACTCTTATGTATATCTAGGACAAATAATTCAATCAGGTAAGTCCTACTTTAATAAAGAGGTCAATCACCGAATCCAACTCGGCTGGGCAGCAGTCGGAAAACTGCGAAATATCTTCCCGTCCGTAACCTTTTGACTTGAGACACTGAGGTATGTCTCAGTGTCTCAAGTCAAAAGGTTTCAACCGGTGTGTGTTACCAGTTTCTTTGCACGATCGAATCAGAAATGAGGAGATTCGTAACAGAACCAAAGACACTGACATTGCCCGGCGGATAAGTAAGTCGAAGTGGGCAGAGCGTTTGGTACGCAGAACCGATGGCCAATGGACCCGTGAGGTTCTTGAATGGAGTTAAAGGCATCCACCCGCAAGACGGCCAGACGATCTGACCAAAACCGCAAAATCGCGATGGACACAGGCTGCAAATAACCAGTCCTGTTGGAGATTACTTGGGGAGGCTAATATCCAGCAGTGGACGTCTTATCGCTGATATAATGATGATGATATTTCACTGTGTTAATACAAACTCATCTTCTGTTATATACAACCATTATATATCAGTGAATCAACCAGAATTGCATCGGGTCCCGCTAGTATTGTTATTTATACCCTTTGCTTCTTTTATATCGTGATTACATTGACCATTCTTTGTAAGATTCAATTTCAATAATACAGAACATTAAAATGGTTGCCCGCATTAAAACGAGATCAACTCATTTCACTTAACTATGCAGGTATTATCCATTAAGGCAGGTTATTCCGACCGGTTCGGCAGTAATGTTTATTAAACAGGATTAAAAACTGTATTTAAAGGTAAATAATTTTGTGACCTACAAAGATAAGCCGGGTTTATTTATCAATTTGGACCTTTGGGTTGAACTGTATCCATGTTTTGATAATTCATTTAATTGGGCAAGTTTATTGGCGGTGTAATGTTTGTTGTGTAAATTGTATTTTGTTTTACTCAATTAACTCAATCTAAACGTTCCCAGTAAATGCCTATACTTTTTATCGGGTTTGAAACGAAGCTTATTTAACTTTTACATTTTTGACATTCGATTGACAAATATAACATATACACACCTAGTAACAAAAAAACTAAAAATAAAAAAAAAAATAATTAGTATCAAAACCCTTCTATTTAAAATCTATAGAAGGTAAAAAATAATGTATTGACCGCTTAAATTTTCTTTTTTGCTACCCACACAGCGCACCAATTATGGGCAAAATCTCTCTACCTTGGGGAGGCCTATATCTAACAATAGCCTTAAGATGACTTATATTTTTTTTATTTATTTGGAACCCAAAACATGACTTATATTGGTAAACTTTTTTTGAAATAAGTTATATAGGGTTAAAATAAAATCAGGTGCGCTATTTAATTACAAATAAGTTAGCCAAGCTCGAATTTATTTAAATAAAGTAAAAGGAGATTTCCCTTCCACAAACTATTTTAAAATGTTTCTCTAGAGGTTACCTTTCGGTTAATATCCTATTATAAATAATGACGTTTCGCCTCTCGGTCTCAACACTAGTTGTCTTTATCGTCTGTTTTAAGACCTTATTAGTAATTAGATACATTACAAAATGTTTTTATAAGATATTGCTTAAAGTTTAAGGTGAGAAAAACTTGAGGTTTTTTTTTCTGATTGTATTCCTTCTAACATTAGCTAGCTATCTTTAGCTTTCTCTGCGAGGTCTTTACCACATCCCCGAGAAACTCTTGTAACTTTAAGAATATGTCACTTCTTGACGGTTAAACTGTAAAATAATTCGTGCTAACTCCAAAGAAAAATATAAAGCCGGGACATGGAACATGTTCTCGGAATAAAAAGTCGCTTATATTTTAAACTATTAATAGTCTCAGTGCCAAATTTCATCTGAATGTGTTCAGCCGCTACGGTACGAAATAGTAACATACGTACGTACTTCCTCACAAACTTGTTCGTTTATAATATTCGTGTTTTTCAAGTCTGTGGCTAAAAGAAGAAAAAAAATATTCCACATATAAGCCAGGGAAAAAATCTCTATGTAAAATATAACCCAAGGTTCAGTGCTATGACATTTTACCGCCCGTATGTGACGGATTGGACCGACATCTTTTCCCTGCACCTACTTCAGACCATATTCCAAGGTTAAAAGACGTGAGACGAAAGGCGTGCGCATCTCATAACCCTAAGGGTTAACTAATAGGGAGGGCAGTACACTCTTAAGGTATGGTATTTATCTTTTTTTATCGTAAACTAGGTGATTCGACAAAAGTTTTCCAGTTGTAAGTATGAATATTGAATTACTTTACGATAAACAATATAATTACACAAACGATGCATATGTTTAAAAAAATATTTCTGAATAGAATTTTTCAATCACGCCCACTGTCTAACAATTAATAATTATGTGAAAAGCCATAAGGTAATTAAAAAAGTTATATAGTTGTTAAGTTTTCCAAAAAGCTACATTTTATGTTTTCTTTCATAAAAATCTGTTATTAACAAACACAATTACATAAGAATTATGCAAATTCACCCAACCATTAACGTGTGGATCCAGCTGTTTAAGAAAAATAGGATTAAATTTTATTTATCTTAGACGTCTACCTAAAAAGCTGTCTGACGAATTGACTAGAACTATGGGAAGTCCATTAAGGAGGCCCATGTCCGGAGAGGGTCTGGTTCTAGTAGTGAAGACATGAATATATATGGAACCAATACGAGGTAGACCTCCTACAAAGGTCACCTGCTTTGCTACCTTACTATCACCTATTCTACCGCAAAACAGCAGTGTTAGTTTTGGTCACAAGGTTGACAAGGTTGATATTCTAGTGGTATTAGAAGTATCGATACACTACGGTGACGCTTACTATCATGCAGACTGTATGCTTGTTTGGCGTCTTGGTCTAATGTCTAATAAAAAAGTAAAAAAAAGAAATTGTCTAAATTCCGTGTACATTCCAGGTCCATGGCCTAATCACGTAGGGTCACTGCCCTGTGCGCCAATAATAGGTGCAATCCCCACCAAACTAAATTAATGTGATTCTCATAATGTTTGTTATGTATCTAGGCGATATATATACACATGTAACTTTATAATTTATCAGTTGTGTGAAATCCGTAACAGAAAGGCTTTACGCTACATATCTAATAGTCAGGATAGTGTATAAAAGATGTGTTAAAATATTTACTGTTTAAAAAAATCATTTATAATTATTAAAAATAAAAAGAACTGTTATATATATATATATATATATATATATTTTTTATAAAATATACGAATATGGTTGTATACTAAGATTTTCATATTAATTTTTTTAGAAGTTAGTTACAATCACCAGTTTCTATAACGTCGAGTCCACTCGACGGATATAAGCACCATGGGGCACTACATCAAATACGTGTTTGCGACTTGTGGCCACAAGTGGACATGTAATTGCTATTAGCTCTCGTAATAACGACGCCACAGAGTTAGAGGTTATCCGCCATATTCTTGCACTTGCTATTACAATATATGCGTTTTTATTACTAACAGCACCACAACGCGTTTTATTCGCGTTAAAATGTGGATAATTTTCAGAAAAATATATTACACATGTTTCATGACTTATGAAAAGTCTCTATACTGAAATTCATTCGAACAACTTATTTCATTCAAATTGCCGCGATGGGTAAGCGTGTTGGCAACCGCAGAACGTAGCTTTTACGACGGGGATACTACTGCCTATCCCCACCGAGTGCATTTGAGCTACACTGTTTCGGATGGATATACCGCCATCTGTAGGTTCTGGTACCTTAGTTGCCTCTTACGACACCTAGTACAGAGGGACGTATCCTACTCAGCCGGTAACTCAGTCAGTTAGTACTTCCTTTTATACACATATATACATAGAAGATTACGTAGAAAAGGCTAGGTCTGTAGAACCAAGAACCGAAATCGTGTAAAAGGACTATGCAGGTAAAGTAAACGAGAGAAGCATGCCAAGATCGTAGCAAAAGGAGATCCATAGACTCTGCCTAACCCGACAGGACGCAGGCGTGATGTATTATTATGATCTAGTTGCTGTAAAAATCTTTAGTGAAGTCATGTATATCTAGATAGCGGATACGGTAGTGTTCATATTATGACATCAAGTATTTAATTCCTAGGACAAACATTATGTGTTATAAACATTTGCGTTTGCTTTATATGTATCTTAGTATTATATTTGTAATTCCTTTGTTAGTAAGTAGTCTGATATCTATGACACAAATACTTTAAACTACTTATCTCAGAATTAGGTAATTGCATGAGATGTTGTACGATTTAATCATCAGTTATAAAGAAGTTTTCTTATTAAATATATTTAGTATGTGCAGTGTCTGTACTTTCACTACGACAAGTCTTAATCGTAGTGCAAACTACTACGAGTATCATAAACATGGAAGTAAGTCTGTGTGTTTGTCATGCTTTTAGCGCTTAATCTTGGCTATTGATCCCGGAAAAGATACAGTTACCTAGATGCGATGAAAAGAGACGTTTGCGGAAACAAAGCTGCATGTGTTAAACCGGTAATATGATTTATTTATTAATAAATAAAAAATGTCTTGATCCATATTTTCTCAAGTCTATTTTACAAAATTAGTTGCCTAATATCAGTTCAAAAAGATGATAATAACAAAAAAGGGGAACAGGCCATCTAAATTCATAATTATTATCCTAGCCAAATATTTTATTAAGCTGCTAAACGCTAATGAATCAATTTCTAATAAAAATACTACCAATCAACATACTTTCACATTCCACAGCTTTTTAGGATCAATCTGTTCTAGTCCAAGTTATCGGATTTAAGAACGTGCTCTCTCTACAAAATAAGGCTCGGTCTCTCTAAGCAAATACTTAGGCTCATTTTATTACACTACTTATTTAAATATATTTTAAGTATGTAGGTAAAGGTATATATACTGTACACAACAAACTACCTATTATAATTTACATATACTGTCTTACTAAGGTTGCCTGAAAGAAATTGCTAAGGCTGCCAATTTTATTATTTAACACAAGATCCGTTTATAAACGTTTGTGTACAATAGAAAATATATTATAACTAGCTGTGCCCGCGACTTCGTCCGCGTACAATAATAATTTCTTTGGTCACCATCCTTTTTTAATTTAACTTACATAAACTTTGAATGTTATATTTATTTATATACCTACACAAATCTAAAGCCCAAATAATAAGTTTTAAGCTTCTAGCTCTAACAATAGCGATACTTCCATACCACATTTAATCCACACTTTCGACCCCTTACAAGCTTATTTTAAATGAAAAGGTAGCCTATGTCCTTTCTAAGGCTTTTGACTTTCTGTGTACCAAATTATTTAAATCGGTTCAGTAGTTTATTGCGTAACATACAGACAAAGTTACTTTCAGATTTATAATATTAGTAAGGATTGTTGTTAATTGACATGAGGTAGACCTTCAGACAGAGGTCGTCTGCACCTCACTCTCATCTATTTCTACCGCCAAATAGCAATTTTCGCTTGGCTAATTAAATAAAACTAAATTGGGTAATGTAACATCATATCTTTAAGTTCTAAGGTTGGTAACTCATAAGTGCTGTGACGTTTGCTATCACACGGGCAGTGTCCTCATATTTTGATGATTTAAACATACATACGCAAAATAGCTGACTGCCTGCGGGAAATAGCACACTATTTTTTTCAGTGCCTCATATTTTCAAAAACAGCGATAATGAGACTCAATATTTTCTTTTACATACCTATATAATCCGTTAGCTTAGTGGCCCAGCCGAACATCACATTAGCATGCGTGTATAAGTAATGTGGGAGAGCCCTCAGGAGCGTTGTGCCAACAAATCATGTTTATCTGAATGTAACTCGGGCGTGGAGCGACGGTATAGCCGACAAATACTTATGGGCTAATAATATATCCCCATATGACACTTGACTAGAACTGATGACTTTAATAATATAATAAATAAAAGAAGGAAGATTCTACATTAAAAACCTAAAATTAAAGCTTAAAACTGACAAATTTATTGACAACAAAATAAGAAAACTGTGGCAATGTGTCTATAGATTCTTTAGAGTAATTACTGTTAGTAATTATTGGCAAATAAATGAATAAATCATTTGTGATGAGTCAACGATTTAATACAGCTTTATCGACATGTGTGTTCATGAATTGGTAGTATCTAGGACAATAATTAATGAAAATTTGTGTTTATTATGTGTCTGGGTGTTAAAATATGTACTATATTATTAATCTATACAAATATTATCAATAGGGAATATTTGATTCTTTGTTTGTTGAGTGCGTTTTAACTCCAAAACTACTAGATCAATTTAAATTCTTACACCAGTAGAAATCTACCAGCTTTACCGAGTAATAGAGGCTATTATGTTTTAAGCTTATTTATATTATTGTGCGTTTGTAACGAGTAAACTCAAAAATTACAAGACTGATTTCTTAAATTGTGTTACTTGTAAAAACTAATATTATCTTCAAGTATTATAAATTATAATTTATTCCTGAATTTTGATGATAACGGGAACTTCACGGGTACAACCGCGGGACCATGCTAGTACCTGTTATTCTTAAGCTGCTTTTAGTAGAGGCAGATCAATGTATGAGGTATGCGAATTTATACTAGCCATAATCATATGTGAGCATTGTTATTGTTTTTTTACAAGATCTCAATTATCAACTACGCAGACGTCAATAACTGCACTAAGGGGAATAGGCGAGGTCGACAATGGAGTGACCATAGGGTCACCTAAGCACCTTTCACTCGCTCTGCTGACTTCCCTATAAAGTATGGAACCTCCATAGCGCTCGTAAACTAGAACTATCGTAAACTAGATCGAAAGTGAGTAATTTCGAACTCTTTTGAAGATTATCTTCTTTTTCTTCGAAGTAAATATTTACATTAACCATTTTTTTGTTTGTTTGTAACAAGAATATTACTTATGTATTTTAACGTGATAAGTAACTTTTCCGATGGAATCGTAAGGTTTTGGAATAGAAACCACGCAACGGCAAGCGCAGCGTACGGCGTCCACCCGCAAGATGGTCAGACGATCTGACTAAAACCGCAGAATCACACCTGACACAGGCCGCATACAATCGGTCCTATTGGAGATATCTTCGGGAGGCCTATGTCCAGCAGTGGATGTTTTATGGTTTACATGAGGATTGTGATAAAGTAATTTCTATTTAAGGTAGACGATTTGAGCGAAGTTAGACGCATTTCGTAATAAAACTACTCCTTTAACGACTTTAAAATGCTCGTTCTCTAGAACACATTGAACAAACTAATAAGAAACTTAAGTAAACCGTGTTTTACAGCCGTTAACAGAGTAAATAAATACAAAATATCTTTATTGTTAATTACCAGTAATTTAACATTGTTTATATCTTTAGGGTTAAAGTTTACCTGTATTAGAGAGTTTTATTATGAGTAAAAAATATAAGACATACTTATTTCTACGTTCAAATGTTTTAGCACGAAGCTAAATTTAAGCATATTGAAAAACTTTAAGAGGGTTCATAATATATAATAGGCTAATACACCACAAAATAAATATTACCAGCACTGAACTTAGCAAATGTGGGGTTAGAGCCTAAACCAACTTTCATGATAAATGTAGCCAATCCCAAAAAGCGTTCCATTACAATTCCATCCGTTTACCACAACGTTCCCACTAAAATCAGGGCGGATACGGTAGACTGCCAGTCAAAACCTCACGCACCGAAAGGGCCAAATTACGTATTCACTATGTGAGACTCACTTCACGAAATAACGGACATTATTATGTATGGTGCGAGCCATAAAAAGTTAGGACGGTAAATTATTTACTTTTGATTAAGAAAAAATTGCAAACGCGCGACAGCTCGTCGGTCGACCACTGAACAGTAAGTGGTGCCAATCTTTACCTCTTATTTTATTTTTATCACTAGTACGTATAGTGGAACACGTAGCCAAGGCCTAATGGAAGATAATTAAGCTCTAATTGAGCAAAGCACATCCTTAAGTTAGGTACACCATTAAAAAAAATGTTTACTGTAGGGCAACGTTTTCTTAATACTAGCATTGCAATTACTTGAAATACCCGATGTGCGCAGATGAAACTGATCCTATCTTGTGCTCATAGGTCATGGGTTAAATCCTCAACCAGGTCAATTAATACGATGATGTTTGTGTTTGTTCTGTGTTTGCGTATTAAATATTTAAGTATTATATTTGTGATTCCTCTGTTATCTGATAACCGTAACACAAGTGCTTTAAGTGACATCTCGGAGACAGATGAGTATATATATATGTTGTATGTATATATATATATATATATATATATGAGCATGAGATGTTGTGAACTATGTTGACAACTTATTGGCTTATTTGAATTAACACATAAATTTATACAACAATTCATAAACTGCCCTGACCCCGAGATATTGCGCTGGAAGCATTACAGACCTCAGACAACAGAACTACGACAAATATTAATACTTGTCCTAGGTGGTGTCCGAACCCAAAATAGGCATTGTAGACAGTTTAATGTGAAACTTCTTCAGCGGTTGTCAATCTACACGATAACTTCAAGTATTCACCACAACCATCATTCTCATAGCAGCCGCAAAACGTCCACTGCTGCCCATAATTGCCGCGATGACCAGACTAAGTTGTTATCGCAATGTGTAGTTTCATGACGAGTATGGTGCAGCCCCTCTTTGCCCTGGTGCATTATAGCTACGCTATTTTGGGTGGTCATAACTCCATCTGTTGGTTCCGTTATGACACCTTTGCAGTGGCATGTACTATTCCTGCCCCAGGGAGTACCTTATGAGATAAATAGTACCTAGTGGTAGTTCTGTAGTTACTACACTGGGGTTCTTTTCCAGATCTCTTTGAAGACTGATACTAAAGATTATTTTACAAGCGGCAAGACGATATTTTTGTTCATTATCTAATTTAGAAGTCATAAGACAAAAAAACACAATTAAAAGCAATTTACTAACTTTTAAGTACAATTTAATAGAAGTTATTTTTGTTATAAGTTCATATAGTTATCAAAGTTATACAATTGAATTAAATCTGCACGCCTGAATTGTACATCCACCTGATCAATTACAACAAATTGCCAAGAAATATATTTACATAATTGAAATAATATTATAAAGAGGAGACTAAAACTTTTTTTAATTCGTATATCATTAAACTTGAAGAAAAATACTTAAAAATATACTGTCATTATTCATATTAGTAAAGTGCGTTAAATTATAAAACCTTAATACTCCAACTTTGCACTTCTCTCTTACCCCCTAGAGGGATGAATTGTAAAATAATATTTTATTTTTTGCAATAATAACTTGATATAAAGAACCTATATACTGAATTTCCTTCAAATAACTTCAAAACATAGCTTTACCCTCTTTGCCCCTTTAGGAAGTGAATTTAAAAATAACATAGTATTCCCATGCGTTAAAAAAGGATTTCCTGTACAAAATTATAGTTATAGTTTAGGCCCTGCGTTGATAAGTAAGTCAGTCAGTCAAAAAGTTAGTCATAATTACACTACTAAGAAGTCATATTATATATAGAACCAAAGACTTAAATATATATAAAACATAATGATACATTTTCCTTGTTATCAACCCTCAAGTCTTCAAGTATAGGATTATGAATTTAAATAGTGTTCAACAAGAAGTAAAAAAAAAATCTCTTTTAAAAATCTACTTTCCGCTGGCGCTTACATAACAAACTGCCGAGGGCGGCACTGGTGTAGTCCTAGACAGATTTCAATTTAAGAATCTACATGTTTCTTACTCCGCAAGTTGTCCCCTAATTTCTCGCAAGATCGCGTCCGAAACCAAACGAACGGTTACGTGCCCCCTTCTTATTCCAATATAGGAGAACTAGATAGATTTTATACACCATTTCTGAATACATATTTATTTATTGTCTGACTTCTGATAAGTATCAATAATTTAAAAGTCTTCATATAAAGGGCTTCTGCATTGGTACTCCAGTTTTCGTATTGCTGTGTTTCAGTTTGAAGGGTGAGAGAGGAAGTGAAATTGCTGGGTAATGTGATAAATAACAAGTTATGACTTAGAATATTATGAAGTTGGCCAACCTATTGAGGTTTAGTGATATCCTTGTGATACTACGAGCGTCTATAGGCTGCAGTGACGCTTGATTTGATGCGGATTGTAGGCATGCTTGTATTCAGATTCGGTTTACAGGATACGCAGATAAAATTGGGTACAGAATCACTCAATAATGAGGCCTAATCTGGTGGCGCTGCCATTGACGTCTGAGTAGTCTAGCATAAAGTGCTTAAAAAAGTATGATTGTCGGACTGGCCTTAAAAAAACAAAAATTGTTCAGGGTTAAAAACTAATAGTAGGAATACCCTCTCGTACTTCTAAATATGTTTATATATAAACATCTCTTTTTAGGATGTTTGTACGGACTAAAAATCTAAACTACTGTACCGATTTTAATATATTTTTGATTACCCTGCACAGTTTGAGTAACTTAACAGTGAGGATTTTTTATATCTCAATTTATAGTAATATTTTTGATCGAGCAACGTCTGTCGAATTAGCACCTAGATAATGATTATTCATACAACATCTCAATCATTGACCCGACTTCGAAATAGACATCAGAGAACACAACCATACATACAAAACACTAATACATATTTTACACCCAAATTATTTTTTTTCTAATTACCATATATACCTTATATTTCTTAAATAACTTTTAACTTAGAATTATAACAGTTACAGCATTTTATTATATATGTTAAGATTGTTTTGATTAAATATAAAATATTATTCAGCCGAGAGATACCAGCAGAGTAGAATAGTACTTTGAAAATAGTATAATTATGATATTTTTATATATTACAACAAAACAAACAGATACTTTCGATTTATTATTACCAACAATAATATTTATGTTTTCAATATAAGACTTATAATAGGTATAAGAAAACAACTGTCTTGACTTTAGCCAGGATAAACGATCGCCTAGGGATTGAGAGCGAGGAAGTGAAAAATAAATTGCTTTTCTTTACTTGGTGCCAACTTTATTTAGTTCATTGTTAGCTCTGTGTGTGTTCTTGAAGGGAAAGAATATGATGTGTCTTACAATTTCGTTGTGGCACCCGATTGGACCCGTGACTTTTTCAATTACGTTACTTGGAATATTATTAAAAAGTATTTTTTATTTATTTACTAGAGTTATATATACCTTAAATAAAGTCGTCTGCATTAGTATATTCTCACCAATTTCTACCATCAAACAGATATGCATAGCTGTTTGATGAGTACAATAGGCAGTGAATTTACTGGGTAATGGGATATAATAACTCGTGATAATACGAGCGGTTATAGGCTGCAGTGAAGCTTACTATCACGCGGTCCGTATGCTTGTTTGCAAAAATTACAGTATAAAGTTAATATTACTACTAAGATTGTAAGATCAATATAAATGTAATTTGTAAAAATTACACATCACTTCCCTTGTGTTTTTTTGTAAATAACTCTTCACGACCACCTCAATGACACAATCGACAATGTCAAGCCAAGGGTTGTGCATATAATCCCTATCCAGGATAATTACTTCTACGATAAGCATTTGTATTTCGTCTGTGTATGGATGTTTTTCTTATAGTGTATTATATTCAAGATTGTTTCGTTTACCAAGTGGCTGAGGTACCGGAATCAACAGCCTCTCATAAATGAGATATCCAATGCCCGTAATTATCCTGCGAACTCCGCTGCCACGAACGCGCATTTAGCTACGGATGCGCCCGCAAGGCTCGCGGGATCTGAGTGGAATTGACGGCAATCGCCCGAGGGCGCTTCTAAAGACTTGACCTAGGCTCGGGCGGCCATCGTTGGGGGTGAATTAAATTATGTAACTCAGCAAAAGTGGACCGAGCCACCTCTAAGCCTAGAGCTGCCGGTTATCGCTCATTAGGAACTGGAAGCGTTCGCCGGCAAACGCAGTGTACTGCTCTATTATAAGAATGCATGTGCAGTGTTAGTGATGGTGTTGAGTCAGGGAGACGGCGGGGAAGGGCTGCGATATACGCGGTATTTTGTCTACGATGTTCGACGTGAGATATTGCGATACCATTCCAATCGTGTTTGTTATAATACCTGTAATTTTGTTTGTTATAATAGTGTAATTGGCGACTGTGTGTCGAAAACGTATATCAGTAGATAAAGCTTAGTTTATTTATTAATACGATTCGTTTTAATTTTTTATAGTAAATAGCTATCTGAATTTTGGGCTATTATCGTCTTCTTCAGTCATATAATATCCACTGTTAGGCCTTTCCAAGAAAGGGGTTTCTTGCGCATAATTTCCACGCTGGGCAGGCGTGGTAGCAACAACGTACGAGTAGCACGACGAGAATGCTGCTGCTGCTCTAGATTGATGAACCGCCCTCTGTCGATTCCGGCACCTCAGTCTCTTTTCACAATACTTGATCCAGAGGGAGGAACTATTCCACTCTGCCGGCTATTTAGCAAAGGCAATTTTAAAATCAGATGGCTACCAAAACAAAGCACTCGTCAAACGATCCATTTCGAATTGATACAAAAACATAAATAATGTTTTGTTTATTTATGAAAACGTATTGATTATTTTATTTAAATCTAGTATCTGGAACTGCATAAATAGGCAAAATGGAATCACTACCATCTGACGGGCCCGATGGCGCAGATGGTATTGATCCTATCTTGTGCGTCAAAGGTCGTGGGTTCGATTCCTACCCAGAGCAAATATTTATATGATGATATGTGTATTTGTTTTGTGTCTGGGTGTTAAATATATGTATTTAAGTAGTATATTTGTGATTCCTCGATTTGTCTGTTTTGTCTGGCATCCGTAACACAAGTGCTTTAAGCAACTTACTACGGGGTCAGGTCAATGTATGAGATGTTGTGGGAATTTATTATAAATATCTTTACCAAATACGATCGTGTTAATCCAATTATATATGTCATCAAATACAACTTTCTAGAAACAAAAATCAGAAATATTCAAACGCTGAAGATTAAATAATAATTATCAACTCATATACGTTTTAATAATTAATTTTAAGTAAAGTAGTCACAGTCAGTCAGTTCTGTTAAGCTTAAAACATGTCCTAAGACGTTTTCCTAAAAGGAAATATCTAAGTCTTTCCTCTTACGACACCTTGGCTCTTTCCCAGGCCGATGTAAGAACACATCGCAAGTAACGTAGCCGCACACTGCTCACATTTCAAAAGGCAGCAATATGAATAATTGAACACGTTGCGGGTTGTTTGTCATGTTCTTTCTTAGTTCAGTTACGTGTGATACTGGATTACGGTCGAGGACGTAAGGGTTTTACATTTTTTATGAAGCAGTCACGTTAACGTTGGCTTTAAATGAAACAGCTCTAAATGGAACTTCGTCAAACTACGCATAGAAACGTATCATTTACCATGACATTTACAACATGATAGATATAAAAGTGAAAGAAAAACGATTAATTATTTCTATAACGTATAGCTATCCAAGAAAGGTTTTCTGCCCATAATTGCGACGGTGGGCAAGCGTATTGGCAATCGCAGAGTTCAGATTTCGTAACGGGGATGCTGCTGCTCAACCCCGCCCTGTGCATTTGGGCTGCAGTGTTTTGAATGGATATACCGCCATCTGTCAGTTCTGGCACCTTAGTCGCCTCTTACGACACCTGGTGCAGTGGGAGGTACTATTCTTCTCTACCGGTACCTCACGGCAATAGCTATCATTGGACATGATTGTTTCACCATTTATTATTAATCACAATCCAATGAAATCCATCCTTAGTGAAGTAAATTAATCATACACACGAGTTCCTCACTATTTCACACAGACTGACTTGATGGGGCAGATGTTTCCTCTCTGCGCGCGAAGGGTTATAGGTTCGATGGGTTGGAACCTAGGATAAATATTTTTATGACGATATTCGTGTTTTTTATGTGTTTGGGTGTTTAATATAAATTTATGTTGTACATATATTTGTGACTCCACTGTTTTTTGATGTCCATAACACAAGTACTTCAAGCGACTTATTCAGTCAGTAAGGAGTCAGGTATGTATGAGATTTTTTGTGAAAAGTAAATATAAATATCTCTATTGATTACTACTAATAATTAGTTAACAAAATTATACAAATATTTTTATCGCCAATCAACTGTGTTCACTGAAAATAAGAAGTTAATTCGGAACTTTCCCAAATTCGGAACTTTGGTTGGGAACGGTGACACTTACCTTCGCAAAGACAGTTTTCCATCCAACTAAAATATTAAGAAGAAATATTAGATGGAAGTCTATCGCAAACGGTTATGAAGTGTTAGATAAAAATAAGTATGGCAGTAATAAATATGGCATCTATCTTACCGCTGTGTTAAGAATCCATAGCCTCGGCTTGAGGTGCCACCTGGGGCTCAAACTTGACGATAAGTTCGGAACGCTCTCCGATCCCCCTGTTCTGCGCTCGAACTTGACCGTCCGGAACTTTGCTCTTAACGGGACAACTCGAATTTGAGAACTGAACAGCTTTATAACATAGAAACTAAACTAAGGCTATGGTTGCATACTGAGATTGACGGTGGAAAATTGGAAATTTGAGTTGTTGACAAGTACATACAAGTACAACAACACGAAAGGAATTGAAAGGTAAGGATTGATTTCTTGGCAAAGATGTCTTTAGTCGAAGTTGTGCTGGTGCGTTTCGTTTTCTCTTAATATGCCGTATACCATCATCATCATACCAGCTGTTAAAAGTTCACTGTTGGACATAAGCCTCCCCAAGTAAAGGGTACGCGCTGGGCAAGCGTGTTGAAAATCGCAGTGTGCAGCTTTCGCGACAAGGAAACTGCTACCCATCCCCACCCGGTACATTTGAGTTGAATTTTTTGCATGGATATACCGCCATCTGTCGGTTCTGGTACCTAAGTCTTCTCTTATGAAACGTGGTACATAGGGAGCTACTATTCTACTCTGCCGGTACCTTACGGCTATACACAAATTAAATCAAAATATTTTGTATTCATGTTGGTCCAATATAAGCAAGTTAAAATCTTCAACAATTTAAATTCTACGTCTCGCATGTCTATCAATGCCTTGCGTGATGATATAGCATTGGAATTTTCAATTATGCTTAACATTAAATCAATAGAGAACAAAGCCTTTGTTGCTTCTATATGAGGAATCAATTGAGTAATTTTAGTCATGGCTTGCTTCACGTAGGATGGCGCATGTCTGAGGCGTGTTTGTTGTAATTAATGTGATATATTACGTAATTTTGATGGTTTTTATGCATAGAAAATCTTCCTCTGTACCATGTGTCGTAAAAGACGCCTGAGGTACCAAAACCAACAGATATCGGTTTATCTATCTAAGACATTGCAGCTTAAATGAACAGGGTGGGTATGGGCAGCAACATCCGCATTGCGAAAGCTGCGCTCTCCGATTGCCAACACGCTTGTCCAGTGCGGCAATTACAGACAACTTTCCCTCTTTCTTGGGGAGGCCAATGTCAGCAGTGGACTTTCAATAGCTGGTATGATGATTAACTAGGAAAAAAAATGGTTATGTAAGTAATAATGACTTGTTATTTCGCTTCCACAGATACCGTGTTTTGTAAGCTTGCCTTACAAAATAAATAGTTACTTGTTATTTATAAAGTATTTTTTTTTATTTCTTTAATAAAACTCTAGCTGCGAGCTGATCTTTATATTAAAAATGTGTTTAGTACTTTATGTATGTACAATGTTTACAACTAAAAATATAAATTTAAATATATTTTGAATATTTGACTTAAATTATTAGCTGATTTTATTTAGCGCGCTTTTAAAAATGTAATAATGTGGTATATATATATATATATATATATATAACTTGACCTTATCATTTCAACAAAAATATCCGTAAGTAATCTATGTTTATGCAATTATTATCATATTAAGACATATAAATCAGTACCCGCCTCTACATACTCAATATTCGAATAATATATCTAGATATATATCAAAAATAGGTGTACATACATCCCATTATTGATCTCTACTTAAATCTATGCTTATCTCCAAATGCAGATTATAACTACATTTTATCTGCTCTTTCGAAACATAAAAACAGTTTTAAAATAAACAAGGTTACCCTTGTCATCGCGTGTACATTGATATGACGTTACAGCTGAAGAAATCTTAGCATTATCTGTTCCCTACTGCGAGTATATCAGACAATAGACGTCTACTGCTAAACGTAGACTTCTGAAGACTGTATGTGGTTTATGCCAGTTAGTTCATGTTAAGCGTAGACGCCCGTGATTCAACTTTAATTTACTCCAAGAGAAAAAAAGGTTATCCATTATTTTTTACATGTCTTCAACCGTGTCACCACAGCCTATAGACGCATATATAACAAGAATTTCACTAGCACATTACTCTAACCTTGTTAATTGAAGATGTTATATCATCATCATCATAATATGAGTATCATAAAACGTCCTCTGCTGGACATAGGCCTCCCCAACCCCAAATAATTTCCAATAGGACCGGTTGTATGCGGCCTGTGTCCAGCGCGATCCTGCAATTTTAGACAGATCGTCTGTTCATCTTGTGGGTGGACGCCCTACGCTGCGGTTTTTTGGTACGTGGTATCTATTTCAGAATCTTACGACTTCATCAGCTATCGGTTCTACGTGCCAAACGGCCTGCCCGCTGCCACTTCAACTTAAAAATACGTCGGGCAATGTCGGTAAATTTGGTACTGTTACGAATCCCTTCATTACTTTGCAAAGAGACTCTGAGTATTGCTCTTTTGATTGCTTGTTGAACTATTTTGAGTTGACTTAGAAGGCCAATGGCATGAGACCACTTTTTGCTGCCATAGGTCATCCTTGGTAACACATATTGGTTGAAAACTTTCGACTTAAGACTCTGAGGTATGACGGACGAGAAAATGTTTCACAGTTTTTCGAATGCTGCCCAGCCAAGTTGGATTCAGCGATTCAGCTCTTTCTTAAAGTTGGAATTACCAAATTAGACTATTTATGTAGGTATATAATATGAGTCTAAAACTCAACTAAAACTGGGGTGGGTACAACATGGGATTACATAATACTTTACTCTTCTCCATATTCATTCTAAGACCCACCTGTTGAGAAACTCGATTGAGGTCTTTGAGCATCGTGTTTAAACCTTTCAACGATTCTGCCCTGACCACAATATAGTCGGCAAATCGTAGGTGAGTGATGTATTCTTCGTTAATGTTGATGTCAAATCCTTACCTTTTCAGGACCTTGAAGGCGTTATATCATATTGCTCAGAAATTTTACTAATTCTCTTACTCTTCAAACTGCAATAAAAACACTGACGTTTTATAGATAGCCACCCGAGCCTAGGTTGACCCTCAGAGGCGTCCTAGGATGATCACCATCGATCCTGGTCAGTACCGCGAGCCTTGCAGGGAGACTTGCGGTACTTGCGGTAGCTATACAAGCGGTCGCCGCCGGGATACGCAGGTAAAAACAGGCACAAACGCTCATTAATGAGCAATCTCTCACTCTCCCCCGGTAGTGCTGGAATTGACATCTGAGCAGTCCAGAAATAGGATTGTTTGAAAAAAATTACTGATGTTTGGTGGTAGAAATATAATTTTATATGGTCTACCTCTAGTAAATTACCAGGCTAGCTTTCACAATCAAGTTAGTTTATTTTCAAGAGACACAAATAATCGTTAGTCCACGTGTCGCACCTTATCGCAAAACGCTTGCAAGTGCAACCTGGGTCCGAACTCAAAGTGCCGAGCTTGCGACATTCTTATCTATTCAGCTTAAGTTTAGCGTGAAAGTGGATTTCAAGATGGTGTTCATTGTAGATTTTCCAACGTATTTAATTAAATATTAAGTACATTTTTAAGTATACTAATTATGGTCGGAGGCTTATAACTAATCTATATTTTTGAATAATGTCTGTGTCTGTGTGTCAACTGAGAGAAAAAAAAATAGCGAGGAGCTATTTTTTTTATCTCAGTTGATTATTATTAATTTACAGATATGTGATAAACTTGAAATAAACTTGGAATTTACTAAAGAAAATCAAATCTATTTAAATTTTATTGATAAAAATGTATTTATTTTTGTGTGTTTAAATATATGTTTCTTGTAATAAATAATAATAATTTGATTTGGTGTTCCACAATAATTACTCACACAGACTTAATATTATGACATAAATTACTTGTCCACTGGTCACCAGGTCTCCACCCTTTTGATTGTCAATGTAATTCGATATGAGCCAGTATAAAGTGAGCGCATTTACAATTTTAGTTAGAATATTGGCTGTAATGTTCTGGTATGCACAACTGCTGGATCGTGCTGGATGCAGGCCGCAGACAGTTCGTCCTAGTACAGTGTGACTTTAAAATATTATCACCCATTAATTTCACTCAATCTGACCCTTCTAACCCGGAGCACAGCAATGCGAACAATGCAATTCGGAGGTAGAAATAAGTAAGTGTGAAGTATCAACATAGACGACCTTTGTATGAGTTCTGCTTGATTTTCTAGTACCTTGCAAGTTTAAACAGTACCTTAACCCAGAGTCAAATGGATATCAAATCCTAAATTAGATATCAACTTGAACCCTGAAAGTTTCCGAATGGAGATTATTGCCTGCGTAAAAAATCACATAGCCGTGAGGTACCGGCAGAGTAGAACAATACCTCCACTTGTACCAGGTGTCGTAAGAGGCGACTGAAGTACTAAAACTAACAGATGTCGGTATATCCATACGAAACAGTGCAGCTCAAATTCACAGGGTTGGGATGGGCAGCAGCATCTCTGTCGCGAATGCTGCGTTCTGCGATTGAAAACAAAACACGCTCGCCCAGCACCGCAATTATGGGCAAATTTCTCCTTTCTTGGGAAGGCCTATGCCCAGCAGTGGACTACCACTGCTAGACTCATTCCATCAAATCAGCCATTGGTAGTCCAATGGCTGATATGATGAAATTATGCGCACAACATCTCATACATTTATCTTACTCCGGGATATCAGACAACAAAGGAATGACAAATAGAATACTAAAATAAACATATCTAACACAACCTCTGAACAAACAGAGATGTCATTATAAAGATAGTCTAGGATGGGGTCGAACCAACGACCCTTGGCGCATAAGGAGCACTACCTTCTGCGCCATCGGGCCGGTCATAAAAAGTGTAGTAACCCAGAAAAATGTTGAAGAAAACCCAATACCGTCCATCTACACAATCAGATATTTATTTGGCGTCGGACATCTTTGTACGTATGTAACTATTGTCAATTATTGAAGCGCACGCCCTTTAGACGGTGGACCTACATCAAACCTCGAATTGTTGGGACCCGATATAAAATGACATCGCATAGATTCAAGATGTTAGAGTAGGCGTAGTGACAGTCCTTTCAGAGGTTAGGCGAGGTGACGTGGCAGAAATGAAATGGGTGTTACCATACCCTATTTCCGTTAGATTTAGTTGACATTTTGTCATTTTCGAATAAAGATTTATTAACGTTTCTGTATTTGTTAATGGTTTCTTCTTCTCTGGTAGTTATTTGGTAAGTCAATTAATGGGGTGTTTATACAGTGGGGTGCTTTCTTTTTTCTTTCCCTGCTGTCATCCTGCATAAATATTTAAAGAGAAGAAATACCAATATAATATTATCTATATGTACGCTTTCACTACTCAAAAAAAACTTTACTCTTTTAACGGCTATACAACAGGGTTAATTTAACTTTTTACATTTTGTGTTCGACGTTTCGGTTACCTTCGGTTACCTAAATCTAACTAAATGACATACCTACGCAGTGCCTAAACTATAAGGGTAGGTAATTTAAATTGTGCACAAGGTTGTCTTTTATAACTTTAGGGAGTACATACTAAAAAAAATTTTTTTCCTATAATTCATTTATTATTATAGTAGGGTAAAATGGTGTTGCAAAGTTACAATGAAACTTACTGTTTCTCGAGATCAGAAAAGCCCTGGAGCGCTAGTCCAATCCGTTTCAAATTAAGTATAATATTTGAGAGATTTCGTCTCTTTTCTGATGTCCGTAAAAAGTGAGATGTAATGTTAACATACATTTTATTTTCAAGACTATTAAAGACCGCAAAGTAAACTTAACTTCGAACATAAAAATATCGTTAACATTCAAGATTAATAAATATTCTTTAAAGCTTTTAGAAGTTAACTATGGAAAAATCGTGCAGAGAACACAAACAAGAAAATATTAATACAAAATTAGTTATTAATAAACATAAACAATGCATTTTCCGGTTACTCATTATTTGTCGCGACTTAGTGATAAATTGCTTAAAGCTCATGTGTTGCCGATATCTATCAACATACTTTTTCTGTACACACGTAAGAACAAACACAAATATTAATGACATAAATACTTGTCCTGGATGAGGATCGAATCCATAACTCTTTGCGCAAAATACACAACCGAATGCGCCAATGAGCCTGTTACAAAATATTATAAAGAAAATTTATCTATCTTTGGTATTAATTTGTAACTAGCGTCTACCTTTCAAACAATCAGCCCTTACAATTAATTATAAATAGATACTGGTAATATCTGCATTACCTATTAACCGCTTCTAACATCAGAATTCCTTCAGTCATTAATATTCCGACGCGATCCCAATCAGGCAGGGCCCATTTGATTTCACCAAAGCAAATTATCGAAATTTCTCACCGTGACAAATTCCCGCCCAATTAAGCTGATTCCTTTGATGGCGTCGAAGGAATCGGCAATTGTCGTTCTAGGTAGTTTTTTTTTTTATAAAAATGCCAGTTAATTTTATTACTACCTAGCTGTGCCTGCGACTTCGATCGCGTAGAATAGTTTTTTTAGGTAACATACCTCTTTACCTTAACTTACATAAATTTTTAATGTCATGTTTATTTTTGTCGAATGAATGGCCTGAAAAATAAGTTTCAAGTTTCTAGCTCCAAAAATAGCGACTCTCCATACAACTTTTCATCCCCCTTTTCGACCTCTTACAACCCTTATTTCGAATTAAAAAATAAGCTATGTCCTTTCTCACGGTCTACAGATTGTCTGTGCCAAATTTAATCAAAATAGGTTGAGAGGTTTAAGCGGGAAAGCGTAACAGACCGATAGACAGACTGAGTTACTTTCACATTTATAATATTAGTAAGGATTATGATGTTAAAGTATAATAAATCTTTACAAAAGACTTCACTGTATAAAAATAATATGATTGCCTAATAACAACAATACTACTTTACTTTTAATAATACTTCTTTAAAACTTTTGTTTTAACCAATTCCAATTTATATTCTGAAAAACCGGGCCTTTTTTTTAAATTAGCCTCATTTTATATTTAATAAGCCTTACAATTTAATACGTATAGGTGTAATGTAGCAATACAAAATGCTGTTGGTTTTCTAGAGAAATAAATAAATATATTGAGGTAGACCTATCAGTATTCGCCTGTATTGGTGCATCAAACAGTGGGGTACAAACATAATAACTCTAATGGTAGGGAGGGGGGCAAAACAACGGATGAGCAGCAGCATTCCAGTCGTGAAGCCGAACGCTGTTATTACTACCACACCCGGCCAGCGCGTCTTTTTGATGAGTGACAGAGGTAATGAAGATAATATAAGTTTATTCTCAGGTTGCAAGGTTGACATGATATTGACATCTTAATGATAATACGCCTTGATATATCGGTGGAGTAGAATTGTACTTTCCTCTGTGCCAGGTGTCAGAGGCAACTTAGCTACCGGAACCAACAGATAGGGGGATATCTATCCAAAATAGCGCAGTTCAAATACAGCAGGGTTAAAATTGGCACCTTCCCCGTCACAAATATACGGCTCTATTGCCACCACGCGCGGTAGTTATAGGTAAAATTCCCCATTTCTTGGGATGAGCTACCATGATTATAATAACGCTTGATTGTCAATATTTTTTTTCAATCTTGTACATAGTAATTTTACACAGAGAATTTGTTTACTTTTTTTTGATTTTTTGTTCTTCACACACAATTCTAACATGTGAAATTAAATATGATATCAAAAGATAGAGAGGAAGACGATTATAGAAGACATGAAGACAGTGCAATGCCATTTCTTTTTTGTAAGTACTACTTACTACTATTGTTTACACGTTTTTTGGAAGAACGATACGTAATTATTGGGAAAGGCAAGATATTTGTCTTAGACAAAACTTATATACTATATCATTTTCGTGAATTATGGGTGAATGATGAGTTTTATTATTTAATCTGTTTGAAATACTGTCCTAACAATCATATTCTAAGTGTTTGTGTTGTCACACAATTTTGCTAATTGTATTAGAAATAAATGTATATTTTTATTAGATAAAACATGTATTTCTTTTAACGGAGCTGTTAAGAAAAACTTAGATTAGGTATATGATACACACATGCTTTCAGTTATGAAATATAAATAATAGTAGATATAGCAAATATATATGATGATAAAATACCTATTTCACGTAATTTTGATTGCATATCATTGTCCCATACCTCGTGAAAATCACAAATAGTTTATCCCTTAAGCCGGAACAGAACAATACTAACACTGCTGTTTGGTGGAAGAAATAGATGAGAATGAGGTACTTTGACGGGCCCGATGGCGCAGATGGTAGTGATCCTGTCTTGTGCACCAGGGGTCGTGGGTTCGATTCCCACCCAGAGCAAATATTTATATGATGATATTTGTGTTTGCTCTGTGTATGGGTGTAAAATATATGTATTTAAGTAGTATATTTGTGATTCCTCTGTTGTCAGGCGTCCGTAACACAAGTGCTTTAAGCGACTTACCACGGAGTCAGGTCAATGTATGAGATGTTGTGGGAATTTATTATTATTATTATTATAATGTAGACGACCTTTTGTATGAGGTCTATCTCTTGTGACAAAAAGTTCAATATGGCTCTATTGGTTACAAGTTTTATAATTAATAATTATATCTAGTTTCATATCTTTGTATCAGAAAACAACAAGTAATAATTTACAAATGAAGCGGTCTAAAATGTGAGAGCTTGTAGAAGAAACTATCAAATTGGCTTTAGAAGTTATAAAAATGTTTTCTCTTCATATTTTATATACAGAAGTTTAAAAGACATGCGATACAATGTAAGTAATGAATGTACGCTTTACGAGACCGACACTTTAAACCCGAGACACGTTTTCTATTTCATTCAGAAAGTATAGTTTTTAAGAGCATTTACTGAACTGAAGTGTGAAGTTCATAAAGTCGGGACGTGAGAAAGAATCCCACGCGATTTCAATAGACTTGACAATGTTATAAAGTATGTTACAAATCAAGAATTAAACTTTTTACATTTCAAGTTCAACGTTTCAAGATATTAATATAGTATATTACATAAAATGAGATGATTTTTGAACACAGTTTATTATTCATTATCACCATCATAGAAAAACGTCCATGCTGGATATAGGCCTTCCTAAGAAAAAGGAAATTGCACTGGTTAGATGTATCGGATAGGAATATAACTGCCCATCCTCGTTCTGTTATATGTAAGTCAAACTGTTTCGGTGGTAACTCCTAGTACAAGGGGACGTATTTTTCGTGGGGGGGGGGGGTTAGTAAAAATGGTCACCTGTGTCATGTATTGTTAGACGCAACTAAGGTACCAACACCGACATACATACTTCATTCATCCTAAAAGACGAGGATGGGCCAAATAGCAATAAGGGTCAGTTATTACCAACCATCTAGAGTTGCCCGTTTTTGAAAAAGCATTATTTTATGGAAGTAACGCGTTCACTACTCACAATAAAAGTACATTTTGTACGGATTTAAAACGCGGCTTATTTTACATTTTTCTCGTCATCAAAACCGTGGCGCAAAAAATTAAAAAAAGGTTAACAAACCACGTTTTAAGCAGTTAAAAAAGTAATTTTATTGAGGTTATATCACGATACAAAATCGAAATCAAAAATGTTTTATAGTAATCAATAAACATATTGGCTTAATACTTTTTTTTTATAAAATGATGTAAACAGTTTTTTACATAGAAAAATGCTGATAATAAGATTTAAGATAATATTTACTAAAAAAAAAATATGTTGCCTCAGGCTACAGGTGGGTCTATAACGTATATATCTTTCATGCTGGAGTACTGCACTACCATTATGCTACCAACACCTTAGCAGACTTGTTGAATAATTCTTAGTGTTCTTTTTGTCTAAGAAATCATAGCCATTTCTTCAATGTTGTAAGTAATTTGAAACAATCGATACAGAACAAATACACAACGGTAGTGAAGGTCCCTGGCATTGAAAAAATGCAGGCTTGACACCCGTCTGAAGCCTGTCACAAGTTATTTTTTTTCAAATTAATCTTTTCTTTTTTTTTATGTATAATTTGTGGCTATTATTTCAATTATGTTACGTAGAATATGAATCTTTTATTAATGATACAATAATAATGGACATTCCCCGTAAGTTTAAATATACGGCTAATCCTAATCAGTTCATTTAAATTAAAAGACTCATCCTAGAATGTAAATGTAAGTAAAAATGTAATATATAACGTTGCACGGAGGTTTGAATCCAGGACACGTATTCTATTTCACTCGGTGAGTACAATTTTTAAGTCCGCGCCTGTAGTGACGTGCATAAAGTCAGAACGTGAGAGGAGACCCCGTAGGATTCCGGAAACCTCCCGATGCCAATTTTCAAAGTGGCTGATAAATTATTTTGCACGAGACACTGTCTTAAAAATAAAATATACTCATTGTTAATTTGCGATATGATAAAAATTGAGAATGGGAAACCATTAAATACAATAATTGACTTTATTTTAAAAGATTATCTTGTGTGATGGGAATTCATCATGTAATGAAGATAAGTGTTCTGTTTGATTTAATCTGCTCCAAGGTCGTCAAACATTTACCAAATGTAGACTTCATTCAACTAGAGATAGTCTTCATACAACTTAAGGGTTTCTATTAAAACATTCATACAAAAGTAGTTTGTATTAGGATCTTGCTCTCACCTATTTCATAATAATACTTACAGTTAATCTAAGTAAATGTACATCTAATTAAGTGTAGTAAGACGAAACTGATTGTAACGAATGTGATTGTGACGAAAAGTTGTCTTTACACTTTAAATAAAAAAGAAATATAATTTATACAAAAATATATCACTGTAGTCTATTCTGTAATATGAAGTCATTAATATATATAAGGAACAGAAACGGGCCTAATATAGAGACGGTACGTTCATTGAAACCAATGACCTAGTTGACCGACTTACATTCACACCCACCGTTCGAATTCTACCTTGAAGGTAAGATTCAAATAAACTTAAAGATAATCTTTTAGTCCCATATTGATGTAATTTTATGACCAATGTATCATGGCACACGCAATCGAATGCCTTGGACAAATCACAAAAGCGTTTTGTATACCCTCAGGCTTCAAACATATTTTTGTAAGCTCAACACCGGCATCAGTTGTCAAGCGACCCTTGGTAAATGTTTTATTGTGTATTAAATTATTTCTATAAAATTATGGCGTAATTTCTCAAATATTTTAATAAAAGTGGGTAGTACATAAGTCTAAAATGTTTAGAGGCAAAAGTACACCCAGATGTAAATTTAAAAGAGTTATTAAATCAGGAAACACCCCATAGGAAACACACACATATTGAAATTGTTAAATATTGTCGCTAGGTCATTTGCTATAACTTCGACTAGGGAATTCAATGGGGGATTTAAATGTTATAATAATTGCAATGGTTGTAACATGCTTGAATTTTAAATCTATGCTACATTGCGACAAGTTGTCATTAAGCAATACAACAGCAGCCAAGGGTAAGGGATTCAAGGACTTGGTTGTAGATACCGGTGTATAAGTAAAAAATGTCTCAAATTCAGTATTTGCATTCCGAATTGATAATTTTCCAGTTTAATTTAATTATATTACTGTTTTTGATTTCAGTACTCAATCAAAAAGTTAATTTTTGCTAAAAATCAATCCACTTTGAATTATTACAAATATAGTTTAATATATTCTTTGAACTCATCACTACATTATACCTTCGCTTCTCATACAGTTATTATAACATTTTTCTTTATTTATGTAAGTCCGCAGTTGCCCATGCGCTAAGAACTGGTGTTTTTGTAACTGTTACTGTTTTAGGAGTAACTATTCACTAGTATTTAACTTTCATATAACAGAAAAAATATTTTCTGCTATGGGATAGTTATATTTCAAAATTATCAAAATAACTCAAGCGTGGCCTCTATGCACCTGCATACAACAATGCACTGTTCTAACTCCTTTGCAGGTATTTCTATTGTCCGTTCTACAGAGAAGTTCACAATACCTTTACGTTTTCTAAATCTATCTGTTTATTTCATATAATTCATGAGCCACTGTATATAGCGATTATTAAATTAAATATTTGTTTATTAGATTTTAGCCAGTGCTCTGTTATACATAAAGTATGAATCTTATAACTGTTCAAAAATAGATCTAAAAGTAGTTCTGTCTCTTTAATTAGGTGCATATATTTTACACTATTACAGTCTTTTTTATTTATAGGTGACTGTAATTTGTCAGAGTTCACCACTGTTGCCTGATTATTTAATATAAATCATTTGGAAGAGATTCCAAAAAGTGATGACATGTCATATCATTTTACTACCCAATAGAAAATACCTTAAGTCCACAAGATTAGTAAAATGCTAATGATATCCTTGTAATAATACGAGCGTTCTTAGGATACGGTGGCGCTTACTATTATGTACCGAATCCTTTACTACCGAAAATTTCTTATTTGTTAACCTACTTTAAACAAGAAAGAGGTTCTTAAATCGAGTGATATTATTTCCTTTTAACCTTACTATAAATACTAAATATTCAAGAATCACTCTCAATATTACGTAGTAGTAAATAAATAATAATAAAATATAGTATATGAAATATATAAAATAAAATAAGGATTAAAATCTAGCTTATGTTATTTTCTAATAATGTAACTTTGTATTAAAGTAAAATTTTTTAAAATTAGTTTAGTAGCTTTTTGACTTATTCATTATAAACGCATAATAATACAAACTCCTCGAAAATTATTCTATTATAGGTAGGGTATCTCAATTTTTATTTTAAATATAAAAATTGAAAGAAATATATATTTCATTGTTAGAAAGCTACATAATATTACTAACAATTATATATTTCTTAACAATTATATTGTGACATACATTCATACAAATCTTTCTTTTTTCATAAAAAAAACTCACGTCAATCTCGAGGTATTGTGTGAGTTTATTATAACTTAAAGAATCGATATTAATCTATTTATTTATTACGCTGTCATGGCTTCATCGATGAACTAATTTATTGGCAAGTAGATAGCTTGTATCCTAAAAAAATTGCTTACTTAAAGATTCTAGAAAAATTCCCGACGTCATTAAGGAAATAACGTCTACAGAAAGTTAGTATAAAATAGATACTCGTAACAACACACCGATTGTTAGGAGCTTACATGATACAAGTACTATTGAGGCCATTAAATAATCCTTACATTGAAACTCTTTATTAGTAATAAAAGAGAATAAGGCCTTAATAAAACTACTTTTAACGGCTTTAAAACGCGTTTATTCGACTTCTTACAGTTTATATTTAGTACACAGATTATAAGTTTGAGAGATAAATAAAGCGTGATATAAGATTAATGTGGTGTAAAAAATTATGTTGTGACAAAAAAAAAGAATGTTGTGATGGTTTGGACACGTGGAATTGATGGATGAAAGTAGAATGGCTGCACAAATATACAGAGCAAAAGTAAATGAAAGAGTTAGTATAGAATGACCTAGGCGAACATACCTTAACCAGACAGAAAACCAGCTATGAAAGGACTAATGCGTGTAAGGTAAGTGAAAGAGGTATATCAAGATGGGACATAGGCATGATGTATGTATGTATATTTGACATTCAGGCTACCTAATGGCAGTCGTATTCAAGATTTTTTTTTGGTAGGTAAGTATTATGAAAAGTGAACTCGTAAATGTTAGAAATTATACGTTATATATAATTTGCATTAAACATGCATTCGATTATTACAAATGAATTTAGCAAACAAATAAAATGAGAAAAAGTTCTGCTTATATTAAAAGTCACATTTTCTTACTGTTCATTAATTCATCATCATCATACCAGCTATCGGAAGTCCACTGCTGGACATAGACCTCCGCAAGAAAGGGTATTTGCCCATAATTGCCACGCTGGGCAAGCGTATTTACAATCGTAGAGTGCAGCTGTCGCGACGGGACTGCCGCTGCCCATCCACGCCCTGTGCATTAAAAATGCACTGTTTCGGATAGATATACAGCCATATTTTGGTTTAAGTACCTTAGTCGCCTTAAGAGGTGACTAAGGTACTTAAACCTGGTACAGTGGCAGGTACTATTCTGCTCTGTCGGTGCCTCACGGCTTACCATTAATTTATCATCTGAAACAATGTTTTAATTATTTATGTTTATATTTTTTTAAAACTTCAAATATCACAATAAATTTTTGCTCATAAAACATAACGCTAAAAGCTTTAATCTATAAATAAATGGGGCTTTATATGTATTGTGAACTTAACCATGATTTCTAAATAAATACAAAGCTAGTAATATATTATTTGAGAAATGATTCTTCCTGCAACTATCAAGTGGTATAATTTGACAGTCCCTGTATACGCAAATCATGTAAAAACTCACATAAGTTCTAGAGTCTAGCTCTAACACTATTTCTTTTGTCAAACAATCTCATGTGTTCTCATACGGCATGCAATTTTAAAACACATGCAATCTGTATTCTTCCACATCATCGTTACAACAGTCCACTGCTGACCATAAGCTTTCCCGCAAACGGGTTGTTCATATTTACCACGCTAAGCTAGCGTGGTGGCATTTACAATTTCTTTGAGACGGAAATTCTGCTGCCTGCTCTTAAGATTTCAATCAGTTTATATTTACTATGTGCAGTTTGATCCAACCTGAGAGAAAGGATAGTTTAAATCTCAATTTATAATTATTATTATCATCATACCAGATATTGGAAGTCCACTGCTCCACTATAGGCCTCCTGAAGTCGCGCTATATTTTAGTTTTTTTTAAATAATCTCAAGGTAATGGGTTCAACGCGATACAATGCTAGTGAACGAAGACGAGGTGGGCAACTACTGACTGACTGACTGATATATCAACGCATCGCTCAAACTATAAGGGTCAGAAACTTAAAATTGCTCAAGGGTTCCTCTTTTGTTATCCCCTACATGGAGCGCTAAGAAAAGGTTTTCGCAAATTCACCCCCTATAAGGGGTGGTAAAGTTAGTGTAAATATTTGCTGCTTTTGTCAAATGCAACTCAGTTTTTGGTTCTTTGTTAAAAGTCAGGAAAGAAGACTAAAATATTGTCCCGAAAATTATCATTTCAGTGGGTAAAAGGGGGGTGCGAAGTTATTATGAAAGTTCTATAACTTAACGCGAGTAGAACGGCCGGACACTGTTAGTTCAATATAACTTTATAAAAACCAGTATACCGTTCACATTGAAGTAATCTAACGGTGAAATAAAATACTTCGGCGTGCAACATAAATCAGTTTATCTTTCAAGTAAGAAAAAAATGATCTTGTCGCTAAAGATTATGTAACAAAAGTGGAAGGCGTAAAATGAAATTTTATGGTAGGGAGGATAAAATTTATTGTTCGGATTTCAAACGCCTTGTAGGAACGAAATAAAGAATAAGGGAAGCAATAATTGCCCGCTTTCCTTTCGTTATTTTTATTAAAAATCTAGAGATTTTTTTTCGTTCGCATTGTTTCGCTCGGATTGGATTCAAATTGGAATAAAATGCGATTTGTTCTGTGGAGTTTCCACTTGGCAAGTTCGCTTCTGGAATTTTGGTCTGGTATTTATTAATATTACCTAATACCAAGTTTCAATTTTACTGCTCAACTAGCTGTTGCCTGAAACCTTGATCTCTTGATAATAATACATATATTACAATATATGTATTATATATTATATAATTTTGTATAATTATTGTATTATACAAAAATTATATTAATAATCAAATAAAAAATAAAACCAAACTACGATAATTAACTAATTTGTACCAAAAAAAGTTTACTCGGAAGCCGTACAGTTTTCAGTGATTTAAAGTAGCCTATGATATTCTTGAACCCTGAAACTAATATTTTACAAAATCTATGCTGGTGCCCGAGTTAAAAAATAACAAATCTATCCCATGGGAGCCTTTCAGTTTTTCGGGATTAAAGCTGATGTTATTCTTGAGCTCCTAAACAAACTTATTACAAAAAATGTAATGGTTAAAAAATTAACAAAAATATCCGGTGGAAATAAATAGTAGTTTATGTAGTTTTCTAAAACTATTTAAGTTGTAATAAATACTATAAAAAAATCACTGAGTACTAATCAATCGATTAGATTTTTCTAGGATAAAAAGAAGCCAATATGCTATCTTAAATAATAATTTGTTTGTCAAACCCAAAAGGAGGCAGAAAATCATTTATTTTTTTATTAGCAATAAGTCTACTCACTCACTTTATGCGCGTGTCTACCTTAATATACATGAATTTTAAACATGCACTTAAATTCTCATATTTGATGAAAATCCGACATAAGATCATAGAATTTCATAGAACCCGTTAGTTATTCAGATTTTAATTAAACACAACAGTACCTAAGGCCTAGATACTAATAAATATAACAAACTAACCCGAATACGAGCTGCCGTTGGGGCAGCGATTGGTTTCCAATCGTATTCATAATTAATAGCGACCAACACGCAGCCGTTTGGGACCTCTGACATTCATGGTAATGGCGCCATATTTCGGCAGAGAACTGAATTTAATTGACACTCACTACTAACAACATGTTATTAATAAATAAATGTATAGAGTCCTAAATATCCTAAATATTGATTGTATTCATTTCGTTCCTACCACTATCATCATATCAGCTCTTAGACGTCCACTGCTGGACATAGGCCGGAGTTCAGCGCTATTCTGTGGATTAAGACAGATCGTCTTTCAACCTTATGCGTGGGCGTCTAACACTGCGCTTGCCGGTACGTGGTCTTCATTATAGAACCTTACGGTTCCATCGAACATCAGTTCTGCGTACTAAGTGCCCTACCCACTGCTATTTCAACTTACCAACCCGCCGAGTTATATCAGTTACTATCATTTTACTATCTCCCCACCCCTCCATTCGTTCGCGCAATGATACTTCGAGCATTGCTCTCTCTATATAGGTTGTTGGGCTATTTTGTGTTGGTGTATGAGGCCGATAGTAAGACCGCAATTCGCTGGATAATAATCTTATACGTGGACGATCAACACTTTTTTTAAATATATTTATTCATGTATATACTTCATAAATTAGGTGCCATGTAGATACAAGCATATATTTTTCCTATTTCTAGCACCAGAATCTTACAAATTGGTTTACCTGAACTAAGTTATATATGTTAAACATAACATGAAGTATAAAACGAACATAACACCAATACGTCGCTATAATTTAATAAATAAAATAAATGATTTAATTATTATATTTTTAAAGTTTAGTTTGTCGATTATAACATTGATAAAACAATTCTTACCAAACCACAAAATTTTAGTTATTTCATTTATCTTTTTATAATATGAAGATATCATAGATTGTTTGTACTCTAGAATGTAATGTCCATTTTAATAATATTTTTTTGCAGTGTAGGCGTATTTATTGTTTTGCACGACTTTACTGCCATGTCAATGTCAAACTCACCAAAACAAGTGTTTGTTTGTATCGTGCATTTTGTATTTGTTTTTTTTTCATGTTTTACACTTATTTGTTATAGTTCAATTTTGGGAACAAAGCAACTTGTTGCATGTTGCAATCAAAACGTTTCATACTCTTTTTTATTCTATAAACATATGTGAATATGTTAAACTAGTTTCTGGCATTATTTTAATTACAAACTAAGATTTAATTCGTAATAATTTCAATATATAATTATTAACCTTATTTTGAGAACATTGATTTTAAATATATCTACCAACTATCTGAGACAGGCCTACATAAAAGATTTCCAACTGTGATTATCAAACTCTCCTAGATATATGCCTTTGAATCTAGCTTGATCTTGTTAATGGATATGTAAAGTCTTAATTTAAATAAAAAATAGCTAATTATGTAGCTACATCTAGCTATTTTCAGCTATAGACTTTTTACATTAAATTAACTTCTTAGATTATAAATAAATAATATTTTACAACTACCAAGAAATGCCACAGTCATTTTCCTCAGAAATGCCATGAACAGCATGTTTTATTAATACTCGGCCGACAGTTGGTGACCCCGGCCATTAATACTCATGGTTACGAGGCAATATTCCTGACGAAACATGGAATTAATTTCTTAGACAGTTGGAGAGAAATGTTGACGATAACTGCCGCTGTTACAGAGCAATAATTGTAGTAAAATTTATTGTTTTGCTGATAAAGGGATTGAGTCAAAGCTTTTAGGATTAACCTGCAGAATTCGATGAATGTAAAGTGGAGATTAATTGGAACCTTGCTTTAATATTTTATGTACAATTTTGGGCAATATCTGCTCTTAATACATTACAAGCGACTATGTGTATGTATGTTTTGAAATTATTTGCATAATTTATATCGGATTTGTTCTCAGTATAAGTAGCAATACAATCTTTATACATAAAGATTTCATGTCTCTGTGTTTTTTCGGAATGAACTTTTTCATTACTAAAGCGATTTAAATTAATCTTTGCATAGTGTGTACCATTTGATCCAAATTATAAGGTAATAAATAAGATAGTTTATATGTCAATTTATAACGTTCATGTGTTTCCTTATAATATTTTTTTTTCTATGTTAAACATAATATATAGTTAAGACAGGACAACATCTGGTTGGGTCAGCTAGTATATAAACATATAGACGGCTATTCGTGATTTATAAATGACTCGAAGAGTTACGGAAAGAAAAACATAAAGAATATAATTACTGTGGTATGTATATAAAAATATTATGCATGTCTAAAAAACTAGAGCATATTAAGAAAAACTGTGACATATATAATGTTGATATCCAGGGCATTTCAAGGAAAATTGTCACATATATAATGTTGAAATAAGAAATAAATATAAGCTTGCAGTGCCACTAATAAAATAATGCATTCTAGGGCAAATACACAAGATTTTATAATAAAATACCATTCAGCATAACATAGGCTTACCGATAAAGTAATTAAAAAAATATGTAATGAGTAATCTTATTCCTAATGCATATTAGTGTTAAAGATTATATTGATGATAAAATTACCAGGAATTGAATTGCTTCAACCTTTAGCTTTAAGGCATTGGTTTGCCGGCGGTAGGGGTTCCATTACATACACATTGTATTTATTAGTATTGATAGAACCTTTATCACTACCAGTTTTTATGACTATTATAAGGTAATTTATATGTTAGATGATCTCGTGGGATCTACAGAGTCATCAATATTATGTACTACGTTACTTACGTACTACTAATACTTCATAAGTCTACATATAGTAAAATTGATTTATATTTTCATTTTTTGACTATTTAAATGTGCTTGTAATGAGTCTACTTGAATAAAGAATATTATATATATAAATTCTAAATAGTCAGCCCACGCCGACTTCGTTCGCGTATATAGTTTTGTATTCATTTGTTTCTGTTATCGTAAGTTTATTATATTAGTACATAGTATTATATACTTATTCAATCACCTTACATCGCCGTCTAGAACCTGGCTCTTACAGATCTTTAAAACATTATTTTATATATAAAGTTTGTGATAAAAAAAACTAAAGCTCGAACAAGCAACGTAGCATGATTTTATTATATTATTAATGAGAAGATATTTTTTACAGCGTTATTTTATGACTGTCTTTCTGATTTTTTCACGGAAATCAGTTTCACGAGCGAAAAACAATAAGAATATTTGTTTATTTTGGATATATGTGAGAAATAATTAAATAAAACCTTTAAGACACGCTCATTAAAATGACGATGACACGAGCCTTCTAAAACGTCTAGAAGGTTCAAATGAATTATCTTACAAAAGAAAAAAATAGGATAGAGTCACTTAACTAAAGTTGCTGCCTTCGCAACAGAGTCGCTACACACGTAAAGATATTCGGACGAACTATCAGAACAGTTTAGTTTTCGTTTTATAAATGTCTCTTTTGATTTAGCACTGGCTACTATATTTTTTATCACCTCAAATAATCTTAGGAATACTTCTTGAACAGTATGACAAAATATTTTAAAATTGAACTTTGAAATTTTATTAATTAGCTTTTTTATTTAATATTGTGAAAAAATCATAACTGAAAAGCAACAGGGCATTAGTATGCTACTATTAAATAAATGTAACAATCGAATATCAATCAAATGAATATAGCTTAAGTGTAAGCTTAGATGTTAAATAATATAATTCCCACTTAGAGCAAATATTTATATGATATTTATATTTGTTTTGTGTCTGGGTGTTAAACATATGTATTTCAGTAGTATATTTGTGATTCCACTGTAGTCTGGCGTCCGTAACACAAGGGTTTACTTACCATGGAGTTAGATATGAATGAGATGTTGTGGTAATTTATTATTATTATTAAAATAATTTAAGTAGTTTAGATATTAATACCTGACAAACACCGTGACACTATTTTTATATAAATATTTAAAGATAATCAGAGTGTTAACAATGCATTGTGCAGTTTTCTGTACCGATAATAATATTATAAAGCCGTTGTTTTTACTCACAACAGCCGTTACTCGCAACAAGGTGGACAGTCGATCTGACTAGAGCCGCAATCACAGTGGATGCAGGACTCATGCAACCGGTCCTAAACATATGGTAAATCTCTTGGGAATGAAAAACAGTAGATGTCTTACGGCTGATTTGATGATAATTTAGTATTCATATAGAAGTGTTAGAAAATTATATGACTCTGAAGCGTGACTTATAGTTACTGCATTTGATAAGTATCTAAGGTACTATAGGGACATATCGCTTCAAGATGAACCTGCATCAACTCCAAATAAAACAATTCCAAAATACTTAAAACATTGCTGTTAATTCCCAAATTTAAACGAGGCGCCCTAATTCCTTCAGGAAGAACTCAATAGACAACATATTCAAATTGCGAATCATGGATATTAATTTGATCATTTACTTTCAATTCGAAAGGTCTAAACAAAATTACAGTTTTGAGATGTTGCAGTCTTTATATAGGGGATATATCTCCTAGATACAAACTGCGTCATCTCAATGTTGCATTATGCATGCATATACATTCTAGCTGTTGATATATCAAACTTCTTAGTATTTTTGTGTTGACATGTTTAGCAAAACAGCTCTCGTGTGTCAACCGGCATTCTTAGCACCTAGTCTCGCCGAGTCAGCGCTTCCTCCGACACAGTGTCACGCGAACTTTCAAATGGAGGGGGGTGGTTTTCGTGATATCCGTACCTCATATGTGGTGCACGGGGTTTTGTATTAGAAACTGGATTTCTTACTGAAACTGCGCTGCGAAAATAGAGTGAAAGGCGAGCGCTGTAATTCGATTGCAGATTTTTCTTTGAATAGGAATTGGAGCTTGTTATTTCCGTTGTTACACAGGCAACTTTTTCGTCTGTTTATGTAAAATATATTTGTTACTTAAACCCTCGTTATTTTTCAGTGATAAAAAAACTGACCATTTTCTGCGAATTTGTTTGTATGGATTATATTAAAAAAAAAGTGTTTATCTGTAGGTTGGTGAAAAATTAAACATTATGAAACGGATTCCGTTACAATTTTTCCAAAATAAAAAGGTCATTATGTAAAAACATCAAACTGTACTTTTTATTATAAAAAAACCTCGATAGAAAATTTAATATAAAATATTTTGTATTTAAATGATGATAATATTGTGGACGGTCAACCAACTAAAGTTACCGACTTAGACTGCGCATGAGCAAGTTATAGTGGAAATAGGCAGGGCATTGCATGCCAAATGGAGCCATTTGGTATAGGAATGGCGACCACACATCTGCAAACGCAGTGTAATTTTACAATGAAAACACATGTAGGTAACAATTAAAACTATTTCACGTTTAAATGAAACTTAACCGTTTAAAATGGGTGGCCCAAAACCTTTGTAATGGTATTATTATCGGATCAAATTCAGACACAGGTGTTATAGTTATGCCTATGATCATTTTCCGATTAATAACAACCATTTGCGAATATTATTAAAGTTTATTGTAATACCAAACCTTTTGTTACGTTCACGAATTTCACATGCCCTTTTTTGTTTTCAGCACAGTATTAAGTGTGTATCATTTAATAATAATACAAAAAAATATTGGTATCATTAAACCTACTACGTAATACTATTACTATTATATATTATATACTATTATATATATATATTTTATGTTAGAATATTCATGGACAAATTTTAATAATAAATTTGCCGTGGGCCTCTAGCATGCTAGAACTAATTAGTCCGACTCTTTGTTAATTCCTGATTCGACTACATTTCAGTGCCAATAATCATCAATGATAGAGCTAATTAGCCAGACTATTAGTGAGGTACCGGCAGAGTAGAATAGTACCTACCTCCAACAGGTGTCGCAAGCGGCGACTAAGGTACCAGACTTAGATAACTGTTGATTTGTAAATATTTTTATCATCATCATGGCAGGCTTAGAACGTCCTCTATTGATCTTAAGTCCACCTAAGAAAGGGGGTTCTCGCCCATAGCTGCGGCGATGGACAAGCATGGTGGCAATCGTAGGATGTAACTTCGCAACGATTTGCAGACCATTGGCCTTGCTTCAATTGATTTACACTATTTCGGGTGGATATACCGCCATCTATAGAATTCGTTACCTCTTAATTCAAATTTACACAAAATCTCACATACATTGACCGGATTCCGTGATAAGTCGCTTAAACACTTGTATTACAAATATCAGACAACAGAGGAATCACTAATGCGATACGTACATACATTTATTTTACACCCAGACACAGAACAAACACAAATATCTTCATAAAAATATATGCCTTGGGTGGATGGATGGGGAGCGCTATTATCTGCTCTATCAGATCCGTAAACCCATAGGTTTAACCATAAGAAAAAATTCGACAAGCTTATAAATAAGATCACGTTGTAAATACAAAATGATGAAACATTTTCAGTTATATTAATTTATGAACGAATTTATCTCAGATTTTATTATTTATATTTTCAGTACATTCGTAGACATGACGAGAATTTTTCATATAATTATTTCACAATACAGAAAATAAGTACTCGTATCGCTTATAAATACATGATACCTCAAACTGAATTAATTATATTAAAATGTCTAGAGACGCGTTTTAATTATTAAGAGTAACATTTTAATAACCACGCTCTATAATTTGGTTTAATAATAAATGTAATGTTTAACCCACTTCATTTTGTTCGATATATGAATTTCATTAACATTTTTGTTTGTTTGGGGGCGTGTTCAAATATTAAGCGTATATTTTCTTTTTTCATAATGTCACGTTTTTAATATGGCATCTCTTTCAATTTTGTTTGCAATTCCATTCAGCTCGCTGTTGAGTTATTGGTATTCAAATGTAATGTTACATGGTCTGTTCATTTTATGTAGCCAGAGGTTATTAAAGGTGTTTTTTTTATCGAAAGTTTAGGTTAGACGTGATAATATGCACTATAGTGCATATTAAAGTATAGCCTAAAGTATATATTTTCTACATTAGCTTAGTATTTTATTTAATCTAGCCGCCCATTCTGACTTTGTACGGGTACATAGTAAAAATGTATACTATTGTTCCATTAACGTAAATTTAAATTAGTAGTAGTAGATATTTATTCAATTAACTTACACCGCTATCTGTTAGAATCATACGACTCATTACAATTGTTTAATACATAAATAAACAATTTGCAATATTTAGAACTAAATATAACGACTATGAGATTAATTATCCTATCTCATAAAATAAACCAAATTAATAATAATAATAACTTTAATAATAATAACTTTATTCAACAACAAAAGGTAACTTAAACAAAAATACATTTTGATGCTTAGGTACCTAAACTAGGTCTAGCCTGTTCTTATAGGCACCTATGCTCTAGTGTGCATGTAGGTGTGGATGTGTGTCTCTATGGTCTAGTGTAATACAAAGCTTGTTAATGCAACACATTATTTACGCACACATTACATAAATACACAGAATATAATGCTACGCCAGTACATACAGTATACACAAACAATAATAGTAACAATAAATATAGTCCAGCCTAGCATAATATTGTTAGCAATTCCTCTGTCTTGTTGTAGTCCAATGTCAAAAGCCATTCCCTTACTGTTGTTTTACAAGTGTATTTATTCATGTCATGAATATCTATTTCTTGGTTAATTTTATTTTAAATAAATGGTCCTGTAAAATTTAGAAATGGAATATGGAAAATTTAATAAAATCGGTTCAGTAAGAGTTCAAGAGTTTATCGCGGAAAAAGAACGTGACACCAAATTCCTAGTATATGTATTATTTGAATAGTTTCCTTTCGGCCCATTGAGTCGTTATTTGTCTAGTACAGGGTTGCATTGGATGCATGCTGCATAGAAACTGTCTTAATAGAAATCTCTATCAGAAAACGTCTAATAAATGATGAGTACCTTTTTTAATAAGGCACATATATATGTGACTTATTATACCTATATATATACATATACACATATTAATATACACAGCATTATACAAAAAAAAAAAAATATATATATATATATATATATAGATAGATAGTGTATAATGATTTTTTTTTCTTAATTTTTTCGTTCACTATTTAACCAAATGGGCCAATATCATGGCACTGCCAGTTCACAAAATACAATTAACACCTTCATGGATGGAAATACCAATATTTAATTTTTTATTTAAATTCGAACTTGTTTGACATACTTGTCACTTTTTAGAACGATCGCCATCATAAATACGAGTTCTGAAGCGTTTGAAAGCCATTAAAAAGTGGTTTCATCGTGACGTCTTAAAATATTCAATGGTTTTCCTGATATCGGCCTCTCCAATATTAAAAATGCATAGACGTGTCTATCTATTTGTAAAGTTTAGATTTAAATATAATTTGGCATGTAGCGTAACTAACCAAAGGTCGTAGGTTCGATTGCGACCCAGAGCAATTATTTATGTATTGATTTCTGTGTTTGCTCTATATCTAGGCGTTAAATCTATGTATATAAGTAGTATATTTGTGATTCTTCTATTGTCACAAGTGATGCACAAGTGATTTTAAGCAACTTACCACGGAGTCTGGTCATCTATGAGATGTTTTGGGAATTTTTTATTATTGTTTGTTACAAGAGTTAAACCAAGATCATCTGTATTGGTACCACACTTACTTATTTTTACCGCCAAATAACAGTCGCGTTGCTGTGTAGTAGTTTCAAGAGTGAGAGAGCAAGAGAGCAAGAGAAATTACTGCGTGATATGACATAATATCTTCAAATCACATGGTTGGCAACGCGTTAGTGATACCCTTGTAATATCACGCTATAGGCTGTAGTGTCGCTTGTTATCACGTGGATTGTAAGCTTGTAAATAAATAACATAGGAACTTTATACATATATTCAATCTTGGAATTTGTATTGAAACAGACTGTATGGTAAAAAAGCCTTGGTCACACTATGTCGTTAGATGACCCAGGTATTTAATCAACGTTTCAACATATCAACCTTTGGAGTCCACCACTGAACATAGGCCTCCCCACGAAAAGAGATTAATCTATAATTGCCACACTGGGCAGGTGTGGTGGCAATCGCAAAGTGTAGATTTACGACATTTAAGCTACGGTATACCGCCATCTGATGGTTCTAGTACCTCAGTGGCCTCTTACAACACCTGGTATAGAAGGTACATTTTTAATATACTGGTACCTCTATGGTTGCCTCATGAATCATCGTATACTATTCTTATTTTAAACGTTTAGAGTAGTCTATGTAACAGTAGTCGTAAGACGCGACTAAAGTGCCAGAACCAGCAGATGGCATTATATCCGTTTGAAACAGTGTAATCAAATGCACTGGAGGGATAGGCAGCAGTAATCCCATCGCTAAAGCTGCGCTGTGCAATTGCTAACACGCTTGACCAGTGCGGATAATATAGACTAAATTCCCTCTTTCTTGGAGAGGCCTTTGTCTAGCACTGAACTTTCAATGGCTGTATTGATGATGATGAGAATTAATCTACAAGTGTTTCAAGCCAGTGGAGACATTATAAGCGAAATTAATGAATAAAATCTTATAAATTATTCGGCAAGGTTGTTAGTAACAACCATTATTTGGAAGGTTGTAGGACAAAGGCTCGCGAAGTTTTTAAGAAAACTTTTATTTAAGAACTTTCGTGTTCAAGAGAAAAGGACTAGCGTATAAATTTTTGAACAAACAAAAATAAAATTCAAAAAAATAATATACAATCGTATATTTTATAATAAAATTATTATGTAAGTTACCAACCGAAAAGAATAGTACCTCCCTCTGTACCAAGGGTCATAATAGACGACCAAGGTACCAGAACCGACAAATGGTGGTATATCCATCCGACACGGTATGACTTAAATGCACAGTGGGGATGGGCAGCAGCATTCCCGTCACGAAAACTCCGCTCTACGATTGCCAACACGGCTTGTCCAGCGCGGCAATTAAGGGCAAACATCCCCCTTTTTCCAGCCGTGGACTTCTAATGGCTGTGATGATAAACACAAGTGTACACACTAAGTTTTAATAATGCAATAGTTGGTATGCTAATTAATAAGTAAATACTGAAAGCATATTTCAGTAAGCTATCGTAACCCAACAGCTCAAAATGGCCATCATTGTTTCATTGACATCGCGTGACCTAAAAAGCTTCTATGCCCTATATGGATGCTTTACAAGATGAATACTCGATAAATAAGCGGCTTGACCCATATTCCCGGTGGAAAACGTCATTCCCAGCTTTGATTTATCATAATTCGGTCCATTAGCGTGATTTCTATGTCTTTTTATTTAAATTGATAGCAGAAAACATTGATTGCAATTATTTGCATCAGAATTGCGTTAATCTTTATATATATAAAGATAGTAGTATATATATACTACTAGCAGTGCCTTGCGGTTTCCTTCGTGTAACTCCCGTTTCAGTAATAATTTGAGGATGAAATATATGTTTTATTATTATATAATTTTATTTACTAACGTTACTCTACATTAGTAAAAGAATTTTAAATCAACGTACAAAAATACGAATATAATTTTAAATGCGTGAAAGTGAAAGTCACGTTAAAATAGATTCAGCCATTCAGAGGTTCCCCAGAACAAACAGAGATAAACGATTTTTTTCAATTGTTTTTTTTTTATGTAAGTACGTTATGTTTACACTTTAATTTAAACATATAGGCACAAATATACATAAAATGAAGCAAACATATGGGCACCGCAAAGCAATGCACAGTAACATTCTATATCATAAAAGAAGGTACTATTCTATCTGCCGGTACTCATTTTACCGCACTGTCGGTCACTCATACATATTTGAGTTTACAAGATTAAATCGCCTCTTAAAAAATATTTGAGAAAAATTATGCGCTTAATTTAATTCTATTTTCATTTTTTTAAAATAAAATCACAAAATTTAAAGAATCAACTTCTCCAAATTTCCGAAAGAAGAAGAAATATATAAAAATGCGTACTTTACAAATATGAAAAAATAGATAAATACATTTTATAGGCAGCTAGTTACTTTTTCGCCTCATTTGCTACAGAGACTTCTGGAGTATGGAATAATAATGAAAACTTCTTTAGCAGAGAGTTAGGAAAGCGTTTGGTGAACCCCCCGGTTCGATACGACCATCGCCAAGGTTCTTTTCTGATGCAAATCAAGGTATGGCAATATAGGCAAAGTTGCAAGCGTTCTGGAAACCTTTGAATCAGAGATGTCACAAAGCGATCTCCTTTCAAATTTATTGTTTTATAAATATAAATAAGTATGAAATAGTTATTATTTTCTACAGTTAACAAGGCTATAAGCTTTAAGTACTAAGGTAAAGTTCGCCTTACTAAGTAACAGTTATAATATAAAAGACTTATCCTGCTCAGTCAGGCGAACATACCAAATGGAAGTTATACATTACCCTAAGTGGACAATTAATCCGCGTAGCATAGCCTATGGGTTTTGCTGCCCTTCCGCTAGGTCATTGTCATCTTAGTTCAATATAACAATAAAATTATTAATCTACACATTAAAAACTTTATTGATTATACAACAGGATTGTATTTTGGTACGTTTGTAACAGAAATACTCAGAAATAACTGGATTTCAAATACTCTTTCATAAATAGAAAATTTCATTATTAGCAAGTGACATAGGAGAATTACGTGGGTGAAACCGCGAAGCACTGGTCGTAGCCTTCAGGCTTGGATGAAAATTAGTTATGTACAAAAATACAAATCTAATTTTAGGTCGGTAGCATATAGCCTATATTACTTGATAAAGAAGTAGCTATCTAAAGTTGAAAACAATTTTAAAATCTGATTTCAGAAAAAAATTTGTTAAATCCATATATATCCCTAATCCATATATTATATACCTAAACCCAGAACAAACACAAATGTTTATTAAATAAAATGAATGGGGACCAAACTTTTCCACACCCAGTACAAACACAAGGTACACTAGACCGGATAAAAGTGTGATGTGATTATGTCATGGACGCAGAGTGTAGTACTTACGGGAATACGTTTGTGTGTTTGATGATTAAAATTTGAAACGAGTCAACTTAAAGTCAACAGTTACACTAATTGAGAATCTTAATACGTAGAACGTTAAACTCAAATTCCTTTTCCAAAAAAACTTAGTGTTACTGTTCGTACTTACGGTAATGAATTCTTGGATTTTTTATTTATCTAGTAGTAAAATTCAATTTCAGATGTATAGGATAGATTTGAAACTATTATGCCAAACTGTATCCCCTAATATATCATTGTAATATATCGTATTTATGGATTGCTTCCGTATAGTATCAAATTTGAAAACGTCTTCACGTCAAACGGAGGTGTTTATGTTTGTGATTAAATTGCGAAGCCACAAAGAGTAAATATAAAAAGACAGAAAAAATAATGCATATATTGTTAATATTATAAATCAGCCGTTTTGAAAGATTTAATTTTAGAGCGTTTTTAGTACAAAACGTCCACTGCTGGACGGATGCCTCATCATGGAAGGTGGAATTTGCCCATTATTGCCACACTGGACGAGCGTGGTGGCAATCACAGAAAATCGCTCTGTGACGGGAATATTACTAATAATCCCCACGCTGCTACACTTCAGTTACTGTGTTGGGGCCATCCCTACTATATACTGCCACCAGTCGGTCGCTTCTTACGACACCTAATACACTTGGTTACATTTATTCTACTACTACTGAGTATTGACTCCTCCTGAGTTGTGTTTACTACTATTTTATATAGTTTTAAGTAGTAAATTATTACAAATAAATCAATTCAAATAACATATTACATACATACCATTAGGTTATTTGTTGTACCCATGGTGCATAATATCATGTGGTGGTACGTAGATTACTGATCTAGAAAGTCAAAGGAAATAGTAGGTCTTAGTAAGGCATACTGCATGCATAATATAGTCTTTCATTCATATTATTTAACAGCGAAAATCTTTCATAACTTGGACCAACAACTCGAACGGCAAAACTGTCAAAAAGTTTAAATTGCGCTCAGGACTAAAAATTAACTTCGTAAAAATTTAATTGGACAATATCGAATCTGACTAATTGAATAGGTCACCACACCTTGTTGCGTCATTTTGGTAACAAATAGCAACATAACGGGAGGTACCGGCAGAGTGGAATAGTACCTCTTACTGTACCAGGTATCTGAAAACTACTAAGGTACTTGAACCGACAAATGACGGTATATCCACCCGAGACAATGCAATTCAAATTCACAGGGCAGCGATGGGCAGCAGCATCCCCGTCTCGAAAGCTGCGCTCTGCGGTTGACAACACGCTGGCGCAGCGCCGTAATTATAGGCAAGATTCCCCCTTTCTTGGGGAGGCCTACGTCCAGCAGTGGAATTCCAATGGCTGATATGATGATGTCGAGATATATAACGTATAGTTGTAAATAAAGTAGAAGTCGTTTTTTGCTTTTCGTAATATATTTTCTATTTGTGAAATAGGCCATATGTAAAAATTTTACCAGCAGAGTAGAATATTACCATTCTCTGTACGAGGTATTGTAAGAGAGGAATGTGGTACCGGAACGGACAGATGGCGGTATACTCATCCAAAACAGCCTTATTGTAGCAAATAACTGCTTTGCGATTGCCCTAACGCTTGCGCGGAAATTATGAGTAATTCCTCCACTCCCTCTTTCTTTGGGAGGCTTATATCCAACTATATTAAAACGCAAATATTTTTCATGCAATATCTATATAATATAATAATAATAAATTAACAACATCTTATATACTGACCCGACTGCATGGTAAGTCGCTTAAACTACTTCTTAACAGACGCCAGACAATAGAGGAATCACAAATATACTACTTTGATACATATTTTAACACCAAGACACAGAACAAACACAAATACCATCATATAAATATTTGCTCCGGGTGGGATTCAAACCCACGACCCCTGTCACACAAGATAGGATCAAAATAATACGCACCGAATTATTTAAAATCTATATTTCAATATCTTCTTCCCATGATCATAGCCTTCGCTTTTTAGTACTTTTTCACTTCTCACTTTTCCTCACCACTCATACTACATATTCCATCTGTCATAGTCTCAAATACTGTCATAGTCATGCGACTCTAGAATGTGCTTCCCGTTAAAATAAGAATTCTAAGAATTCTCTTTTCTTCTGATGCCTTTATTTAATTTATTTCCATGTTATTGGATTATTATTTGAAACTGACAATAACCAGAATTAGTAGCTCTCCGAGGAGCCTGTTAACAAATTCCGCGCAAACACTTTAGAATAATTATACCTAAATTAAGAAACAACACTCGATGAAGTCACAGAAATAACGAACAAAGGGAACAACAAAAACATTCTCAATAATAATTAAAGAGCCTAAACGTTTGTTTTATCTTCTCGGTACTTCTTCAATTCCACGGTCGAAAGTTGAATCGTAAACAAAGGGAGTATTAATACTGCGACGCAATTCTCTTTGCAAACTTCGTTAAGAAGTTAGCGTTCCAAAAAGTTTCAAAGGTACGCCAAAGAAAACCGCGAAAACGTGACCGGAGTTGCTGTTTTACAGTTTCGACTGATGGCCGGTTGTGTTTTGTTTTTTTAACACACGAAAATAGAAAGAGACGAGTAATCTCGCGATAACTGGTAACATGACGTAGAACTGTAAGCCAAGTGATCCGTGATATCGCACTTATCCTTAAATACATTTCTATTGTATGTTTGTATGTCACTAAACTCCTCCAAAATGGTAAATCTTATGTGTTTGGGTGTCGCTCTAGATCAAATCAAGCCGGCTGAAGGTGCTGCTTCAGTATCTAAGATATCTATCTTTGCTGCAACAAAACGGCTGGCTAGACTTGAATAGATTTTTGTGAATACTTGGGCCTGGACTATTTCAATATACGAATCAGCCTGGCAGATGGTGCTGCAGTTGGCAGTACAAATCACCTATTTATTAATCATCATTATTATGTTAGCCACAAGACGTCCACATCTGGACATAGGCCTCCCTAAGTAGACATAGATCCAAAAAGACCGGTTGTTTGCGGCCTGTGTCCAGCTCGATAACGCAGTTTTAATGAGGTCGTGAGTCCATCTTGCGAGTGGACGCCCTACGTTGCGCTTGTCAGTAGATGGTTCCCATTTTATAACCTTCCGACTACATCGCCAGTCGGTTTTGCATACCAAATACTTGCCCACCGTCACTTCAATTTACTAATCCGCCGGGAAATGTCAGTAGATTTGGTTCTGTTACGAATCTCTTCACTCCTGATTCGATCGCCCAAAGAAACTCCGAGCATTATCCCCTCCAAAGATCGTTGAGCAATCTTCAGTTGACTAATAAGGCCAATGGTAAGATGAAGCACGTTTCGCTACCATAGGTCATCGCTGGTAACACACATTGGCCGAATACTTTTGACTTGAAACACTGAGGTATGTCAGACGAGATGTTTCGCAGTTTTTCGAACGCCGCCCAGCCGAGTTGAATTCGACAACTGACCTCTTTTTTGAAATTAGACTTACCTAATTGGAGTATTTGTCATAGGTATACATACGAGCCACAGACTTCGTTTAATATTCTATTTTATCATATTTAAAAAAGCATTTAAAAAAAAAACAGGGCAATCGGGACAACTTGTAAGTTATAATTCTTTGAAACGTCTATTGCCGCTCTCGACTGGCGTGGTGCCAATTGCAAAGCGTAGCTTCGAGTCGAGTTCGCTGCTGCCTATTCTCAAGTCATGCATTTGAGCAACACTATGTCGGATGGATACTAAATATATTTAATATATATGTATTTATGTATATATATACTATACAACTCTGTGCTCACGGAGTAACTTAAGGCCGCTGGCCGGACGATGACTGCGTATATTGGCCGCGAGAAGCCTCTTCCTGACCGTCCATAGACTAATTTGCACATTTCTTACTTTTTCGAGGTTTTTCTTAAGGTCTGTTTCAAAGGTTCAAGGTTCTCAAGGCTCATAAGAAAACGATCATCCCATGGTTGGGCACATGGTTTTCTTCCAGAATCAGGCCTTCTCTCGACGGAACCGGTGTCTTGATACCGCTGCCAGGTCCTTTGAACCGTCGAGCGACTCACACTTAGCCTCTGAGCCACGAAGCATTGGCTGCAACCCTCTTCGAACAGCGCAATCATTTTGGCAGCTTTTACCACTTTCGATATTATCTTTTGGAAATTCGCACCAAAAATGTAGGATAAAAAGTGGTTTTCTGTAAAAACGAGCATCAAACGAAAATTTGAATTTAGAACGTACTGTTTTAAACACCACAGATTTTTAAAACCGGCTAGTAACATGTACAAATGATTGAAATCATTTTGGTACCGTATTTTTTTAAAGAAGAATGAAAATAAAAACCACCCGTTTTTGTTGCAAATGAGTGTATATCTGTCTCAGGTTGTCTGGAAGACATGATAAGGTCGTCCATTTTACTATTTCAATATTCAAGTTACGTATGTTTTTTATATCCCTTGTGTACAATATAGTATCGTCATCATTATCATCATACCAGCCATTGCAAGGCCACTGCTGGATATAAGCCTCTCCAAGGAAGGAGGTTTTATGCCCATTATTGCCGCGTAGGACAAGCGTGTTGGCAATTGCAGAGCGCATCTATCGCGATAGGAATTCTGCTGACAATCGCCGCCTTGTGCATTAGACCTGCTCTGTTTCGGATGGATATACCGCCATCTGTCGGTTCTGGTACCTTAGTCGCCTCTTACAATACCTGGTGCAATGAAAGGTACTATTCTATTTTACCGGTACCTCACGGCACTTACATATATAGTATAATATTTACTATATTATACTAACACAAAAAATACGTATATTGATGTACCAGTACACTATGTTCTAGGAAAGAATGCCATAAAATTCACAAATATTATAGGCAATTCTATTCATGTTCCCACATTCTGTATTGAATCCTGCAAGTTGTGTCGTCACACGCCAATAAAATCGCACGATGTGTGACTATTGGAACAGAGATTCTCTAGGATATTTTGTACAGCCATAAATAACGGTTCCCGTTGAAGCAATTTCTGATATGATATAGATGAAAAGTTTATAGGTTAAAGTATAGTCTGGAAGTATTGAGTCGATCGTTGTAAATTTTTTATGACTTGAATTTTACAAGGATTTGTCTTGAAAGTTTTACAACTGGTAATGCGAGGGAAGAGCTATTTCCTTTGCGATCGAATACAAACCGAATTATATGTAAATTATACGATGCGGAGCTTGATTTTTCTGTCTTTTTTATATTATTTCGGTAACAATATAAAAAAGAACTTCTATGAATATATGACAGAGTAATTTAACATAGATTTCGTCTTTTAAAGAAAGGAGTAAACAGGTTTTTATCTAGTCGGGAACACATTAATGTCTCATTGTTGTAAATGTTTATAATCTACGGTGATCACCATTAGTCGAACTGAATGCTTGTTCACCACCTTAATAAAATAAAAAAGGCACTTTACCAGCTATATAAATAATAAATAAAATAAATTTCGACGACATCTCATACATTGACCTGGCTGAGTAGTAAGTCGCTTAAAGCTTGTGTAACGAACTCCAGAAAACAAATATACTACTTAAATATATTTATTTAAAACCCAGAAGCAGAAAAAACATTTATATCATCATATAAGTATTTGTTCTAGGTGAGGATCAAACCCACGACCTTTGGCGCACAAGACAGTATCACTACCATCTGCGCCATCGGGCCCATCAAATATTATTTATATTTCACAAAAACCTGTTCAACTATGACAAACACAAAGCTGAACTAATGTAACTCAATGGGTACACGTTATTTTTGTTTAAACAAAATATATTGAGAGGAAAAACCAGTAAAACTCGTTCAGAATAAAGACGGACACAGGAATTAATTGCAGAATCTTGAAAGATCCCTAATGAAATTCCAGCAAGTGTGCACATTAGAATGCGTGGTTGACCACGCGGCACTTTTCATTAAGCCATGATAGAATTTCTGGCCCTCGATGAATTACGTGCGGCTTTTAAAAGTTAGCTTCTTTTATTACTTAGTTGTTCCACTTAATGTTGTTTACAATCAGCCTAACAAGTGTATGTTTCTTTTGGTTCACTGGTAGGCATACCTATTTTGTTTTTTTCGGTAAACAATGTTCGGTGACTTAGTTTTACAGTACGTACTATATTATAATATTATTAATTTTTCAATGGCGTAATAACAAAATTTATTTACATTTCTGCTTTCAGAAGTGACACTTTGTACTTGATACTTGAGTATTTTTATTATGCGTAAATTCCCACTACATCTTATACAATTAATTGAATATTAAACAACGGAGAAATCACTCATATACTACTTAAATACATATATTTAACACCTAGACACAAAACAAACATAAATATCATCATATAAATATTTGTCCAGGGTGGGGATCAAACCCACGACTGACAAGACTGGATCACTATCATCTGCGCCATCAAATTTCCACCCGGTGACGCGCCTTGCAGGATTGAGTTCCTGTCTATTTGACGCGAAAAGTATGAAATGTAAGCCTGCCTTCCTAGGATTTAAGATATCTGCCAGATTTGCTTAAAGTACAGTACAAAATTCACGATCCTACGGAATTCTGTTCCAGAAACAAATAAAATGAAAATTATAACAATTCGTTACAGCGACAACTTCGCTGTACTGTTCATAGTCCACTGAGTTTTCCGTTTGACTGCATTGAAAACATCGACCACCACACAAAACAATATACCTACACCAATACATTTTTTGCATTTGTCAGCTCCTGTTCTATTGGGGCTCGGAACTCACTATAGATGGGAGTACTTAGTACGTACTTACTATATTCCTTTATAATATAGCTCCGTTTAAATAACAACTGTCAAATTAGTGTTTTTTGAAATAATGTCATGATTTTTTTTTTCTTAATTTTAGTTCGATTTTACTTAAGAAGCTTTATACGTTAAACTCATGTAATGTAAGCAATAGTAATAATAAATTATAATGTGAAATACCATAATTCCTAATGAATAATTTTTCGAACGCTACTTATGTAGACTTCTGTCATTCCAAATGCTTTATTTTTAAAGAGCATATAAGTAACATGTATAGAAAATTAAATCTTTTTTTAAATCTTTTACGTTGACCTGACTTAGAGATAAGTAAATTAGAGTTACCTAATTCACTTTCATATTACGGATTTCATAAGAGTTCAAGTATTATATCACAAATCAAATTCTTTAATAGATATAGAAGTACTAAATAGTTATTTACATTAATCACAATAAGCGCACAAGACGCGCCGTCTAAAATTATTTTTTTTAATTCTAAGCCATTCTGTACTTACTGTACATATTTTTTCAATAAACTAATTTTCACGAACATGAAATTGTAAAACTTGAACTTAGTAGTAAAATATTTTTTGTTAGCCATTAGAAAGTTGATACAATGGAAACCTTAAATGGTGCATTTAATTATATTCAATAAGGTGTAAAATAATTAATGAAACAAACCTTTCTTTCTAAAGTTTATAATATGATGTATATATTATGTTCTATATTTACTTCTTTTATATAACTTTACATGCAATTTTTATTATATTTTGAGTCTTATGTGTACTAAATCAAATCAACATATTTTTATTTCGACTTAGAAGACAAACCTATTAAAATGTTTCCCAAATCTCCAAGTCACTAATTGTCCTTCTGATGACGAACAAAAAGATTAAACCAAAATGGGTATAATGAAATAACTTGGGGGGCCACCATCTTAACGAGTTTGCTTGTAGAATTCACAAGTTTCTCTACGGTATTTTGGGTTGTTAACAAATATAATAGTTTCAAATTAAGTGGATGTTTTGTCACCCCGTTGTGTTGAACAATACAAAACCTACTCTATGCAATATAGGCCTGTTTAATTATAATTATAGTGGTGAAGTGGTTATATTTGGTGTTTAATAAGTTACATGTGTGAAATTCATGCTAATATTATAATTGTAATTGCCGTGTAGATTGGAATAGTACCTCCCTCGGTACCAGATGTCGTAAGAGGCAACTAAGGTACTAGAATCGACAGATTGCGGTATATCCATCCGTAGTAGTAGGGCGAGGCCAACAAACTTGCCTGTGTGGCAATTATAGGTGAAATTCCTCTTTGGGGGCCTTTGTCTGACAGTGGTCTTCCAATGGCTGATATGATGATGGTGATGATGTTGAGTATGTCTGTTCATAGTTACCGATGAACTATGACTATTTATGATTTCGACGAGGTTCCGAGATGTCGCGGTCTAAATGCACGCAAATTTGGACATGAGGTAATGGTGAGTTATATTGTAATACTTATATTTCTTCCGTCTTTATGGCCACACAATTAAATAGGGAGACGTAGGTAATATATACATTTTAATAAAACTACTCTTAAACGGCTTTAAAACGCAGTTTATTTTGATTGAAGCATGCTTAAAAATATACTTCCAACCGCCTAAGGACAACTATTTATTTCCGGATTTAAATTCGAAGAACTAAAAATAACGTACAAATTAAAGTTAAGGAGTACATAACTGATACTCCATTAGAATTGAGATTGGTTAATAGTTTATTAAACTTGATAGATTTCTAATAACATTCTTATCATGAGCACAATACCGAAAACATAGTATTTCGGTATTTGGAAAAGAAAAAAACAACGCCACCAGTGTCAGTACAACAAAATACACACGTTTATGAAGAAACTCACAGACAGTTTACAAAGACATATTAGAAACTATTTTAACATTTATTTTTATTTAACAGAACAATAAAGGATTTTTAAGAAGCCTATGGGCATATTTATGAACGTCGCCTGCCTTAGTATTTCACTTTGACCTATTTCTTTTGCCAAATAGCAGTTTTCGCATTGCTATATTCCGGCTTAAAAGGTGAACGAGGCAGTAAAATTACTAAATAATGTGACATTATAGTTTTAATTAATAAGTTGGCAATGTACTAGTAATATTACGAGCGTCTACAGGCTACAGAGACGTTTACTATCACACAGGCTTTATGACTGTTTGAGGACCTATTTCAATAAAAAATAATAAATGATCCACAAATACTTGAGAAGGACCATAATGTTATAAAATATGAAATTAATATTTTCTTTACTCTATTGTTAATGTTTACAGAACGCATCAAGTTGCAAATTTATTTATAAATTTAGACTTTCCCAAAAAGGGGGAATTTTTCCCATAATTGCGCTGGGCAAGCGCGTTGGCAATCGCAGAGCGCTGCTTTCGCAACGGGGATATGCTGCTGCCCATCACCACTCTGTGTATTTGAGCTACTACTGTCTTCACTATGTTCCGGTGCCTTATCATTAAAGTGAGAGATGGAAAATGAAATGTCACTGGATTGGCACATACGTTATAGCATGAATTTTTATATTTTCTTCCCAATAAATAGGACGAAACAATGCCACGAATAAAACAAATAAAATAAGCACAAACGAGAGAAGTGTCACTGCAAACTATTGAAGGTGCTTATATCGTGAATAGAATTCCAACGGAAACTTGCTACACAAAAATTTATATACAGATGGCTTACTAAATCCAAATCACGTCGTGCCAATTCCATAGAGATAAATAAAAATCCAAATCTATCCTACGGGAAAATGTTTCGGGATGTATCGATGATCGAAAAGTAGATACTTTTTATCCCGAAAACATGTAACCCCCCTTAAATCTCTGTGCCAAATTTCAAATCTGCCATTATGAGAAAGTTTAACAGACATACATCCACACACCGCGCTGAGCAGGCGTGGTGACAAAGCTTTACGATGATAATACTGCTACCCATCTCCATCCTGTTGCATTTAAGCTACACTGTTTCGGATGGATATCCCGCCATCTGGCGGTTCCGGTACCTCACTCGCCACTTGCGACACCTGGTACAAGTAGAGGTACTATTCTACTCTAACTTCCCACAGCAAGTGGGATATAACATTCATGACCGTCTTAAGTCGAAAGTTTTCAAACAATGTGTTATCAGAGATGACCCATGGTCTCTTACCATTGGCACTCTAAGCCAACTCAAATTAGCACGAGCTATGGAGAGGGCAATGCTTATTATGTCCATTTAACATATTGAATGTTGAATATTGCTAATTAGCAAGAAAAAAACACCATATAATCTAATATGAATACAATTTAAAAAGGTATCTAGAATCACTGTTGTCATTTGCGATCGGTCGCTGACGAAAATTTGTGACGTTAAAAAAAAGAGATGATGTAATGGTAACAACATGAAAGATGCTGAAATCTTTTTTCTTTCTATATTTAAAAGTGAAAGCAAGTTAAGATAAGGTTTTCCTATTTTATACAAGCTGTACTCTACGGTTTCATACACGCATATCTCTTTAGAATAAATATAGCTTACATTGTTTAATGCTAATGTTATATTTTATCAATGAAAGAGTTTTTGAAAAAAGTCACGTAGTTTTTGAGTATATTTGTATAATTAACTTACAAAAATACAAATCTATTTTACATGGTTTCATGGTAGGAAGGAATTTCGAAATTTTTGAAATTATTTTATAGTAGGTCAATAGTTTTTATGTCCAATCGCAACAAACAAAAATAATGATTTATCCTTTTTCTTATTAGTATTAGTATATTCGTATTAATATGATTATTAGTATATAATTGCAGAGAATATATTTATTTTTCTCTTTTATTTTAAGAGTGTTTTGGTCCTAAAGGATATGTCAACCCCACTGTTATTTATACATATTCGTTTCCATTTACTGTGAATTTGATAAAATAGAACGTGAAATAGCTTTTTTAAGATTAGTGAAGGCATCAAATGGCATAAGTCTTTTGGTATTTCTGATTAAGTTAGCGGTAAGACTCCGTTCAGGATGAAAAAATCAGTGACTGATAAATGACAGTTTACTATAAACCATGCAACATTTGCTGTTGACGATGGGAGAGCTTTGTTTTTAAGGAAATTTAGATTCAATGTTGTGGAATCAGTTTGGCTTTAATGAATTTTATCGAACCCTTAACATATTAAAGAAATAGATAATTATCTCTTTGAGTGGATCCTCTGTACCAAAACCATTTCGTCATGGAGACTATGCGAGTGAATTTACAAGTGGGTCGGGTTGCGGCACCAACTTATTTCATTATCCACCATTCAGATGCGATCTTTTTATTCTTTGCAGGTGTTTAATATTTTTGTGGCTAGTAATCCACTTAAACTAGTTTAAAGTATAAGGTCTAGGTCTATAAAATAATAAAATTGATTTATTTGATACATGGACATTAAATGACGCAGTTAATGAACAATTTGCCGCAAGAAAGAATAAGTAAGTCGTATTAATAATAATGATAAATTCACACATTAAATCTAACATCGACTTGATTCTACCACCTTTGTACACTTACTTGGCTCGAAAAAAAATTCTATGAAATATCAATTTTAATAAATAATAAATCACAAGTAGTAACCAATATTCCTTTGTATTAATTTCAGAAATACGTGAAACAAACTTATTTCTAGAAATTATTAAGGTTTTAAGATATATATTAATGGTAATGCTGGTTCCAATCATACTAACCACTAGGTGTTGATGGAATCTATCCACGGCGGTTTTTCTCATCTGGTGGCCGCGCGATGAACTTCTCTTAACTAAGTTAAAGATTCGACTGGCCCAGAAAGACTAGTTTTAAAGTAGGCCAATAAATGATCTATTTGTTCAAGTGACTGATATAACTCTATAAATCCATAGGGGTCATTTGTCATTTAAGTGATTCATTGTAAATAGTAAATGTAACGATAGTTACAATAATAATAAATTCACACGAAATCACATACATTGACTTAACTCCGAGGTAAGTAGCTTAAAGCACTTCTGTTACCTATGTCAGGCAATAGAGAAATTAAAAAATATAATATTAAGATTCATGAATAACACCCAGACACAGAAATAATACAGAAATGTATTATAAAAATATTTGCTCTGGGTCCCCACCCATCAAACCTACGACCTTTGGTGCACAAGACAGGATCACTACCATCTGCGCCGTCGGGCCCGTCCATTATGATACATAGTGTCTTGCATAGCGTAAGTTTGGAGTGCAGTACAGGATGTACTTTTAAATTGTCTCCCATCTATTTCCGAATTGTTTTAATGGTTTTTCATATAAGCCAGCCAATAACGTATTTGCACTAAAAATACACAGTCGTAGCTATCATACGTTTGTTCATCATTTGGTTAGTACCCGAGCATCAGTTCTTAAAAACACAACAACTGTAATACACGTGTTTTACCTTCCGTTATAAATAAGATTAGAACATATCATACAATGATCTAACTCTGAGAAAAGTAGCTTAAATAACTTTTGTTACAGATATCAGACAACAGAGGAATTACAAATATAAAACTTATATGTGTATATACACATTTTGATATATACTTTTATTATTTCCATTCGCCCATCTTTTCATATATATGTTTATTTATTATTTAAACCTCAGAATAATGTAATCCTTTGTAATATATTCCGAAACAGAGAGACAGATAAAACGATAAAAATCTCTCAACACGTCCTGGTTAGTAATCAAACACAAAACCACCACAGCTACGATCTCTAAGCCATTAAACCATCGAAGCCAGAACTTCTTTTGTTACTTTTCGATTTAAATATCTTATTTACTATCGAGTCTCTGATAATCGTCAAATTTGAAATTTAAAATGTACCCGTTTCAATCTGCACCCATTTGACTGAGCTCGATTTGCAGCACTGAATACATTACCATTTTTATGTATTTATATGCCACGGTTCAACTTTGTTATCAGGCGATCCTAATAAGGTCACACGCTAATTGAAGGTAGAGCCAAAGTTTGTCGCCAAAAAAGATGTCGGCTTTAATAAATGCCTTATATCAGCATATTGCATGTATCAGCATATTACAAAAGGCATTTATGTTTTTTTTTATAAGCCAAATCCAGAAAGACTTCGTTACCGAGTGAAAGATACCGCGCTTTCTAGATGTTCCTAAGAGGTGAACCCTCATTCCTAGTAAAGTTGTGAGTAATCTAATGGCATCTCTTAAGTACGAAGCTCGTCTTCATTATCAGATCAGCTGGCATTTCCACTGCTATACTGGGGCCTCATCAAGAAAAGAAATATCGTAGTTCTGTGGTGGGAATGCTGCAGCATATCTCCACCCTGATGCATTGTTAAGTTTCGCTGTTTTTAATGAATATTCATCAGTCGTCATTTGTCTCTTACGACACCTGGTACAGAAGAAGGTAATATTATACTCTGCTAGTACTTCCTGACAAATATTTTTCAATCATCATCATCATATTAGCCATAAGACGTCCACTGCTGGTCTTAGGCCTCTCCAAGTAATCTCCAATAAGAACGGTTGTATGCGGCCTGTGTCCAGCGCGATCCAGCAATTTTAGTCAGATCGTCGCCCTACCCTGCGCTTGCCGATATGTGGTCTCCATTCCATAACCTTATGACTCCATCGGCTATCAGTTTTGTGTACCAAAAATAAATAATAATAATTTGTCTGTTTACTCCGTTATATCAAAAACCGATCTGACTAAAACCGCAGGATCGCGCTGGACACAGGCCGTATACAACCGGTCCTATTGGAGATTACATGGGGAGGCCTATGTCCAGCAGTTGACGTCTCATGGCTGATATTAAGATTAAAAACACATATTCTATGTAACTATTAAAACAAAACACTACAGGTAACACAGGCAGGTTAATAACGGTAGCTGTTCTTGTATAAACTATGTCACAGGTGCCTTTGTCATCCACTCTAATCCATAAACTAGCGTAGAATGTAATCTGTATATAGGTGGAAGGTAATGCAAACAATAGAAATAGAAATAATCAACCAAAGATAGCAAAAAGTGAAAGATGAGTTCTTTTTAACTTTTGGATACGAATATAGAATACTAGCGAATACCCGCGATTTTACCCGCGTGCATTAGTTTGGGCACCATGCTATTTTACATGAACTTATATAAACTTTGAATGTTACATTTATTTATATATTTAAACCTTTTGACCTCTTACAACTCTAATGCCGAATGAAAAAGTAGTTTACGTCCTGCTAAGGCTTTAGACTATCTGTGTACTAAATTTAATTTAAATCGGTTTAGTAGTTAAGGCATGATGGCATAACAGACAGACAGGCAGAGTTACTTTCGGATATATAATATAAGTAAGGATTTAATCATTATTATACATTGTGAGTGTTTGGTAGTTTGATTTAGTAAAATTGGCTCATAACATATAATGTACTAGTCACGCACCACGGTTTCACACACGTTACTTTTTACATTGGCTTTGCTCCCCCTTTTACCCCTTTAAGAGACGATTATAAAAAATAACTTTTTATATTTTATGACTTTAAATGAAAAACCTTTAAATAGAATTTCATTCGAATTACTTCAAAAATTAACTTTGAACATCCGTTTTAAACCTTAAGTGGTAAATTTAAAAATACTTTTTTATTGCTGTCCTACTTTATAAAAGGAACCCGTGTGCAAAATTTCATGTTCTAACCCTTATGTTATGAGTAAGGTCCCGTTTTGATATGTAAGTCAGTCAGTCAACATCTTATCTATAATATAGATGAATATTTAAGATATAGATCCATTGTTTAAAATATTTGTGGAAAAAAATACTATTGTACAGTTTAGGGACCTTGGTTTCCCCTGATGCCAATTTGTCATAGAGTTTAAGATTGAGAATAGAGAAAAAGATATTGATCTGTTAAAAAAATACCTTTCAGCAACATACGTCTCAAGAACTAGTCTATCAAGGTTGAATATCGCTAGTGTAAAGTCAAATACCTGTATAAGCCAGACCACTCTAAGCCTGCAGTTAATTCTAATTCTTAGAAAGTCCAAATAAAACTGAATTTAACAATGAATAATGCATTCTGACAGAAAATAGATTTTAACCGTAACATATGTAAGAAAGCTCTCAACGGGAATAATTTATTATTTTCATTTAAAACTCCAATCGCATGAAGCTCAGTTCGTTTACTTTTTAAGGACAGAAATGTTGGAAAGTGCATTATGAAGTGTCTGTCTTTTCCATTTTAATGGGTTATGCTTGGGCTGATAAATACATCAACTTTAAGTTCATTTTGTAATTATTATCGTATTCCAATTTTTATTTAATAATTCTGCTATAGTTAGAGCAATCTTCATTTGTGACAAAAAGATCAGACTTCTACCAAAATGATAAAAATAAGAGTTAAATTATACAATTTTATAATTATGGATGGATGGATTGATGTATGTATGTATTTTACTTTTTGACTTTAAATCCGTTGAAGAAACTGAGACGGATTAAATTTGGTCTAGATATTATTGATAGTGCTGTTCTTACTTATTATCCATCAAACAAACACAAACAAAAACATGTTATCGTGTAAGATCATAACTTTTTATTTGTTTCTGAGGAATCAACACGATTTTTTGCGCAGTTAGGCTGTCAGAGAACTACAAAGACATCTTCCGGTCCGGTCCATGTTAATTAGGGATGAAATATTAAGTAAAAATTCTTTTAGACAAAGCCTAATGTTGCTAAAATACAGAACCTTAAATCAATTGACTCAAAAACCACTGTGATTCATATTTCCAAGTACAACTTATGAGGAGTGATTTCTTGATGACAAAAAGACAAAATACAATTTCAAGGTAATTATCCTTTAATTACCTTAATTCATTACTAATAATAGTTTACTTACACTTTTAGTTTTACTCAAAGCGTTTTCTTTGTTTTTTTTATATATTTTTTTATATACGACTATGAATAATGATGTTTATGTGTCTATTTATATTTAATGAGTCATTTGATTAATTCGCATAATTGTGATTTATTTAAACGATAGTGTTTACGGAGTCGTGGGCAGGGATGGGCAGCATCCCAGTTATAGAAGCTACGCTCTGCGATTAGCGCGGCAGTTATAAACAAAATTCCTCCTTTCTTAGAGGGCACTATGGCTATAGGGAATTCCAATAGCTGGTATGATGATAATTGTTATAAACAAATCTTTTGTTTATTGACAAAAATTAATTAATATTGCCCCCTATTAATTATTTCATTTTCATTTATAATTCATTTGTGATTGATAAAATCATAATTATACAGAATTTCATTAAGAAGGCGAAATAAATTAAAAACGAAATTTAATGATCACTCTTTATAGGTCGTTTCTTTGTATTTTCAGGTAATATAAATGTGTTATTAGCGTAGCTAAGTGATATCTGTTGAAGTATTGTAATTTACGTGATAAATAATACATCACTTAGTATTTTCTGAGATCTATTTTGAAAATTTTCTCGTCTTTAACTTGCAATTTCTATTTTTTCTATGGAACGAGACAAAATGAGAGTCTTCTGATACTTACACTAATAACTAGTAATTTTTTCATCAGTCCAGAAATGGTGAACGTATTCCCTCTTAACTATCTCTATTAACAATGCGTTATTCGGGTCTTGTCGTTAGTAGGGGGAATACAAGGGTATAACAATATTATACAATTATACTGTCTTGTTTATCGAACCATAAAAACTCACTTAGCACCATCTCCACATAATCAAAATAAATTTCAAAAATAAGCATTGAACGTTACATCAAAAGTAAATTACGATCTTAAGATTAAATTGAATCTCCAGGAGGCTTATACCTTCCTTCTTGCCAATGAATAAATTAGCATTTTATCTAAATGGGGAATCTCTTTAAAAAGTGCTTTCTGCGTATAAAGGAAATTGGTCCGTCAAGGAAATCTTTCCGATATTAAGTACACCGTTTTTGGACAATACGAGTATGCCTTTGAAGATTATAGGAAATAAAACGAAACAAGCGTTATTCATTTCATAAATAGATATTGACTAGTCTAAACAGGGATTGCCGAGGCAAGGGCAAAAAAAGGATGAGATTATATTAAATATATAATGAAAATACATGCACATAACATCTCATAGGAACATCATCATCATTAAGGATATCGACTACAGAGGAAGCACAAAAAATACTTAAAATACTTATCTAACACCCAGGTAACAAATTAATATATATGTATATTCATCCCATAATTATCTGTCATGGATGGGCATCAAACTACTCCACCACTAATACTCGTGGTTAACAAATCCGGTGGTGTGTGTGTGTGTGAGCGGCGTTCCACAAGGCTCCTATTTGGGCCCTATTTTGTTTTCGGTAATCATTAATGAGATAATTGATTATATAAAACAGTAAAGTCTTAGATTTTACTAATGACTTCAAAATAAATATAAATAAACTATTCAACAAGCACAAGATTAAAACGATTTACATAACGTAAGCAACTGGTGTTCTTATAATGGAATGTTTTTAACCCTAAGTAAAGATTACCATATCACCTTTGCAAAGAAACCCATATCTGTCCTTTCTATTGTCTCAGTTTGAAGGGTGAGTGATACAGTGATATAATATCTTCAAGTTACAAGGTGATATAACGAGCATCTATAAGTTGCAGTGATGTTCACTAAGTCACGCACTGTAGGCTTATTTGTCGACCTAGTTCAATAAAAAAATGCAAATAGAATTTAATGTGTAATATATATTCTGAGCGGGTGAAAATCGTTTATTTGTATTTATTTTGCCTTATAAATCGCATATTAGAATACGCGATAAACCTCAGATACTTACTTTTCGGCACCGAGTAGAAAGATTACTTAATGTAAAGATTTATTGTCCTAGTATATTTAAATATTTTTATCAATATATTTTCCCTTAAAATATCACAGATCCCGTCTTATTAAGCTACTTAACATCGTTGTCGTAGAATTCCAGGTCTACGAGTACATTGCCAACTCCCTACAATATCATCCGAATTAGGAGATTACAGACTCAAATTAAAAGAAAGAAGATTTTTCTTGTTCCGCATAAATATTACAATGTTTTGTATACCTAAGTGTGCATCAATATATACACAACATGCACTAATAATACAATAAACTATAACATTATAAAACTACCAATATTTTAATATATTATATGACTAATTGATATTTGGCGATCAGAGTTATATACTTTTGAGAAGTTTAAGAGTGTATCGTAAATTTCGATAAAAAGGGTCTGTGCCAAGTTGAAACACGCGACGAACGAATAGAAACCGGCAATGGGTGGTATATAAGCAGCAGCATCCCCGTCACTCTACCCAGTGCGACAATTATAGGTCTTTATAAAGTAAAGGTCAAGTGCTGGCATGAATATTCAGTGGCTCCAGTGATGATGATAATTAAACAAGTTTTTCAGATGATACACTACGTCTTCACATATAAATATCTATGGATATAATAAAGTTGATATATGAAACCTTTGCAAAAAAGGTGACTACAGAAAAACGTCGCTATAGACAGCCATTTTGATTGAGCCGGTGCACAGATATTGAAACCATTGGAGTGGAATATGAAACTAATACCTTAGCCTCAGGGCAGAGACCAAGTAAAAACGGAACTCAGGATTACCATTTTACTATGTTTTTTCTATCTTTATATTCGATATTTGAGAAGCAACAAACCCTTGATACAAATTAAAATCTACGTTTTGACTAAGAGAGAAAGTAATATAATGCAGGAGTTATAAAAAACGATGAAATTGTTTTGATGTTTTTTGCATAAAAGGGTGACTGAAAATGAAGTTTAGAAACAATATAATTATTTAATAAGACGTTAAAATACATATTTTAATAAAAACGGTTTTTTTATTAAAATAATATAAAAAATAGAATGGCCTAAATGTGACCGAGTTTTTAAGCTAGAGGAAAAAAGTATAAGATTTTGTTAAATATAAAAAAAACTAAACTGTTTGATGGTTAATAAGGTTCTCCATTATCTCGCAAACTTATCTCACCCCTCTATCAAGCTTACCATGCCTAGCTTTTTGGTGCACACCGTACAATCCAATCAGTCGGCGGATAAAATTTAGAGCGGTTTCAAAACCCCATCTCGATTCCAATCTCGAATCGATTTACACGTTACAAGCCGAATCGAGTATTCGAAAAAGGCGTTACCTAAACGTCGTATCGAATGATCGACTCTTAGGGGATAGGTACTCGACGCCGCGTGCAGAGCAGGCGTCTTCAACTTAATGCGAGAACCAGTAGGCTAAGACGTGACATACTGATTTCTTAATACTGATTCGATATAACGGAGCAATGGATGGACGTGGTTTGTAAAAAAATTACTAAATGTTGGCGTAAGCTGCTTACATACCGCAGAGACACAATATCTTACTCACTGAATATTATCAAAAAATATTTGATAAACAAATAAATAATTTTCATATATATATATATATATATATATATATAATATTGTAATTTCTATATATATGTATATAGAAATATCAATGTGTGTGTGACTTTCATTTTAAACGTCAAAATTTACAGCAGGGACATTACGCGAGCCACCAAAAAAACCGACTAGAAAAACTTATGGCGGATTATGAAGGACCAATGGAAATATTGACCATTAAATTTTACAAAATTTGTGCATTTTTAACCACATACAAGTGGAAGGCACTTTTCAAGGTGAGAAAAGAGTGGGATACTTATTTATTAAATAAAACTGATATGTTATTTTTTACAATCCATACCAATATTTTACATTCATACAAAAGTGTGTTTTAATTGAATTTATTTTTACAAAACAAATTAACCCAAATCTATCTTTGCTTGGAACGTAAGTCGTTTTTGATCCTTGAAAAGTTCTCTCAAAGTATCATGTAAAATGGCGTATACGCAGATGGCATATCAGGTGGGTAATTTTATATAATAATTTCTTAAAAGGCACCCATAAGGCAAGGATATTTAAGCATGTTAAAGAACAATGAAGACACAAGGACAGGCAACTAAATACTGACATCATATCCAACTAAATACGCTGGATCGCGCTGGATGCTGACTGCATTTAATCGCTCTTATTGATAATCCGTTAGGGAAGTCCCAGGAGACGTTTTATGGCTGCCACAATGAAGGCGAATTAAAACATTGTCTAGGCCTATAGAATGATTTAAAGTTGAAATACTTAAATCACAACTCTATGATAAAGTCGCTTTAGGCACATGTGTAACAAACACAAATATTTCTCTTATAAATATTACTCTCAGACGGGAATCAAACCCACAAACCACCTTCGGAGTATAAGATAACTACGAGAAGAAACGACTATAGAGAACTAATAAAAGAAAATACTACAAGAAACTACAAAAAGATTAAAAGCGAACGAAAACAAATACTTGAATATAGACACGACAAAGAACTTGATAATCCTAACTAGAACAAACCAAAGACAAATTTACCACACGCGCTGATTTCGTCTATGCTATGTAAATAAAAACAGTTATTTAAGCTGCACACTGACAATTCATGAAATAGTAATACGCTAGCAGGTTTTTATTCCCGGCGCCCGTATATACCCCCTTAGGTTCTGTAAATATTTGAATGCATCCGCAGAAACCGAGCTAGGATATATGACAGGCGGCGGAAAACGAGAAATGGAACGGAAATTTTAAAGCAAGCTATCATTAAGCTGTGAACGCAGTACAAGCTTTTATTGATGTTCTAAATCTAAACATGGTAGTTAGATTTATTTTATGTTTCTTGTTCCAGCTTGTTTCTTATGCAAGTATGTCAAAAGATTTAAGTGTTAAATAAAATTCTTTATTATTTTACCCATTAGAAGTTCACTGCTGGACAAAGGATTTCCAAAAAAGAGATTGTGCCAATAATTGCCGCGCTGGGCAAGCGTGTTGGCACTCGCAAAGCGGTTGCCCATCGTCACGTACTGCATTTGAGCTACATAATTTCGAATGGAAATACCGTCATCTGTGGGGTCTGGTACCTCAGTCTCCTCTTACGATACCCGATACAGAGGGAGGTATCTTTGCCGGTACCTCACAGTGCCGTGTTAGTTATTTATTTAAATTCACTAATTAATAACATCACTTTCGTGCTTGACTTTTGGAAATTAATTAAATATATTCCCAGTAAGTTTTCTTTAGATGCTTTTAATGTTTTAATAATAAACTAATTAATTAAATAATAACGGAGACTTTATTTGATAAAACTTGAGATGATGTTATTCGTGAATATGATGTAGACATAGAAACTTGTTTGGATTAAATTAAACGTCAATCAACTGTAGGTCCATGTCGCAGCTGGTCTGAGATACAAAACTAATATGTTCTAAATCCGAATATTTCATTTAACAAAAATTTGACTTGATTTTTGTTGAATGAAATATAAGTATAACCAAAATATATTTAAGAGACAAAGGCTAAATTGACTCGTTGTATTGGAATACATGAAATGTCATATTCAGTCTATCAGAATTTTCTGAAATAAAGTCAAACGAGCCGTGTGATGGCAATGGAAATTGCTAGCTGATATAATAAACATCTGTGTCATATATAAAACACACCTTTTTGATGTATATGATGTCAGATACTGGCATAGTAATGTAGTACTTACTTCTGTATCACGGCGTGTCGTAGGAGGCGACTGAGAACCGACAGATGGCGTTATACCGACAGTATGCATTTTTTTTTTCATTGCAAAGCTACACTCTGCAATTGCCAACATGCCTACTCAGCATGGTGTAAACCTTTTATTGTAGCGCCGAACCCAAAATATAAACCTCCTTTCTTGGCGAGGCCTATGTCCAGCAGGGGAATTTCAATGGCTGGTATGATGATGATAATAGATAAAAGTAAAAAATTAATAATTCAAGTTACTTATTATATAATAATTCATCTTTCTAGTTTAAACTATAAATATTCCCGAAATCCATCTCGTTTTTTTCGAAGATGAGCCGAGATTAAAAGCCCCGAAAGTACTAATATAATAATAGTAGTGTCCTTTTGTTTGTCCAACTTTTACAACAATGTGGAGCGACGAATTGATGTAATTCGAGGGATTAGATAGTTGAACAGATGGAGAGTGACATTGGCTAATATTATTTTCTTTTTAAGCCCCCAATTTCCTAAAATGGGAGGTGTAAGTTTGTATGAACCATTTTGAAATTCTCATGAGTAAAAATTAGTACACAGACTGTCTGTGACTAAAATCGTGCAACTTTTTTTTTAAATCTGCTCTAACTCTAAAAATAAGAGGGGGTGAAATTTTATATAGAACTTTTTACAAGGAATTTTGCGTTTTCAAGTTCGGAAGATTTTGATCAAATGAAAATAAATATAATAATATCGTATACAGTAGCGTATTCAATATATTCTATTCTGTGTTTTTAGTCAGGATAGGATAGCTGTGTTACCCCGAAATTAAAGCGGGTGAAGCCGCGGGTAAAAGCTAATACTTTCAAAATTTTCATTTAACAAATCTTAAATTTGCAAGTGATAATTTACTTTTACTTGTCTTTTTATTCTTTTTGACTAGATAATGTTTGCCGGCATTCCCATTGTAGGATGTCCATTTACAAGATGGACGGTTGATATAATAATTAACAAGATAGTCAGGATGTTTACTATATAAACGCAGGCAGCATATATATAGTCATCAAATTAATACGTAACACGATCCAATAGGAAATCTCTTGAGACCTGTCTGAAACAGATGTTCTATGGCTTTTATGATAATAATACTTTTAAGTTTAATCTCGTTTAGTTGCTTGAATCTGAATATATTTGGCATAAGGCTGATTAGTAAGACTAGCTTGTTGCCCAATTGCACAAGCCAAGTCTACCTACCTGAGATGATGCCTGTAATGGTTGATGATTCATCTAAATCCAGAAACTCAGCCAGGAAAATGCTAGAGTCTTGCCTCTTTCAATGACCTAAGTCAACTCCGAATTAAAGATTTAAATTTTTATTGCACTCGTTGTTTAAAAGATGAGCTTTAAACTGTCGAATTTATGCACAATTTTAAAGCCTGATAGAAGGAAATCCAAATGAAAGGCCTAGAAAAATATGAAACTTATGCCACAAAAATAAGGTTGAAATGCTAAACTATGAGTACAAAGGGTAAGCATTCAAAACGATTCACAAATTGAAATCAGTCCGAGCCAAGACGTCCACTATCCAAATACATGTTATGAGAGGTAAAAATCGCATTTGTGAAAGAGCTTCCGTCCCTTTCCGCCGCAAGGAATACAAATGAGAGCGGAGTAGGAAGATTGAAGTGGATATTTTGCAGACATATCGCGGTGTCAAGACAGAACCGCGGGCTGACAGTTGAAATAGCTGAATAGTTTCGTGGACCCCGGAATTTCAGTGTAATGCATGAGTTAGTAGCGGAAAAGGTGATGCATTTTACGTTACGATGGGTACAAAAGGGTCTCATTATATATGAGACGTGAACAGAACGTGACAAGGCAAATACAGAAACGCTATGACTTCATTATATTTCGATACATATCACAAAAATATAGTAATATTTATCATATCAACCCTTGTCCAATAAGAGAGAAATTACTCAATGCACTAATGGATTCGTTAATTTAAATTTTCTTACTTCATTCTCTATTCAAAATAAAACTACAGTTTCAACGGCTTTAAAACACAGATCAAAATGTTTTATAAGTATAGATCAATTGCATGAAGTAGAACTCATACAAAAAGTCGTCTATATTGGCACCGCACTGTTACCAATATCTACCGCCAAAAGTATTTTTATTGCCGTGTTTCGGCCTGAAGTGCGACAAAAGCAGTGAATTTGTTGGGTAAAAAGGCATAATATCCTTAAGTCACAAGGTTTGCATCACGACTACATGTTTGTTTATAGTCTGGTCTGGCCGCTTAAATTTAGTTCTATTGGTGAAATCAATGCCAAGCAGCGGTTGTACTACAAATGACATGATGACGAATCTGTTTTCAGCAGTAAGTTCGATAACCCTTGTAGAAATATTGTATACTAACAAGTCTGTATTTTAGGTTGAACTTTGCTGTCTTTTCATACGAATTTACAGAAGTTCGGTACATAGTAGCGTTCCATTTCTGCGATTAAAACAACTCTTTTAAGTTTATGATGCGCTATTTGAGTATTTTTATTTTATTTTATTTAACTAATGGGCAAGCTGATGCTTTTAGCTGTGTTCCAATTTTTTACGCTGTAATTGTCGTCAATCTCTACTCAAATTCAAAGATTGATGTGATGAATTATATATTTGATAGATACTGACTGTTTATTCTTTTTTTAAATAAATAAACAAAAAATAAAATATTAAAAGAAAGAACACCTGTCTTTAGGAATAGGCAACTAAATTGAAGCGAAATATTTTAGTTCAAATTTGAACCTCCTCCAAAATTGGTTCTACCAAGGTATCTTTTTTTTATCAGACGGGTTTGAGGCTAAGTATCAGTCAAATGATAAACGCTATCGCTTTCCACGTAGTACCATTAGAAACATATCACTTGAGCACACCCCGTTGATATATAGTTGCAATACCCAAGAGAACTGTAGACCACTTCGCTGTTGTGTTGGTAATGATACTATTTTCTGTCTAATACATTTTCTATAATGCATTATCTATATTCTCTGCAAATATGCATTACTACACTTAATATAATTTAATATAAAATATCAAATTCACAGACGATCTCACACATTGACACTAAGACAAGTCCTTTCAAATACTTCTGCTACGGATGTCAGACAGCAGAGAAATCACAAATATAATACTTAAATATTTATTAAACTTAAATATTTTATGTTTGTACTGTGTCCGGGTTGGACACAGTACAAACATAAAAAAATTATTATGTAAATATTTGTCTTAGGTGGGAATCAAAAATCGAATTTTAGTGCACAAGATAGAAACTACCGCAGGCGCCATCAGGTTCGTCAAATTAATATATATTTTTATTATAAATTAACTAAAATTGTATAAATGAGATAAAAGAATGTTCAAGTGACACACAACAAAGTTAATTATAATCGACATTATTGTTATAATTATATAAATAAACAAACAATCATACTTTCGCGTTTTTTAAGTAGAATTCGTTTACATTATAGTACTCTTTGAACATTATAGAAACATATGATATATTCAAGCTTTTTTTAGAAATATAAATAATAAATAATACTTACCCATTTATAAAATATTTATAGAAGAAGAAAGAGAGAGTAAGAAGTTGATAACAGATAATTCGTAAAGTAACAAATTAACTAACTAGCTTACTTTCGCATTTATAATGTTATATTATTAATATATTAATGGTATGTTGAAATACAGTCATTGCATTTAATGGTTCTTTGAAAGTAATTAATTGTATGCGATAATGTCGCCCATTTGTGTTTAACAATAGTAAAAAATAGTCATTTGTTTCTTCATCCTACAAAATTAACTGTCTATCATGGTTGTTGTTTCCTTCATCTGATTCACACATAAAGACTTACAGCTTAAAATGACTATGTCCGAAAACTCATATTTTACAGATATATATGAAATTTTAATTAAGTTATGTGTATATTTTTTATTCCTAGACAAAGCATGGGCCTTTTACGCGAAATGTTTTAGTCAGAATAAAACTGCTTTTTAACGGCTGTAAAACACAGTTAATTTATGTTTTGTTCGACGTCCCAGTTAAGCCAACAACAACAACCGCTTAAAGTTGAGATAAAATAACAAATGAGTAATGAATGCGTAAATATTATTAGTTAGAAAGTCCATAGAAATATTTACCAAAATACATCTTTTCTAAATTAAATCTCGCGATTGGCACTGAGGAAGCAAAAAACTAACGAGCTCCTGGACGAAGTCTACAGAGACCGGAAAACCTCCAACTAGTTCCCTAATTTAGTTACGGCTTCAGTTAAAAGTTAGGTGAAGTAGATTGATAGATTCGTTGCAACTAGCTAATGCATTAGTAAACATTTTGTGAAAATTGGCTGGGGCAAAAAACTTAATCTTAAAGACTTTAAAAAATAAAAAGAGACTTAGAATTTTATTATCTCTTACTATTCGTTCATAATTCAATTACTTTATTAATGTCACAGACTGGCATCTGAATTCATTCGATGTTTACATCAGTTCCGGGCATTTCGAGAAGTGATATATGTACCAAAGCCTAAAGCTCAAATGCTTAGCGGGGATGGATGGGCAGCTACATCCCCATCGCATGTAACGCTCGGTGATTATCAGCACGCTTGCACAGCGCGGTAATCAATTCGGACTAGTCTATGTGGACGTCCATAACATTGGACGTCCAACAGTTGATATTATGATAATGATGAATAAATACAAGGTTTATGGAAAAAAGTTCACACTCGAACTAAAGGTGCTTGTATAGAAAGTTTCGATTACTCGCGATTTATGAGTACCCTTTAAGAATGAATATTTAATACCCTAACACCAAAAACAAACACGAATGGATGAATTTAATAGAAATGATGAATTATCCTGGATGGAGATGTCCAACAACCCTTCGTTCTCATGATAGATTTCCAATAGAGTACCGGTTCTTCAAGATTGTTATGCTGTTGCATTGACTTATCAAAGAAGAAGAAAATTACCATTCAAACAATGTTAATTTTTAACGTTTAAAATCTTTTTTAATATTTATATAGCTTAGGATGACCTTGGATACTAGAATCTAAAAATAGCTTAAAATTATTTTCATAACTATCCCACAACTTATTGGTATTTATGTAGGCTACAGCCTAAAATTATTGCCGAAGTCTTTCTGAACATTTAATAATTTAGCCTGAAAAGTCCTTATTAAATTGTAAACTTCCGAATTCAAATGTTTATCCAAATAAGTTATGTTTTCGAGTGGGATTTTAACCAAAATTGTAAAGCAGATTACTATATTAAGACTCTCAAATATGTCCCGATGTTAGGACGTTTCCGTTAATACCGTACGCCGTGGAGTAATAGTAAATTAAAATAGTACTTACACCCCGTACCATGTATCGTAAAAGTGGAAAAGATACTGAAATCGATAAGTGGCGGTATATAAGCAATAAAGAACGAAGCTCAAATGCTACGACAATCACTTTTGAAGGATATGTCTAGCAGTGGATATTTATAGTTGCTGTGATGATGAGAATAAAATAAAATATAGTATTATAATACAATATAAGAACATAATATCATCATCATCACCTTATCAGCTATTGGAAGTCCACAGCCGGACATTGGCCACCCCAAAAAAGGGGGAGTTTTGCTCATTATTTCCGCGCTAAGCATCCGTGTTGGCAATTCAACATAATATAAAAAATTTATATACATAGCGGACAAAGAATGATTGTACTTTCCACTCGAAGAAGCTGGGCGAGGATTAATTAACATAGAACTTCTGTACACAAAACATACAATAATATACACTCAATATTGAGAGGAAAATAAATATTATTAGATTAAATCTATACCAAAACTTACCTACAAGAAATAAATCTAAGTATTAACGATACTGAGACCGAGACCGTGTGTATAAGGATAATGAATTAAGAACTGCCATAAAAAATATACTATGGGATACCGGCAGAGTATAATAGTACCTCCCCTGTACCAGGTGTCGTAAGAGACGACTAAGGTACCAGAACTGACAGGTGGCGGTATATCTATTAGAAAAGTAGTTAAAAATGCACAGGGCGTGGATGGGCAGCAGCATCCCAGTTGTGAACTATGGGGGGCGTGGAACTGAACTGTGTTGTGTTGGAACTGTGTTGTGGACTGTTGGAGTTGTGAACTGCCGCATCGGAGTTAAAAAGAAATTCTTGTAAGAAGTTGTTCAAGTTTTGGAAAAAATGGTAATCTCTTGGAGCAAGGTATGAGGGCTCGGTGGGCATCGTATACTTTCTCTAATTGCAGCTCATTTAACGAAGTGATTGTTTTTTGTGCAGTTTGTGGTCTTGCATAGACGAAAAGTGCCAGTGGCCTAGAAAGATTGACGAACCCCGGTTGTTTAGCAGCTAGTTCATCCGTGATGGTTTGCAGTTACTGACAATAGATATTAAACGTAATCGTTTGGCCAGATTTTAGAAAGCTGTAATGAACGACAACGGCGTTAATCCACCAAACACTCACAAGTAACTTTTTCTAAGTAAATTTTCGTTTAAAAGCCATTTCACCAAGCGCTTCCAAATATCGTACAGTATTCACATCTTACAAGTAAAGATTTAATTTAAAAGCCCTTAAGCTATTGGTTGGTTTACAAAGTAACGTGTTAGCAAGTTCGATTGACTTACCTCATGTGGTACTCAATAACTTTATACTTATTTATTTAATTAATATGAAGCGGAAATGTTTTATACCAACCTTGCACCCCCGTTTCACACCATTAGGAGATGAATTTTCAAAAATCTGTTGTTAGTGATCATCTACGTTAAAAATAGATAAACGTACATTTATTTTAATTTATTTACTTAACCGACCATATTAATATTATAAATAAAGTTTTAAATCTTACTTTTTAAATCGTGGTATAATGTAAAATATTTCATGAAACAAAACATGTTGCAACAACGAACGCAAAACTTCAGAGCTGTCTACAAAGTAAATAAAATGCTAATGACACTTTTGGAAATCTGCTCGGAAAAACTAAATTATAATACAGGGAAATATTCTTGGTACTTTCTTGAGCAACTAATGAAGTAATTTGTATTTTCCATTTCTACAGGTATATATAAAAAATGTCTATTTGTAATTAATAAAATATATTATTTTTTGTTTTTTACGGCTAATAGTATAACTGTGACATGCAGAGAGAAAGTTTATAAAACTCTTACTAGCTTAAGTAAAAAATATAATTAGGCGCTTCATTCAAATGAAACTGTCGGCTTAGCTTGTACTATCGTTATAAACGTACAATATATCTACATAGTATGTTTACATATCATTATGAGTAAATGTTAGAAAATAGTGATAGTCCAACTAAATTAGTCGAACTTGATCAAATAGGTCAAATTCCTAATTCCATTCAAATGGCCAGCGTGCGTAAAACTGCATTCGACATGCCTTAGTGCCTTAAGTCAAAAGTCATCGATCAGTGAAGACTGATAATAGAGATGTCACAGCTATGAAGTCTCTCATTATGGACCATACTAACCAATTCACTCACTAAAAGTTGCTTTGCGTTATTAAATTAGAAATAAAGAGACACGTGGAAGTTACTGTATTAAAAGAAAAGAAAGAAGAAGTAAGGACAAGGATGTATAAATGAAAATTTATATAGTGCAAAAAACGGATGTCTATTGAGAGGCTGGTAAACATTTCTCAATATTTTTTTTACATAAGCTCTCTTACGTCTGCCCAGGGTGGCGATTATGGGCAAATACCGTCATTCTTTGAAGAGGCCTATTTCCAGCAATGGACATCCGTTGGCTGATATGATTAAACAACGTAACATTTTGCAAATTACTTTATCTAATAAATACCTTTAACTATATCATTTTGAAATAATACTTAGAACTTTAAATGGTAATCTTCCTGTTTGAAATACAACTGTGATTTTTGACCTTCACTGCAAAAGTTAAAAATAATTTTCAAAACATAAAATAGGACACGGAACACCACAAAGACACTGTTGACAAATTATGAGTCGTCCAATTGTCCACTCATCTGGAAGTCTGTCCTTTGTCTCTGACGACGTTAATATTTGTCCTTCCGCTTTCTCTAGGATATTCTACTTAAAGAATATTAATACTTTGAACACACTGACTCTTCGGACAGAACACGTTATGTTCATTGTAGAACACTACTAAATCTTAATGAATAATAATACAAATAGTTGAAATAAATACCTAGTCTTTAAAGTATGCAAATAAAATGACACAAAATTAATATGTTAGATAGAATTCAAAGTAATTCTAGATAAGCTCCTTTTTGGCATTGAACATTCATCATAGTTTTTAAGCATTCGGAAATTAAAAGTAAAAAAGGCTACAAGAGAAACGAGCACTGGGGTAATTATTCTTGACTTATTGTGTCAATATGGTGTGCTAAATCTTCATCTCCTGAGATGTAAGTATAAAGAAATCTAACTTATTTTATATCCATATCTAGCAAAATATGTTTAGGAAATACTCGTTTACCACCACTGGAAAAATAATTTATAATTTACATATGTATTGTAAAATTGCTTTAACCATTGAGCATACATATTTTTTTCCTCGATCCTTTTAAAAAGATCTTAACTATACTATAATATGATTAGGTCCAATGGTAACCGCATCCTCTAGATAATGTTAAAAAATTATAATCATCTGAAAATAAACTAATTGTTCAGAATGAGCCAGTTCACGTCAATTTCAAAGGTGCTCAGATTGTTTACAAAGGACGGTGAAGGGGTTGAAGGCTTCGTGCCGCGATTCATAATATATGGCAATTGAATAAATTGTGTGCATATCCAATGTAGGTGAGCGGTATATCGTAAGAGGAAATGCTAAGGAAAAAACATGTGTACTTTGTTTTTCTTATGTAATTCCCTTTCACAATATTTTGTTGTTGACAAAAAGCTACACTTTAAGAACTTATATATAATAAGTAATAGTTTCTTATGTTTGTTTCAAGACTACTCAAATTTGATATAGTATTCTATAAAAATAAATTGGTTGATACACTTCTCACAATAACAAATCATGGGGAAGTTAAAAAAAACAACGATTGAACTAAAAGAAAAAATCTTCTTATGACAATATATATATATATATATATAAGTTATAAGTACTATAAGTACTTAAAATGTATCATGAACAACTTTTAACTTGCAAAATTAACAAACTATTTACAAGACATAAAAAAAGTCTTAATATTGACCCGAAAACTCCATGATACTGATAATAAAAGTAAAAAAATGTATTTTCACTGTTCAATATTTGCAAAGAAACGAATTCTGAATAGGCTGATATTTATTTTTACGTTTCACGAATATAATTAAAAGCCGATTAGTATTATATCAAATAACACATATTTTCATCAACCAAATATTCAGTGTGTTACAAATTTTTATTGAAACATTCGCAATTCTTATTTAATATCTTCCCGGTATTTTTCTATTGGAAATTTCTGATATTCTAAGAAAAATCATTTGAATTTTTAGCGTTAACTTATTTTAGTTTCCGATCGGACGAGAAATAACGAAACATAAATATTTAAAACTAAATGTTGAAAACCCTTTTGCGCTGTATGTATTCTAATACGATGAAGGATGCTTACATTTTCTTCATTGTATACAAAATCGACGTCGATTATTACAATGTATACCTCAGTATCTTGTTAATGAAGGTTCGCCAATATTATTCCCCTTCACTTACTTAAATTTAGATACACAATAATTTTCATAAAGGTACGCAGTTATGTAGGACGCTGCAATATTAATTCTGTTCGGATAAAAACAGGTATATATATATATTACAACTTATAAAATAATTAAGATAAACAACTATGTTAAAAATTTAGTCATTGCTTTGAGGATTTTAAAATTTTTATTTTTAATAACCCAAAGCTCCCAAAATATATAGGTTCAATGAGTTTAGTGGTGATAAAAATGATATTGCTTAACAGGTTCCTTCTATAATCTAAGAGTTTTACTAAAAATGATTATTAGTTACTGGCAAGATTTGTATTTATGTATATATTGACGCTTGCCCAGCTAAGCAATCATATATGACTCAAATACTTCTTTATAACACCAGTACAGAACAATACATACATGATCGTATAAATATTTTTCTGGATAAATAAATAAAACGTCACCGAACGGAAATTTGAATTAGTTCGATGTAATGCGACATATATTCTCAGAATATTACATTCAACGCTGATAATAGCTTCTTTGTTTATAAACCGCTTCCTACACAAAAAACCGTGTTCTGAAAAAATCGTGTAGAGTTTTTAAGAGCAGCCACAAATTTCTTAAGTTCAGTATGACTTAAGTACTTTTCCATAGAGTTAAATATTCATGGAAATATGTCAAGCCTTGCTTTTAAATGTTGTAGTAATTTTCATTGGGAACGAAACGAAACAGTTGTACAAGAACCAAAGTGCTATATTTAGTTATTTAATTTGTTTTTAAATACAAAACTAAATTACGTTTTAAAAATATTTTTTGGGAAATATGTACATATGTGATCTATGATTAACATTTACGTTAACAAAAGATAACGCTTGTTAGATCGAAATCAAGCAGACAATAGAATTGTATCTTTTTAAAACAAAGCACAAAGACAATAAAATATAAAGTTCATGTTTGCTTAAATTGCATTTAAGACGTTTTAAGGCCCCATAAAGCCTCATTCCTTGGCTACACAAGATAGCGTGACCTGAAAATCGCTGCAATACAAAAAGCCCACCCTAATCTCATTGTAACCAAACATTATCTTCACAGGATCCATTACGGAGTCAAGCAGTGGTTAAAAACACATCAATCTCTGCGTGCTCTAAGTAAGGGCTCCAAGGGTAACAAAGAGAGAGCCTAATATGAGCCTCAGAAGGTTTTTAAGGAAGTGAATGAGTTGCAAATGCGGTATTAAGGTCTCTGAATACAGGAAGTAGGGTACTATAGTTTAAGGAAGATACTATTATATAAAAATAGGAATATACTATAATATAAAAATGCACTAATAAAACTTAAGAAAAACATTTGCTAAAATAATATTATTAATTAGAAAAATAAAAATCAACCACAGTATAAAAATTGTAATGATTCATTAATTTGCAGAGTTTGTCGACAATAGACGGAAACTAAGAAAGTTAGCTAAACAATGGTTAAAATGTAGTCTAGTGATAAATTGTAAATATTAAATTATAGTTGACTAGAAACGTATAGTCGCATCACTATTAAAATATCGCTCAATTATAAGCCGCTACATTTCTACTTTCTACTTAGTTCTCCCGAACTTCATCTAATATATAGTCTTACAGAAACTGGAAAGAAAATAACTCGTGCCAACTCATGCCTATTGCACATGCATGTACACTAAAAACAAATTATGTTTTCCAATTTTCAACTTACCCTTATTAAAAAAAATACATACTCGTAAGTCTGTACACACATTTAAGAGGATGGTGTGGGAAAATTACAGTATTCATTATTTTAATATGTATGTGTATATTTATTTATATATATATTAAAAAATAAATTATTTTTACTTATGTATTTATTGGTATGTCATTTTATTATTATATAGCCATACATAGTATTTGTATTTAAAATAATATTAAATTTACTTTATTTTTTCTCTTTTTATTAATTTTTTTATCACTTTTTTTTGTTTACGTCTATCCAAAGGTGTCTAGAAAGGATTGTTCTGAGCAATAAGGCCGCCAATTGTATTATAATGTATAAATTTTATTTATCTTTATTTAATTTTTTGTATACAATAAAGAGTATATTAGTATTACTATAATAGAATAGTTGAAATATTATGACACCTTTTATTGGGCCTAGTCAATTATTATGTACGAACAATAATATTTAAAACTGTTTGTATACTACAGAGTTCCGATATGCTATGCTGGTATTGTAGTTGGTTAAACAAATGTATTATTTTGTTCAAAAATAGAGATTGCAAATTATTATTTCTATATATAAATATTTTCTATTTTTCACTTTGAATTGCTTTCACGTTCACAATAATAGAATATATAATAAAAGTTTTTTTTACAAATATAATAGCATATTTTTCCTATATGCGGTCAGTTCGTGGTAATATCAGAGTAGATAAAAATATAATTGACATATTTTCTCATTACATTTTTTTAGTGGAGCAATGAAAATGAAAGCTTAAAAATACATGACAATTTTGAAAAAAATATGATAGACACGTTTATGAATTGACATTGTTCGGAAACATCTCAGAATTTTCATAAAACGTTTACACAATTTTAAATTTTAATGCAACACTTGATAGGTCACGTTATTCGTGGCCGAGGAATAAGCAATCACGAAAAAAATAAACTGTCAATACAGTCACTCTATTGGATTGCAATTAGAATGGGTACAGTCTGGTCCATTCTAGTAAAATAGTAGACATTTTTCCAGTAAAATCCAGTTAAAACCTAGAATATTAAATCAACTGTAATAAAATACAATTAAATGAAAAACTTGTTTTCTTAAATAGAATGTACTCGTCATTTCCATTATTAATGATTACTATTCCATTATTAATGATATATATGAGATTTATTTGAGAGAGAGTGAGAGAGATAGCATCTTTAGAAACTCTAACATACTGTACAGTGAGCGAAGTTCAGTAATTTAGGGCAATTTGCAGGCATACTCGGTCTTTTGTGTCCCGTGCTGGAACATCCTCGTTTCTTTAATAAATTTTCACCAGGGTCCACAGCTTTTATGTACTTAGCACCTCGCCTTGTTGGCATAAATGTGCGCAGAAAACTTTAATATCAGACAACCAATAATCAGACAACGATAACAAAAATTCAAGCCTCAAAAATTTTGACATATTTTTTTGTTAGGGGGTTGGAAACTTTAAATGTTGCACAAAAGTTTATTTTATAACGTAGAGAAGCACAAAATAAAAATTTATTCACCTCCAAAAGGGTTTAAACGAAGGTGCAAAGTCAATATGAAACTTTTCTGTGTTTGAAGTTATTCGAATGTAAATTCAGTTTAAAGGTTTTTCATAGAAATTCATGAAACACAAATAGGTAATATATTTTTTCTAAAATCATCTCTTAAGATATTTAAAGAGGGTGCAAAGTTAATATGAAAATTTTACAACTTAACGCGGGTAAAAACAAAATAAATAAACCAAGTTTTCAATCTGTTAACTAGTATTTCTGTACAAGGAGTGTACGAGTTAATTTTCAAAAATTATTTAATATAATTTTAGCCGCAAAACGTCAACTGCTGGACATAGGTCTTTTCAGAATAGGAAAACGTTACTCATAGGCCCATACGTCCCATTACGCAATAGACCCCGCTGAGCAAATGAAGTGACAATCACAGAACGTTGTTTTACAATGGAATTGTTGCTGCCCATCCACACCCCGATGTGTAGCTCTTTAGATGGATTTACTGCCATTATCTAATGAGTACTTAAAACACCTCTTACGACACCTGGTACGATGGGATATACAATTCTACTTAGCGGGTATTAATATATTATATTTTGGTTTTATACAAAAACGTACCCAAGCTAAACTTATTTTTGAATAATTAAGGAAATCAAATGCGGCTATTACAATTGTACTGGCGCGCTTAAGCCTTCTTATTGCCCTATATAAGTTTAAAGATCTTTTTCTCAAATAGACAACATTTCATTTACAATCAGATATTATCATAGGCTCTTAAAACAATTTTAGTTTAGTTTTTAATATGAATGTAGTTTGAGTGTGATTGAGATAACTTTAGAAATAGATTCACTTTAGTGTTAGATTTAATCATAAAGATTTTTTTAAAAAATAACATTTCCGCTTATATATTCCATTACCGTCATAATGGTTACTAAATTATGTATTAGTTAAGAAAATCTAAATATCTAAAGAGCAATTGTCAGCGCTATTAAGCTTTTAAATTAAATTTCGTTTTACCGCGGTCTCTTTAAGATAATAGAAACTAAGACAAACTGTGATAGACAAGCAATAGACACTGTACTAGTTTTTCGGGGTAAGTTGTTAGTTAAGAAGTCTTATCTAAAAACCCGAATTAGTGTCAAAGTATAAGTAATATAAGTCAAATATAAGAAAACAATTCGCGCTTCATAGCATGTAGTTAGTGCAGTAGAAATAAATGGCTACTACATAAGAATTCCGTAGCAAATGTTACGAAAATGCTCTACAAATCTTGAATTTACGTAGCATAAAATTGGTTGACTAAGTCATGAGTAAGATTCATAAATATGTAGGATGTAGCTAAATTTAGTTTTTTTTTACAAACATTTACCATATAATTTATTTATATTATTAGGTTATTAACGTGTAATGTTATCACTACAATGTTTTTTATTTTTATCAATATTTAATTTAAAAGCTAATTATAATAATAATATAATGGTTGAAATACCGATACAAAAAGTGAGGCACTATACAGATGTGTCATTATCATCGTATCAGCTATAATAAATCTACAAGTAGTCATTTTGATTTTTTATTTTGTTTATTATCACTTTATTGTTTTCCACACGAATCGTAAATAGGAAAACATAAAAACAGTAGGTGGCCTTGAAGGTATTTCTTCCGGGAAACCTTTAGGAAAGAGAATTAATAAAATACATTTCGTACACGAGCACATGATGACATATATAATATTTCGCAAAGTACAAAGGAAATCTGCCTATAATTGTCGCGCTGGACAACAATCGCAGATCGTAGCTTGGCTACGAGAATTCTGCTACCAGTTTCCACCCTGTTGAATTTGGGCTATGCTATTTCGGGTGGATATGCCGCCGTCTGTCGGTTCCAGTACCTCAGTTGCCGCTTACGATACTTGGTGCAGGGGGAGGTATTATTCTACTCTGCCGGTACTCCACGGCATTAACTATGCTTAATAGATAATATCTGTGGCAATTAGTGGTAAAATTACTTGTCGGGGAAACCTACACCTGGTCATGGAAATTCGATGGCTGCTTTGATGATGAAGAAGATGCCCGATGGTGCCGATGGTAGTGATGGTAAGGATCCTATCTTAAGCTTCAAATTTTGTGGGCTTGATCTCAAGGTAAACCATTTGTATGATGAGTATTGAGAGTTGTGTTTATGTGTTGAAGTACTATATTTCTGTTGTCTGATATCTGTTACATAAGTACTTTAAGCTACTGATCTGTTTGTCTGGATGCTATCAGTTTCTTTCATCACAAGCATGAGACAAAATATGTGCAAAAATAAATACGAATAAATATTTGAGATGACAAAATATTGCCTCAAAAATATAAACGAACTCAACATTAAATCATTTGAGCCTCACGAAGCATTGCAGCTCTGTGCAGATACAATAAATTTATTGTACGGTAGGCACAAAATCCCTTTTAATTTTTCTGAATGTCCCCGTATTGCCGGGCGCAATGAATGCGGGGTAATGATTTGTCGCAACTGTTTTTGTCACAAATTTCATTGCAATTTGTGGAACTTTTGAATGGATATTTCTGCTTTATATACATTTTATTTTGTGATTAAAATTTGTTATAGTGAAATAGTTACTAGAGCTATAGAATAAAATGGGGATGTATACACTTCATATCGGCCATAGAAAGTTCACTGTTGGATATAGGCGTCCCCAATACTTCGCGACGAGGTAAGTCTTCTTAAAAATGGGATTCTTACCTTGGATTACCACTTTTGCTCAGATCCAACTGGTATAGAGAGAGGGTAATATTATTTTAATCAACTGGTACTTCTCGTTGTACGTTATCCTAGCAGCTATAGAACATCCACGGCTGGACATAGCTTTTATTTTATAGGGAATTTTGCCCACAATTGCCGCACTAGGCAGGCATTTAGCAATCGCAAAGCATAGGTTCAAAATGGAAAAGCTGCTGCATCCCCATTTTCTTGCATTTGGTCCAGGCCATTTTGGATTAGTATACCGCCATGTGTCCGTTTCGGTACCTCGGACGCCTGTTACGGGTGGTACAGGGAGAGAACCTATTGTAGTGAGGTACTGAAAACCATGAAGTTTTACGACCAGTAGAAAATAAAAACATGCAGTTTTAAGCACAGTAGTGTAATGATATTGAAAAACACAAACAAGAGTAGCGAAGTATGTTGAAGTATTTGTGTTGCAACTGATTATAAATATGAAATGTCATTTTCTAAAACTAATATTGAATCGAAAATTTGAACATTAACGCTCTGGTGGCTCTTACAGGTGGATACTTGTGTCAACTTCGCTTCAAGCTCCAAATTCAACTGCAAAATACAGAAACTAAAATGCTCGTCAAACAATTTGGCTCACTATGATAAGAGCTCGCAGTTTAAATGGTATCACATTGAAACGATACTATTGTAATTTTATAGGTCAATTCCTAGAATAGAATGTTCGCTTGTATTCATAGTCCATTCATTTTTGTTGTTTCCATTTTCTGTAATATTTATTTATTACTGTAATACAGTTATAAGTACATATTATACAAATTTCTATCTCCCTCTCTGCTAGATGTCGTAAGAAACGAATTGGATATGAAACAAGTACAAAAGCAACAGCTAGCAAGGGAATGGACAGCAGCATCCCCATCACGCAGCTACGCGCCACTGTTGCCACGAGGCCTGCCCAACGAAGCAAGTTGTGTGAAAATGTCAACCAATGTCTAGCAATGGATGTCATACGGCTGATGTCATCATACAAGTCATTAGAAGTTCACTGCTAGACTTACTCTTCCATAAGAAAGAGGGAATTCCGCTCGTAATTGCCGCGCTATGCAAGCGTATTAAATTGAAGAGCGCAGGTTTTGCGACAGGGGTGCTGCTGCCGATCCCCGTGCTTTTGAGCTGCACTGTCAAGGATTAATATACCACCTTCTATCGATTCTGGTACTTTTGTCGCCTCTTACGCCTCTTACGCCTGGTATGGGGGGGGGGTACTATTTGTCTCTGCCGGTATCCCTCGGCTGACATACTAAATGATTATTACAATAAAACACGCACACATTTTAATAAATACCAGAAAAATATAAATATATATACGGAATATTTGAATTTATTAAAATATAAGTCATTAGATAATGTAGACTGATTGCGTGTTCGCATCATTATATATAGCAGGCTAATATATAAATTGCTAACTTTCTTGTAAATATTTTCGTACACAAAATTTATTAAGACATTTTTGTAGCAAATGAAAAACGGTCATTTACAAAAACCATAAAATATAAAACACGTGAAAACACATGTTAGAAAAATCTCAATCAAATAGCTATTCAGCCCAAAATTACCCCCCGCCTTGGATCTCATCACATAAACATTTGATCAAGAACCAAGGCATATATTGCAGCACTATCGTCGTTACAAGATACCATCAGCACTACGTGAGTGAAAACGCAAAACGAAAGACTAGAACAAATAAAAATTAATCAAATAAGTAACGATCATACTTGTATACTTTCGTGTAAACTACGTGAATACTTTTAGATCAGAAACGATCCCTTGTTCAATTATAAAACGATTACCGCGAGATAACTGACACATCAAACAAGAAGTGTACAAGTCAAATAAGCTGCGTTTTAAAGCCGTTAAAACAATAGTTTAACTATGACCGCGTAATTTTCAGAAAACATTGAAAAATAAGTAAATTACAACTGTTATCTAGCTGTATCTCAAACGTCAACTCAATGTACAGCTACCGCTAAGGCCATTGTTTGATCTAAACCGATCAGCTTAGACCATTTGGCCCAAATGTACGCCACGCGTCAAGTCAGCAGCTCAGCCATTCATCAGGATGATTGTGAACCCCCCGTCTCCCTCCTCCCCACCACCCCGCATTGGTAAGCGAGGCGTCAATGGTTTTACGTGACCTGATAGCAAATAGCTGTAAACGCGATGAATCACGATTATATGGACGTAATGTTTTGACTGCTTTTCGTGTATTTGGTTATGTGCGCCATTACGGAATGGTTGAGGGAAATAATTACCACTGAACAAGTTAGTTCCTCTACGTGTTTGCGTAATGTTTTGACGTTGTACCATACTTCTCTGGGTACATTCATGTATAGGTACTGTTATTTTAAAGATGGATGTGTGTATTTGACACTCTTTCTATGTTTAACGGTTGAACCAGTTTTCATGAAATTTGACAATTTAGCTTGAACACTGAGGAAGAAAAGTTGCAGGTGAAAAGTAAAGTTGCAAGCAGAAAGCTAGGATTTTATATAATGTAATAAAACACTCACTCTTGCCTATTTTCACAGCCAAATAGCAGTTTTTGTATTGCTGTGTTCTAGTTTGAAGGGTTACTGTGAAATTATTGGTTAATATGACATATTATTTTCAGGTTTCAAGGTTGGAATCGCGCTAGTGATATCCTTATGATATTACGAGCGTCTATAGACTGCAGTTAAGTTAACTATTACGTGGACTTTATGCGTGTTTGTAGACCTTGTAAAAAAGCACGCAAATCAACTGGAATTAATTTAGACAGCAATTATACGAATTATCTTAGTAGCTAAAATTTCGATAAAATCGATGTATATCTTGTTACAATTAGTGTTTACAATTTAACTGTTTAAAATTAAAGCAACTATACTCTGGTGTAACAATTTCAAAATGTTACTGTGTATTTTATCATCATCATACCAGCCATTGAAAGTCCAATGCTGCAGATTGGACTCACTAAGAAAGTAGATTGATTGCCTATAATTGCCACTCTGGGCGAGAGTGTTGGCAATTGCAGAGCGCAGCTTTCGCGACGGGGATTCTGCCCATCCCTGCCCTCTGCATTTAGGCTGCACCATTCCAGATAGATATACCACCCGCCATCTGTCGTTTCTGTTACCTTAGTCGCCTCTTACGGCACCTGGTACAGTCGAAGGTACTATTCTACTCTGCCCGTACCTCACGGCTTATATTTGTATTTTAAATTGATAAATATATAGTAATAACCACAAAACAAAAAGATATGGATCGTGATGATGGACTGCACTATTACTGTCACAGATCTTCTAAATTCTACCTTTCTTGGAAAGGTTTTAGTAAATAGATTTAGCTGTGAGGTACCAGCGATAGAGTAGAGTAGATACCAACCCCTGTCCAAGGTGTCTTAAAAGGCGACACACACCCAAAGGCGAACAGAACCGACAGATGGCGGTATATACATCCGAAACGGCGCAGTTCAAATGCAGAGGGTGTGGATGCTACTGCCCGTTTACGATCGCTGACAAGCTTGCCAAGCGCAGCAATCATGGGAAAAATACCCGATTTCTAGCAGTGGACTTCCGCTGGCTGATATGATAAACTCGAAAACTGACCATAATTATCTGAATAATTGATAAAGCAAATGAAATACACAGAACCTATACCAGACCTCAGCAAACAAAAAGCTTTAAGAGACACGAACTGCGAATTTTCTATAAAGTATTCTTTACTATGTCGAAGTATGATTTATTCATAAGTGTTTATTCCTGTACTGCGTTGATATTTTTTTCATTTATTCTGGTAGCTCCACAACTCAATTTAGCAGACATGGAGCTAGATTTTTTAGCAACATTATTTCATTTCGCATACGAGAGTTTCTGATTTATGTCACAGCAGGTATCCCGGGCCGACCACAAATCAGTCTGTGTGGGTTCTGGTGTTGACAATCACGTGTAACATTCGGGCTTAATATATATGCATCAAGCACAATAGTCGGTTTCAACAAACAAATAATAGGAATTCATACTAAAATTATAAATGCTAAGCTCCCTAATGAATAATTCTGGCTGTGAGGTACCGGCAGAATAGTAAAGTTACTGTTATATTCTACCGTAACCCCACAGCTAAAGTTATTCATAAAAATGTTTCTAAGAAAGGTTGTATTTTGCGCAAATTACGGATTTGGGCAGGTGTGATGAAAATCTTAGAGCGTAGCTTTGCAGCAATAATGCTGCTGCCTATCGTAACCATCCATATGCATTTTTGGAAAGGTTTTTGTTCAGCAGTGGCTTATCTGCAGCTACTGTATTGATGATCAATAACTAAAACCTTAAGGCAGGATATATCTAGACAGCTCGGTCCTGAAAATTATTTTGTGGGACGCAATGTAAAATCAAGTCAGAAAGACTAAGACGGTAATTTAAAGACTTTAGGTAAAGAACTGTTAATGTTCAAATAAATCTATGTTTGTCAGGATCACAGTAATTCCAACGGATTTTGTATACGTCTACTAGCTACCCGATCGGTATTTTTTTTGTAAAGTTGATGCTTGCCAGTGGATTGGAGAACTTAAAAAAGTCAATTATATAGTATGTCAGTTAATTTACACACAACTAAAAATATTTTTGTATGCAAACTGTGGATAACCAAAGATAAAAGATGAAAAAATATCGGTACTGCAAAATACAATAAAACGACATACTATACCAGATGTCGTAAAAGGTGATAATGGTAGCAGACTCATCAAATAAAATACTCCAGATTTAATGCAGCTGGGCAGGAATATGATCGTAGCATCGTAAAGCTACGCTTTGAGATTTCCACAACGATGTGACTAGGTGTTTGATATAATATCTATTTATAATACAGTCATTAAATAATTGTTTTCTTACACGTAAAATAAAAACTTACTACGTTTTACATATATTACATAACTGTCATTTTTATCCAGTATTTCAGCTGCCAAGTGTCTGTGATTGCATTGCACTGTTTTATGTTATTGGGTGAAAAATATAGTGAAATTATTTTGTAATCCGATACTCTTTCACTCGATCTAAACCTTTTTTTTTGACGGGCCTAATGTTGACTGAATTGACGCCAGTTCCAATGTTACCGGGGAAAAGAGGTCAGCTCGCTCGTTCATAAGCGGCCCTATACCTGCGCATTTCCGTATCCCCGGCAAAGACCGCACTCGCAAGGTTTGAGGCTCAGAACGAGACCAATGGCGATCACTCGAGGGCGCTTCTCATGCACTTTGGCTCATCTTGAGTGGTGGTCGTTTGGAAGACTAAAAATCAGAGGGTCGGTTGCGTTTAGCTGCATTAATGAATCCGGTACATGTTGTCTGAGAGGGGATATCACACACTCTTGGCAATTCAGTACACTAAGCCTAGCTGATGTTGTACCATAAACGTCTCTGGGTAACATTGACCGTTTCCGTCACCCCTAATAAGACTCGTTGATTAGTAAAACAATCAACAAAAAGCGTATTATTCCATTGCTATTTGTCATGGGAGCCGATCCTAATTTGTATGATAATGCGCCAGGACTTCCCGTCGACCCGAAAAAACGTTTTGTGGAGAAAAATATAGGCCAATCTCTTCATAATGAAAATATTCCTTTTATCTATTGAATTAGAAGTCTCCTTTGATACATTTCTGTTTCCGTGTACTAAGACTTAATGGTTTTATCACTTCTGTGTTTTAAAAGAGTTTATTAGAATTGAATAACGACGGAAAATTGGTTATCGTACAATAAAATCTCTTTGAAAACACTTCTTTTTAATTTTTTGCTTGTTTTATGTTTACCGTGTGGTACCGTCAGAGTATAATGGTATCTTCCCCTGTGTTTGGTGTCATATGAGGTGACTGAGGTACAAATACCGACCGATGGTGGTATATCCACCCGAAGTAGTTCAAATACAACACGGGATGAAAATGGGCAGCAGCATTCCCTTCTATGATGATGATTAAGAATCTATATTACCCCTTATCTATATAATGTATATATCCCTGAAGCGAATTCCCAAGATAATGCAATATCTAAATCAACGGTGCTCAAATGGCAACGGTCACGGATGAGCAGCAGAATCCACTGATTCGGATGGATTTAGCACGATCTGTCAGATTTGGTACCTTAGTCGCCTCTTACAACAAACTCCTGGTAACGTGGGGCACTCTGCCGTGCTCTTGTTTCACTCCAAGAAAAGAAGAAATTGGCCCATAATTGCCATGGTAGCAATGACAGCAATCGTAGCTTTACGATGGAAATTCACATGCCTATTTCCGTTCTGTTATATTCGTGAATTTGTGTGCTAGGTAGATATACCGCCATCTGTCGGTTCCAGTACCTCAGTCATTACTTATAGTACTATTTTACTATTTGAATTTTTATCGATCACAATTCCAGGTGTATAAGAAATACTACTACTCGCATTAATCCTTTCATAAACGCTCATTTATTCTTGGTTCTTCTGACCTGGCCGTTCTTTAATACCTCTTGTACCTGATTAAGATATTTTCTCTTCGTTCATCCTATAGTAACTCTTCCATTCACTACCACTCTATATATTTATCTATCATGTACTTTCATCTTTCATGTCTGCATGTACTAACCATTTTAACATTCCCTTCTCTATTGCTGTCACAACATCATCATTGCCATCACAACACTTACGCCACATTGATAAATTATCACACTATTCTTTAATATATCTCACAAACTGTGTCTCTCAAGTGCTCTCATTTCAACAGCATATAATCTACTCGCATTCTTCTTCTCAACCATGCCATACCCAACATTCATTGCCATATGCCAAAGTTGGAACCGACACACCTCTATGAACAGCCAGTTTAATTTCACTTTCCAAGGGATATATCATATAATAACATTAAACTGCCTGAAACAGATTTAAAGTCATTGACCATCGTCTACTAAGCTTCAAAGTAAAGTTATATTGTTTTATTAAGTCCGTTTACCATGAAAAAATAATTTTACCGTGCGGTTTTAGTCATACAATAAGTACATTACGGGGTACAAAGAAAGAACTGAGAAAAACGCCTTAAGTATGCCCATTGTTCTATAAATGCGTTGGAAGGCTGAAAACCTCATAATCACAACAATATCAAAGATTGGTCGACACATTAACATAATGAAACGACGGGCTTTTGAAAGAAAAAAAGTTGAGAACACTTACGTTTGGGTATAGTGGCGGCCACGAAAGCTGGTATATTAATTATGCCTTCAAAGTACAAATTAATTAATTTGGAATAAAACTTTAACTTTCAACCGGTTAAAATTAAAATCTTTGAATACCAGTTTTTATGGTTTTTATTTCAATGTTGGGTATGGCAAAAGAAGTACACGAGTAAAATAAATGTAATTGAAATGAGAGCACTTCGAAATACGTATGGCGTGAGTTTGAAAAATATTTTAAATAATAGTGTGATAAGAAATCATTGTGGTGTAAAAGATGACGATGTGACAACAATAGAGAAAGGAATGTTAAGACGGTTTGAACATATAGAAAGAGCGAATGAAAGTAGAATAACTGTACAAATATATATAGCTAAAGTTAATGGAAGAGTTGGTATAGGACGAACAAGGTGAACAAATCTTGACCAGTCAGAAGAGGCATTAAAGAAGAGCTATGTAAAAAGTACCAGCAATAAACAAGCGTGTATGAAAGGACTAATGGGAATAAGGGAAGCGAAGAAATAGGCCAAGATCGTAACAAGTGGAAATCTATAGTCTCTGCCTACTCCTATGGGACAGAGGCGCGATGTATGTATGTATGCTCTACTAAACTAGTGACTAGGTCTTATAAAATTACAAATCAGTTATAGCCGGGAAACTGAATTGTTTCAAGCCTGTAATAATATACCTACAATCGCTTAAAATTATTATTATGATAGCAGCCGTAGAAAGGCCACTGCTGGGCATAGGACCCCGGAAAATTTTGCTAATAATTGCCATGCTAGGCAGGCGTGAAAGTCACTGAGCATTTGCAGATGTGAGTAGCTTTCTGATGGGGACTTAGTTTCCTATCACCAACCCATTCATTGGAGCAACTCTGTTTCGGTTGAATATATCGCCATTTATTAGTTAGTACCTCTGTCGATAATTGTGACTCATGGTGCAGGGAACAGGGGGAGGTACTATTTTACTCGGCTTGTACCTCACGGTTTCACTCATGTGAGAAAAGTTCTAAAACATAAATAGTTTTCAACACAGATTTATAATTAAGCAACATTTGCAATGGTTTATATAAAACTGGATGTCTTGTTTCTTTGGGAGCTACCTTAATATTTAGTCCTGAAAAACCCGCAATAAACCTTTAATGTGGGTCAAGACCCGTGTTTATTATTCATCAATAAGGACTGATCTCTAAAGATATATTGTTTTCTTATATTTATTAAATTAGTGGATCTGGTGACACTTGGTTCTGTCTACCAATGTATAAATGCGTGGGTAGTTTTTATTGGCCTGTATTAATCTTGACAATTGTATAATAATGAACTTTGGTACAATAAGCTGATGTTATGTTTAATAAATAATTAAATTATTATTAAAAAGCCACATTAAACTTAGGTTCTACTTTCGTAAATTACCGTTATTATATGTCGGATTTTTAAATTTACACTCCGATAAAGCCGCTTAAAAGTACGCGTGTTACGGACCTCACAACATCTGAATTACCACAAGAACAAAACTCAATGCTGATATTTAGCACAAAAACACAAATCATTGTTTGTCCTGGGTAAGGATCAAACACACGATCCTTGATCCTTCATGCATAATCACTACCGCATGCGCCATGGAGCTCGTCAAATTTATTAAAATACTATTTATTTATATCTTTTTAATATTTGATCTTATAACAGTAGAGTTATAAGATCAATTATTAATATAATCACATTTTTGTTTGCGTTATCTAAACAAATAAACAAAATCTAATAATAACGATCTATCATACAGCTGCTGGCGCCAATTAAAGCAGATGTCTCATATCGCCAACTGAGATCTCGCTGCAATATCTCGCTTTGATTAAGTAATAAAAACCTTAGCGTATACCGCGACGAACATTAAATCTAGATAGAACGATGTAACTCGCAATAATGAACCTTAATACCCTTTATTCTTTAGAAGCATTCATTCAAAATAATGCTGTTTTAAATAGCTTGAAATCTAAATGTTTATTTATTCCAAGTAAACCTAAAATAATAATAATGTAAATTAATTGAATATCAATTCAATGGAACACTTTGGATATTGGAAAGCCACTTGTTTCACATCTCGAGTGTTGCTTAGCAGAATACAAATTGTCGTAAACCATTTTAGTGTCTTCAAGTGTAACGAAAAATTGATAACGGTTTTAAAGGCCTCGCAATAAGATTAAAAATACGACTGTACAGTTATTATTCTCTCCTTAAATGAAAGTAGCGAATCCAGTTTATGAGATACTTGTATTGTTTTGATCGTGCTTATCTTTTAAACAATTTATACTGCTTCTGAGTTATAGCAACTCTTATTTTTAGATAAAATATTAAAAGTAATTTCGCCCCCTTTAAGTTGTTCAACTTTCTAACTAACTTTGCATCCCCCATATAATCATGTATTTCAAAAACATTATTTTTTACTTAGAATCTTCTACTTTAGAATCAATATACTGAATTTCGAGTTACTTCAAAATGTGCAAAGATTCATACTTACTTTGCACGCCCGTTTTATCCTATATAGGGGTAAATTTCAAAAATCGTTTTGTATTACTCTTCTTCGTTATAAAAGAAACCCCTGTGTTATCAAAATTCCCCCCAAACTCCCCATCAAAATTACAAAATTGTTTTTCAAAATGTCAGAGGGAACTTCTCTTTGTCCATATATTTTTTAGCAGCGCCCTACGGTTTCATATGCATAGCTCTTTTTCCCAAGATAATATATAAAATAGATAGATTAAATTACTCGCTAATAATATAGCTTTATATTAGTATAAAGTATCCCAGTATTTTTGAGTTTAATTATTACAAACGTAAAAAATCACATAACTATACCTGATATTATTTCGGGAAAATGTAGTATTCTCATTATAAAAGAGAGAATTCTAAAAATCTGTCAAATAGCCTTTGTTTTAAATCATAACAAACAAACAAAAACAAATTCAACCACTTTTAACATTAATTATTTTGTATAAAGCTAAGCCTAACGAAATATCCTTTCAACTATTTGTCATATAAAAAATAAAAACGAATATTAAGTCGAACTATTGTCAAAATTCATTTAAACCTATTCCATATTGATCCATAGATCTGCAAGGATAGTTCGTTATTTGCATATTTGATTGGACGACGACCAGCGCTGTCGTTTGCTCATTTTGGTACGACCAATTTTGGACCAAAATCGTACAGCTTGTCACCAATATTAATATGCATTGTTTGAACAGAGTTCAGTGCGTTATCATTTGCGAAGCTTTGCCAAAATAGCTCGATCCTAGTGTTTACTCAAAGAGTTACGTTGTGGTGACGTATTTATTTGATCGGCAGGTTTGCGATCTTATTAGATACGAGATGTATCTATAAACAGTGTAGCTCAAATATGCAGGGCAGGGATGGGCAGCAACATTTTCGTCGCAAAGCAACGGTCTGCATCTGAATAATGGGCAAAATTCTCCTTACATGGGGATATATATAGATTTTCAATGGCTGTATCAAGTCAATGGCAAGTTCCCACTGTCATAAAAATGCTTATCATATCAGCCATTGGAAATCTACTGTTGGACTCAAGAAAAGTGGTATTTTGCTCATGATTACCACGCTGGACAAGTGTCTAAATCGATTCGAATTTTTATCGATATCGATATGATATTCATTAACTTATTTTATTTAATATATAGTTTTATTTATAATTAATAGCAAATAAACTGGTGACAAGCTAGTAGCTGTATAGTTTATGTATTTAATATATTTTTGTCTATCCATCTTATTGACACCTCTTACTACCTCTTTCTCTCATTCAGCCTTTCCATCCAACGGAAGAATTCGCTATTTGTAATAAAGCCACCGATTATACTTTAAAATTACTGTTTTTTTATGAATTTTTATGTTTACTTTATTATAAAGGAGAAGCTGACTGATTTATATACCAAGGCAAGGCCTAAACAACAAGGGTTATAAACCTAAAACTTCCATCCTTTTATAACGTAAGAGAGCACTGTAAAAGGATTTTTGAAAATTCCCTCCTAAAGGGGGTTAAAATTTAGTATAAAACTGTGCTGTTGTTGAAATTATTCAATTTAGCATACAATTTATTATATTGATTTATTATTCATTGAAATTCATTAAATATGAGTAAAATAAATTTTTTTAAGAATCATCCCTTATGGGGGATAGGGGCGTGCAAATTTAGTATAAACCTTCTAAAACTTAATGCGGGTGCTGCTAGTTGCAAAAAAGTATGTACATATCAACCTGTAATATGACCTACTTTATATTACAACTATCTTGTGTGAGATCTACGAATTTCTCAAACGTTAAACTATTCTGTGTGCAAGCAACATGCAGTTTTAAGATAAGATGAGCGTAGTAAAATATACGATTTAAGTAACATTTGCGGAAATACACGACAGAGACAAGCGACAGCGGCATTCCGGAGACGTTTTGCAAACACTACCTTGTGTACGATGAAACCATTCGTGTAATATCAGACTAGGCATTTTTAGGAAAACACGAATGATTTCACGGTTTGCTTTATAACTTATATCTAATAAAAATAAAAAAAATACACTTTTTTGTATAAAGTATCTAGATAAGATTTTTAAACCATTAGAAGGATTACACCACATGATATCACAGTACGTTAATCTTTATGGAGTAGGCCAATAACTGTGACCTCTAACGCAAGACTAGTAAAAATCAGATTTTCAATCATTTTTACTATTGAAAATCACTTGACAAGCATATGTGTAGTAAATGATACCGTAGCCTAGAAACTTATTATTGATATCAATGGTCACAAGAATATCACTAGCGCGTTATCATACTTGTGACTGAAAGATATTATGTCACATTACCCGGTAACTTCACTGCCTCTCTCACCATTCAAACTAGAATACAGCAATGTGAATACTGCGGTTTGTCGGTAGAAACAGGTGTGAGTGAGGTACCAATGGAACAACCCAAGTAGTGGAGGTCCTCCGTATGATATGATGATGATATAAAACTCTGTGCTAATACCCAATTAATATATTATTGTATTATAATTAAGTTTATTTAGCTATAGTATTTAACAAAAAATAAAAGTTTTGTGAAAAATTAAGAAGATTTAAAAAACGAGTCGTTTCCAAGTAATTGCTGATAGATATCACCAATACCAAATTAATGGTGGGAGAAATCTGGGTAACAATTTATCTTTAGCTGATAAAGTTAACGAAGTAGACGGAAATTGATTTTGAACGTCTTGCTCTCAGACTAAATAGGTGGTACATATCGCAGGTTTAACATTATGAACACAAAGTTATACAATGGATTTAAATAAGTGCTCATAAAAATTATAGAGTTAGAGAAAAGATGACATAATAAGGAATATTTAAATGAGGTAGACTTCTTACAAAAACCTATTATACCGCCAATTAGCAGAGTTCGCATTGCTGTTTGAAGTGCGAGGGTGGCAGTGAAATTACTTGAGTAAATGTAACACAGTATATTGGGTTCACAGGGTCGACGACACGCTAAGCGCTAGTAGTGTCACAAGAACCCGCTAGTGAGGTTACTTGTGATGACACTAGCGTCTATGTACTGCGGTCACGTTCACCGTATGACTCCATAATAAAAAAAAATCTATAATTGAGCAGGACATTTTTGTGCACAGGGGATGGGCAGCAGCATTCCTGCCGCTAAAACTGCGCTGTACAATTTTCCTAGCGCAGCAGTTATGGGCAAAATTGCATTTTTTTTTTTTGGGAAGCCTAGACTAGTACTTGACTTTCGATGGCTGGTATCACATGATATTTTTATGCTACTAGATTGATAGTATTGGCTGATACTGACATTAACTAACGGGAAAAAGAAGCCGGGCTGCTTTTTCTTTGACCGTTTCTCCATAAACCTGAAATGCTTAACTATTTGATGTGAATCGTAATATCGTACTTACTTTGCACCCCTTTCATACCCTTAAGGGATGATTTAAAAAAAATATTTCGTCTTTGTAGAACTTTTATTAAAAAACCAGATTTAGAAATTTCAAGTTTATATACTACCCTTATAGACTAGGTCCAGCGTTGATATGTCAGTCAGCTTCGCCTTATATATAAATAGGTATATATTCGTAGTTAGGTCGTAAATGTATAATTAAAAATGTATTTTTTTTTGTCACATTTTGCATAGTAGCTCTGCAATTGAAGTGTTCAAAATTATGTCAACTATTTTAAGTATATTTCTCTTTCAAAAGCACATCAGATTAAAACAGATATCGTATGTTAGATCGGAGATACTTGCTATAATACTGCATTAGTCTGAGTTTTTAGCCAAAAAATGCGAAGAGCTTCGTATTTTAATGCTACTTTTCTGAGCAGATCTAAATTGAATTTTCTACTCTTATAGGATGTTTTGAAATACATTGGATACATTTTCTTAACTAGAATCGATGTAATATGTAAAAAAAAGCACGGAAAGCTTTTCAGCTCCATAATAATTTTTTAAAATTTATTTTCAGGGATTTCCTTATTTTATTGTCATAAAGCTAATTAAATATTTCAGACTATCAATATTCTTTGCGTCGTTCCGGAGTGAAAACATAACAAACATCAATAAATTTGCGCTTACAATATAAGTAGAATATTCGTTAGAATAAGAAAATAAGCTCGAAAGATAAGAATTAAATCACATACTATAATTATTATTCTTAGGAATCTAGCATAAATCCGTTTGATGTAGGCACCACACATAAACTTCTTAAGTACGAGAGTACCCTAATATAATAGTAATCTATGAACAGTCCACTTGTGAAAGTCTTATCGCCAAGAGGAATAAATTAACAGTCAAGACATCAGTTTTTGCAAGTATCTGTAGATAAGTGGCTTTGGTTGTCTTTGATTCTATACTATGGTCATAACCAAATTTAAAAAGTGAAAAAAGACAAATATTTTTGGTAATCACGCGTTTATTACTCATAATAAAACTACTTGTTAAAATCATTGTCAATTTTAAGAAAAGTTGCCGAAGTTTATAAAGAAATCTTGTATACTTTCTGGTATGCCTGGAATTCGCCCCCTGTTAGTTTTTAGTTTGTTGTACAGTGATATGTTTTAAAATCATCTGAGTTAGAATCATACATAAGTTGTTTAAAAATTATAATAATACACTTTATTGTACACTTAAATATAATAGACAATAGTATTTATAGTTATACGTAGTAAAGTACAATTGGCGGTCTTATCGCATAGAGCGATTTCTTCAGAGATACAATCTGTAGTTATACACAGTACACGTAGCAGATCGGCCAGTGAAAATACTACAGACTTCATATTTCTTCATTTTTACACATTTGATATTAGTGCTATAATAAGTCTTTATAAAATGTACATTTTCTACAATTATCCGCCATGTTGGAAGTAATAAACTCTTGATTAGTATTAAGCAAACTTGTTGGAGGTATTTCTGACTTAAGAGTTACACACACACGTACTTTGATTAAAATTAAACGGGATGAAATTACGGCAGTTCCCAAGGCATGTGATCCGACACCTGCCCGGCGGTTACATAATGAAACGTGATTCAAACGAACTGCGCTTCATCTAATTTTACTATTTGCGGTCGATGGTACAAGTCATGGAAAGGGTTAGGGTTTTCATTTACATAACACGTCCTTTATACATATCATCAGATTTCCACCCGAAACTTTGTTCGCAAGGTCTTTAATTTATATTTCATTTCTGAGGATCTCTGCTTATATCGCTCCCTGATAGGTAAGAAATTGTGCCGATTTCACAGAGCAGAATATATACCATGATACCCGGATATAGCATGACACGTAGCCTATATGTTAAACTAGACTATCGATAATTTTTGTTTCAAATTTCATTCATATCTAACTGTTCCGGCCGGATGAAATTAGCGTATTGTTGTACTGACCACTTTACATACAACTGAAATATCTTCTGTTTGGTTCAGTATTCCAAATTTAAATTAATAAATTCATTAAACTAGTACATTTGACTTTAAAAAAAACAGTATGAAATTTGTATTTTTCTTTATTTCTTATTCGTCGCTTATTAGCGTTAAATAAAAACATGATAAATCGGTATACTAATGAGTACGAGTTCGAACGCAGTTCTTCAGTTCTGCAGAAGGATTAATTATTTGTTCAGCGCTAGTATCGTAAAAGAAAGCACGGTACGTTTTCGGTTTGAAAGTTTTCGTTTTGGAATTTTATTTTTAGAACCGATCCCGTGAACGGGAGAGTAAAGTAGAAAATTAAGAATTTAAAGCTATTGTAGAAGTGCAAGTCACGGATAGCTGCAGAATTCGGGGTAAGTGACAAAACTGTGTTAATCCACCTGAAGCAAATCGGTAAAGTGAAAATACTGGAACAAAAATTACCTCATGAATTGAGTGAATCGAACTTGCAAACACATGTCAATTGCTTTGTTACTTCACTCAACCGTCACAATAGTGAAGGGATTTTAAATCATATCATTACTTCTCATAAGAAGTGGATACTGTACAATGATCAGTAGCGCTAGTCGCAATGGCTGAACCCTGGAGACCCAGCCAAATCCTGCCCAAAACGATAATTTACTCAGAAAAAGTAACTTGTGAGTTTGGTGGACTAGCACCGGTGTCGTACACTACAGCTTTCTAAAATCTGGCTAAACGATTATGGCAGATATATATATCCTTTTGTCAGCAACTGAAAACCATGAAGGAAGAACAAGCTGCTGAAACAACCAAAACTGATTACAACAGACTCTTGGCCACTGCTGCTTCACGACAACGCAAGACCACGAACTTTACAACGAACAACCACTTAGTTAGATGAGCTACAACTACCGCTACGATTTCGATGCGGTAGTAAAAAAAACCAACTTCAAAGAGTATATTGATTCTCGCCCTCATAGATCAATGCAGTACCTATAAGATGGTAAAAGTGCATAGATAACAGTGCGTACTTTTATTAATTAAATATATTTTACAAAAATAAATTGATTTTATATTTTTGTAAAAAAAACACCAATAATGTATGTAAAGACCTGTTTTAAAAAAGGATTGCAGTTAAAAAACACCCAACAATAATAATAAGCTCTTTATTGTACTATAGAGGTATTAAATACATATAACTAAGATAAATAATTGGGAAGTAAAATGGGCAGCTTTATCGCAAAGCGATTTCTTCCAGGCAACCTTAGGATGGATAAGACCGATTGAAACGAAAGATGTAGCATGAGGTGTACATAAGATAGATATAGTTATAATTTATAAAATAAATAAAATATTCTTATGTACAGATAAGCAATAATAAAACTAAAGAGAAAATTAATGCTTCTTCAATAGCAGTTCAAGACAGGCAGGGACTGTGAGTGCTTTATGCTTAACGAAAGCATTACACACTGGGCAAGCGTGGTAGCAGTCGCAGAGTGTACCTTCGCGCATCGCATTTGAGCGTTGCATTTTTGGATGGATAAAACACCATCTGTCAGTTTTAGTACCTCAGTCGACAACTGGCACAGGGGAAGGTACTACTCTGCTCTGGTACCTGGATAAATAAACATTTAGGCTGTGGTTTTAACTAGAGGTCATCTGCATTGGTACCCCAATCTCACCTCTTTCTACCGCCAAATAACAATGTGTGTATTGCTACGTTCCGGTTCCAGGTAAAACTTAGTAAAATTACTGGGCAATGAGATATAATCTTTAATTCACAAGGTTTATAGGCTGCAGTGACTCTTATTATATCATCGAACATATACCTATTTAAATACCTACTCGTATTTATAAAAAAATCAATCACCAAATTTTAACTAAATGCATCGATTGTTCCAATACTTTGACTACATATGTACCGATAAATAGAATAGGACATTAATTTATTGAGAGACCTTATGTCTGAGTCCATTTGATGGCAGCCTTTTCATGGGTCATCAGATCTGAGGTCACCTCTAAGGCACGAAGTTTGTAGGGCCGTTATTTGGAAGGGTATCAAAAATAAAGACGGATTGCGTTCAGCCGGTTGCGATAAGGTCGGCAGTTACAGCATCTTTTCGATTCTCTTGACAGTATTTGCTAGTGTTCCTTTCTTATTCGTCAAGGGTGAGTGCAATCTGCGCACAAGATAAACATTTGAGTTTGATTTGTGTCCGTATATTAAATATCTGTATGTATAAAAGCCTTCGGGTACCGGCGGAGTAGAATAGTGCTTCCTTATGTACCAGGTATCGTAAGAAGAGACTAAGGTACCGAAACTGACAGATGGCGGTATACACATTCAAAACAGAGCAGCATAATTACTACAGGTGAGGATGGGCAGCAGCATTTTCTTCGCAAAGTTGCGCTCTGCAATTGCCAACGCAGCATAATATAAAAAAATGCAAGTAATTCCTGACTTCTTTACTTTTATTAGATCATATCAACAAACAAGCACACAGTCCGCGTGATATATAGCGGTAGCGATAAGCGTCACTGCAGTCTATAGACGCTCGTGATAATACTACGCATTGACAACCTTGTGACTTGAGGATATTATGTCACATTAACCAGTTTTTTCACTATTTCCCTTCACTCTTCAAACCAGAACACTGCAATATAAACACTGCCGTTGGCATTGCAGTGTTCTTGTTGCTCATTTATTCATTTTGGGTGTATAAACCTTACAAATTCAGTACTTTAATTATTGTACGAGTATATTACTAATTATTTGGAAAATATTTAAATATTTTTTGGTTAAAACAGATTATCTTTCTATACTTAAACCATACCATAATCACACTATACATCCACTAAATCTCTGTATTACGCTGAATAAATCATGGCACAACCCAGTGTTGCCAGTGCCCTTGAATGCTTAGTTATGTTTTGGTTTACGAGATATGTTTATTAAATTTCTAAATGTACTTGCGAACTATTAATTAACTTCAAAAGTTTAATTGTACTTACCTACGTAGAAAGAATGTAATCAGTATAAGAAGAAAAATAGAAATATCTGGTAACAATATATTTATAATAATAATAATTATCTCTTTATTGTACACCAATGAAAACAACACGAGAACATCACAAAAACATGGAATAGTACAAAAAAGGTGCTCAAAAAATGACAAATCAGATTGTTTTTTTATGTTTTGAAAACTTAACGATTGTAATAAATTTTCTATTTAAATTGGTGGCGATGGCATAGATGGTAGTGATCCTTAACCTTATGCGCAAACCCATGGGTTCTATCCCAACCCAGGATAAATATTTATATAATTAATATTTATGTTTGTCCTGTGTCTAAATGTTCCATGTATATATTTAAGTATGTTATGAATTTCTTTGTTGTCTGATGTCCGAAACATAAGTGCTATTAGCGAATTATTTTGGAGTCTAGTCAATATATGAGATACTGTGTGAATTTATTTTAAAAAAAATCCTGTTGATGTTTGCCATTACTATCTATCATTTAGTTTCGCATAATGTACACTTTAAATATTATTGAATCTCTAAGTATGAAATCAAATGTATTAGTCGGAATTATTTATACTTAATTAAGACAAGACATTTAATAAACTAACTTATCCCCTGTTAACTCTATTTACATTCAATATGAATGTATGTTTTAAATTTGCTTCTCCAGTAGAAAATTTGCCTAAGCACCAATTTGTTTATTCAAATTTAGATTTATATATCCAGTCTATATAACGCTAAGACTAGGGATTGTAAAGTGTACGTATATTATGATTTAGAATGCTGTTGGAATGTAAATATATGACTATAAAATTTATAGTGCGCTTGCAAGTGGTTTGGGTTTTTAATTACAATACCTTACGACTCTATCGCCGCATCATCCAGCGCAGCGCTGGCATACAATCGTTCCGATTGGAAATCACTTGGGGAGGCCTATATGCACCAGTGGATGTCTAGCGGCTGATATGAAGACTAAATTTAACATTAACACAAATCTATTCTAATAATATAAAGCTGAAGAGTGTGTTTGTTTGTCTGGACTCGCTGGTCTGATTTAAAAGTAGTATTTTCGTGTTACTAACTATTTTAGTGTCTCAAAGTTACTATTCCACGCAAGCAAAATCACGGGAATTGCTAGTTTAAAGGGAAAAAGCTAGCCAATATTAATTATTTATCAAATGCTGAAAATAATGTGAGAGTTTTTGTTCATCTGTCTGAATACTTGTTTGTTATACTTTTAATTATTAGCCACTGACTGAATAATAGCCGATATTGCTGAATTTTGGAATATAAGTAGCTTGAACCCTAAGAAAGGATATAGCCTACTTTACGACCCAGAAATTATAGATAGTTAAAACATTATACGTGAACAAACAATTTATCTTTAACTGAATTACTGGGTGATGTTATATAATTAGGTAATATTTATATGTTTTAAGTCAAACAATACAAATCAGTTATGTAATTACTACGTTAAATATAAGCGACAAGTCTGTCGTTATAAAATTGTAATTCAAAAGAAGAAAGAGTCAAGTCACGACTCACTCGCAGAATAAAGTGATTACGCGACAATTTCATTTTATAACAGTTGACTTGCGAACAGATTTAACATTCAGAGCAGAAGTTTTCTATAAAAACTCGGGAACCCCATCCCCGCCTATGCAAATACGGCAAAAACCAATAGGGTTGACATAGGAAACTTATTGAGTCCGAAGGAAAAAATTACATTCCGATTGTGAAAATAGTTGAACAAAATCGGCTTGAGACAGAAGCTATGTGAAGAGATGGCCGTTTGTTCTAGGATAAGAAACAAATCTTTTTGTTTTAAAGGAAACTTTTAAGAAAGTGGAGGAAGGAAGGCATTTATTGCGCTAAAAGCCCCGACGGAACTAACTTTAAAATGGATTCAACTTTGTCCGTTGCATTTAACTTATCCTCAATGACACAGAGGTGTAATACTACATTTGGTAGACTTGAGAATTTACCATTGATGTTAATTCTTTGGTAAGAATATAACCAACGACCCTTGGCATATAGGAAAGGATCCCTATTTTTGTCGCTATTGGGTCCGGGCAATGGAGGATCTTTGAGGCCAATAAGCAAAGTATTATTAAAATTGCTTTAATATACGTATCAATATTATTTGAGTTAATAACATTTAAGGACAGTGAATCCAAAAAGTTAATTTGCGAGTAAATCCTCGTGTTTATCTTCGCTTTAAAAAATGCTCAAGATAAGGTGCTGAAAAATTTTCCTTTTAACTCCGTAAAGGAAAATGAAATGCAAATTTACTTTGCAACGTGTAGTGTCCTAAATAAACAAAGTATATTTCTGCTAAGGTCTGTCTGTGTCTTACAAGAAGCACCTGTGGTTTTACCCGCGTTAAGTTATGGAACTTTCATACTAAGTTTGCACCTCCCTTTTAGGATTTTCCCCCTTAAGGAATGATTTTCAAAAAAAATATTTTACACTTATTGTGAACTTTCCATGAAGAACCTTCATTTGAAAAAGTTAAAAATAATAAATTTGCACCCACGTTTTACCCTTTAAAGGAGTGTATTTTCAATAATCCTTTCTTATTGCTCCAGTGCAACATTAAAATTTATTCACTCTTATAGTTTAAACTCTGAGTTAACATATCATTCAGCCAGTAAGCGTGTTTTTTTTAAAAAATAAATGGAGAAGTTTGACAAAATTAAAAATAAGTTCCTAATTCAGTAAACTGGCTGTTAATGACATAATTTTCAACAATTAACAGCATAAAACTAATAGATTCTAGCTATAGCAGCAGAACTTAATATTCTGAAAGTAAATTAAATTAAAGTAAATTAAATTTAAATTAAAATATATTATTATTGGTTTGATTTTGTCCTTAGATAAGAAAAAATAATTCTATCTAGCAATAGAATAATTATAAGACTCCTAATGTCTCTGGACAAGGAACTCGAAAAGAATTTAATTAATTATTGGTAAAAGAGAAACTTTCTTCATCTAAATCGACATTGATAAATTTGAATATGAGACATAATAAAAAACATTATTTTAACCTACAATTTCTCTTGTGGTAGGAAAATAAAAAAACAAGCCTCCCGAGACGTTATAAAGGGTGCAACGTCCAAATGAAGCTTTGCTAAATTTGAAGTCATTCAAATGAAATTCAGTATAAAGGTTCTTCATTAAAAGTCACGTGACAAACTTACAAATGTAAAATCTTTTTTTGATAAACATCTTTTAAGGGGGTAAAAGGGAGATCAAAATTTGTATGAAAGTTCAACAAACTTAACACGGGTGAACCCGCGGGGCGCTGCTAGTTACGTATATATAAAATTCTATATTTCAGCTATCCATAGGAAAATTGAGACTTCTTGAGTCTAACCTTTTCTCTAATGAATAACTGATTTAATCAATATTAAATTAGGCATGCTGAAAAAGAATATGCTACTCTTACTTCGTAAAGTGTTAGAATCGTGAAATTAAAATCTACGCGGACAAAGTCAGGTGAAATTGTTCTTTATATCTTCCTGTAGTATCTTAAAAAATAAACATTTCAATGCACTTATTTTAGTACGGTGTAACAATAATATATGACTTACAGAAAAAGGAGATTTCACTAGTCTTTTGAAAGCAAAGGCTTTTAATCTTATTGTTCTTTGCTGTTTTCCCAGAACTACCATCGATAGCAGTCTCTTTGAAAACTTTATTGCGAGGCAAGATTTGTTTGCAATAGGAAAATAACAAGAAAATGCATATAACGGTTCACTCCGGTTTATGTTTCTATTGTACCATTTTTGATACGAATTCGATACTTTCGTTTGTATGTTCAGTAAAAAAGTCTTAAAAGTTTTGTTACAAATGCATGCATGCTTCAATTTTCAAAATCGTATATCGTAACGCTTTTTCGGGTGTTAAAAATAAATCGATTTTAAATTAGTAATATGGCCAATCTCATTAAGATAAGATACCAAATAGACATAAAGCACCTACTACCTTTAATTTCTGTCATAACAGGGTGAAAAGAGCGTAAGCGACGAAAGCGTTATAAGTAGGTAAATACTCTTTTGCATTAATTCAAGCAATATGCACCACTCCACATGATATCAATACCCGAAAAGACAATCTCTTAAAGAGGCCTCTCATGAAGAATAGAACATATATGGTAGTTTAGAGTATATATTTTCTTGTACATAACAAGGATCCGTTGCGAGGCTAATAAAATAAAAAAAACTTAAATTTCAACCAACAGAATGGTAGGAAAATACCTAAAGGTAGGAATCCTATTAAACATTTGTTCAAAAAAGGCCTACATCGTACTGACAGAACTCAATTAGTACTTTCATAAATGGAAATTCGAATATTCAAAGTTAACATTTTGAACTTATTAAAGTAGTAATTATAAACGTCACACATTCTGACATAACATTTGTCATGACTGAATCATCGATACAAAATGTAAATCCGAGATATACAGCGGTTAAAAGCTGTTGAAAAGTGGTTTTGTTCTTTTTGCCATAGGAAATAACAATTTCAACGGTCATAGAACTGATAAATGAATACATACTGGCAGAATTCTGTCGGGTTCAGTTAGTAGGCTATAAATTAACTTGGGTTTACGAATCTCTTGAGTATTGGAATTCTCCAAAAATATTCTACAATCCCACTCGAGCGAAGCTGCTGAGAACTCTATTAGATATTTCGAGTATTTTCATAGACACAGTGTTACGTCTGAATATTTAAAACGGTTTTACTGTGATTTTAATTCAAAACACAACAATAAAATATTTTGTTTTCAGATGACTTCATTTTTAAAAACAAAATTCGGATTCTTGGTAGACTTTTTCATTTAACCATATTTGTTTGATAATTGTTTCTTCTACTTTTGAATGCCTTTACTGATAGGGCTACTAATATTTATAATAACAATACAAAAACATTGAATATGAAAAAAAAAATATTCCACGACGAAACTAAAAATATTTTATTAGTTTTGAAATTGCATACGTGTTCAGTTCGCAACGGAATGACGTACGATATTAAATTTATCCCCAAGTGGTTATCTTGCGGGTATGACATAAATAACTTTGCTTACTTCGCACTGTCATGTTTAGCTGTTATAAAACATGCTTGGAAAAATAAAGTTAAACACGGTTGACATGTTTTCAGTGTAACATAGAATTACCCCTCCGATAGTAAAATAATATTTCATTTTGTTATCCCTTCGCATTTTAAGTATACTTTGTATATTTCATATATTTTTCTATCGATCTTATGGACACTTCTTACTACCATCTTTGTTTCGTTCACTCTTTTCATCCAAAGGTTGCCTGGAAGAAATCGCTATGTGCGATAAGCCCATTGTACTTTAAAATTACTGTTTTTTATGTATTTTTATGTTTGGTGTACAATAAAGTATTTATTATTATTATTATCCATCCAAAACAGCACAGCTTAATGGACAACAGTATCCACATTGCTGGTGTGTAGACACACTTTTGCTAGTGTTTAACACACCTTTATTACCTATTCCAAAATGTAATCTATATTATTTTAAATTACTTATTAATAATAATAAAAAATCTTATAGACCCGCCTCGAATTTACAAACTGCGATTTTCCACTATGTCTGTCCAGTGCGGAAATATGGCCTAAAGCTCCACTTTTTTGGGAAGGCTTGGAGTATAGTGAAACTTGATTGTAGCCTAAAAGTGCGTAGCTGGAAGATTTTCTTAACATCTGTTAACAGTTGTATTAAACTTTTTAACAAATTAATGGCTTACATGTAACAATACATGTATATTCATTTGTAATACATAAAGTATCAACGAAATACGCTCTGTTAACTCTCTTGCCGATCAATCAGATCGTAAGGAAAATTTTTAACTCAAATTGAATTGACGGGTCGCACACGGCGGCGTCAAAGAACATCTAGCATCACATTATCTATTGGAACACAGCTGTAAATTTAGAATTTTTTCTTTAGTAATAAAATATCACCTCTATTACAAATAGTTAATGGTTAATTTTTGAATAACTAGCTTGTAAGTTGAGGTGGCGCTAGTCATGTGCTGATGAATATTGAATCTCAATTTTTTAATATCCATAAAATAAATTCATGATAATGGTTCTATTTCCTTATTGAACACGTTTAACGAAGGGTACCTATTGTTTGGTACACCGTGAATAATACGTCAAAACGTCGCGAGCATACACAGACCCTTGTTACGTGCTGTCAATATCAGAGGGTATTCGGTGCTGTCTGTTTTATGTAAAAAAAAAACTGTTATGTGCGAATCGTAACGTGATTAAGACATTTACCATTCTTGGCATATTTTATTCTATTTATCGTTGATGTTTTATGGGTTGTGTGGTTATAAATATATATTTAATTGTTTGCGAATGGTCACTGTTAAACGCAATCTTTGTTATTACGTAAGACACGTCCTGTAAAATATATAGTCAATAGATTTATGAATAATTATCAGCGCCCTGTGGTTTTACCCGCCTTAAGTAGTAGAACTCACATACTAACTTTGCACACACTTTCTTAGGGAAAACTGTGGAAAAAATAATAATAACTTATAACCTATAAGATGCATATACACAGATACAAGTCCTGAAGATAATATGTCACTTTATATTGTAATCTCACTGTCTCCGTCGGACGACGTTTTATAAGGTGTACCTCAAGTAAAAATATTTACTATAATACTACAATTTGTCATATGGATACACTGCTACCTGTCGGTTTTTTAATTTTAATAGCCACTTCAAACACAAAGTTAAATATTAAGCGATCCCAAAACACAATTATTCTGAAACGCTTTCCTCGTACTTTATTTACTAATGCTGCTTCTCTAACTTTATAACGCTATTTCTGATGTACGTTATTTTTCCTATTAATATATGTCTTGTAATATGTATTTGTTGCGTTTATTTATAGAAATATGTATGTAACATTTATCTATTATATATATATATATATATATTACTGACCCACTATACGAGTATATATATTTTTACTGTTGTAATGGTTGACTGGGAGATTATGCCAATTGGCATTAAGTCCGCCATTTGTACATTTAGTAATATTTTGTGTAATAAAGTTCTATAAATAAATAAATAAATAAATAAAAGTACTCTGGTAATACTGCCAGCCATAAACTATTACAAAGCGTTTATGTATAATATATAAGGAAGGGCGTGTCACTAGAAAATTATATTTATTATTATTATTACAAAAATACATTTCAATTTATCAGAATCAGTCATACAATTTCAAATTCATATAATGAATTAGATGATTAGAACGGAGTTCAAAATACCAGGTCGATAAACAAGCATACGACCACTCATGATAGTAAGCGTCACCGCAGACTTTATACGCTCTCAATATCACAAGGATATCTAGAGATATTTTTGTCTACCTTAAGACTTGAAGAATTGTGTCACATTTTACTTTTTAATTTCACTTTGGAATATCAATGCCTTTCTCACCGTTCAAACCAGAATAGTAATGCGAACACTGCTAATTAGAAATAGGCGAGAGTGAGTTACCTATTTTTTTTTTCTCAGTAGAGTTTTTACACTACTGAGAAAAAAAAATAAACGATATAATAAATAAGATTAATATAGTCTATTGCGCAACCATCGGATAAAATTGGCCACGCCCATTTCATGTTATGACATATTTTGTTAATATAATTTGCAAAAATACGTCGTATGTCAAATTATTATATAGATTAATCAATTGTATAAATTTTGCCGAATCTAAATATCACAATCATCGGTTTTATGAATAAGGATTTGTATGTTATTAACAAATGTTAATGCATTTCATCTATGAATGTATTACAAATTTAATAATTAAGTAGGTAACTGCGTATAATTTGGATTATAATAAAAAACTATCTGTATATATTTTAGGAAATGACGACTGAGTGACTGACTCTCTGTTGAACTCAATACCGTAATCTGTCTTTTCGCTCCATGATACAGATTTTTCTCTCTGCTCTGACAGGCAACTTGACGGACGCCATTAAGGCCACTGAGCAGGTTCCGGCGGTTCTCTCTAGATGATGTTAAGAAGCTTATCAAATGGGTCCGATGGCGCAGACGGTATCCTATATTGTGCGCTAAGGGTCGTGAGTTCTATTTCCACTCAGAGCAAATATATATATGATGATATTTGTATTTATTCTGTGTCCGGGTGTTAAATATATTTTATTTAAATTGTATATTTGTGATTCTTCTCTGTTGTCTTGCATCAATAACGTAGTCAGGTTAATTCATGAGATGTTGTTGAATTTTTTTTTTATCAAAGATATGAAAGCCCCCATGCGTGCATACACCTATCGCACCCAAGAAAACCGCCTTCTTGTGAGCTCCCTTCAGTACGCTGTAAGGGCACGCATCAATGAGGAGCGGAATTCTTGGTGAATAGATCGGCATGAAGAAATCTCTTTATATCACCAAGCCTATTAGAAGTTGGTGAGATACTTCAAGTCGGATAAGGTGGCGCATATGATTGCCCTCACGCGCCCAGATATGTCAGCAGTCGCGTTTATGGACGACAAAAAGGCCAAATGCTTCCACAGGGGAAAGTGCTAGGCGAGCACTTTTCAGCAACATACATAGATTACGTAGAGAATGAGGTTGAAAACCTCTAATGTGCGCTGCCGATAGCGCCGCCTAGCGATGTCATACGATATCTCAAATCGAAGAATGCTGAATCGAATGTACGAAGTTGGAGATCGCGGCTCGACCGGGATCTCCAACTTCGTACTGGCCCATTAGTTTTCTCATATCATTGGCCAAGCTATATGAGCGCCTGTTCTACTCACGACTTTACGGATAAGTCTTCGATAAAAAAAAATTAAAAACGAACAATTCGGATTTCGTAGCCGACACTCGTGCGGTCAAATCGGTCCTTCCGATGTCCTGTCGATGGAACGTATCCAACTAGTCATTCGATATCAGCAGACGTCCCGCAAGGCTGTGTGATTGCTCCTATTTTCACTCTACATCAACGAAATGCCCCAGATTCTTGACGTAACTGTAGAGCTATGGTGCAGATGGTAGCGAAATTAAGAATAGTTGCTGTTGATATAGCAATCTACTACGCGGGCCTTCGCCGCGACCTTGCTTTCATATTCATACGCTTCCAACTTACGGTTAAGTAATAGAAGTGGCTCTATTACGGACTATCCTATCGCGAAGACCATTTGACACACGCGTATCCAAAGTGACGTCTAAATAATACGACTTGCTAACCCACGGAATGGGTCGATCGAACATATTAAACATCCCCATCTCAGGGCGCATGTTTTCCACAGCGCAACTAGAAAATCGTAGACTGCGTCTTAGATGACCGACCTGATAGGATAACATCTCTAAGCACGTCCTTCTCTTGCCCTCTCACTAGCACTTCACAATCAATTACACTGACTCTCTGTTTCTCTACGAACTACGAAATGTACTGCTCTACGAAGGAAGTGTGTGTTTCATTTCTTTCGTAGTACAGTACACCGTGTTTCCGGTGACACGTGCAGTCCCTATTTTAACGAACAAAAACCAGCCAGTCACTGTCCTCTTTTGCAAAACATAGCTTCAACCTCACTGATCCTTGATCCCGCTAGTCTAGGGTAGCTCATCAACAAGCTACCACGCCCTTTATCCTCGTAGCGATGGAATTGATGTCTGAGTAATCCAGCATTAGGAAAGTTCAAAACGAAAAGTGACTGACTAACTGACATAATAACGCAGGGCCTAAACAATAAGGGTTATATTCTAACAAAATAAATTGCAGAGGTTCCTTTTATAAAGTAGGAGAGCACAAAAAAGGATGACTAAATATTTACCTCCAAAACCGAAGTGCAACGTTATTAAGAGGCTTTAATGTATTTAATTAAAATTCATTACAAAAGCTTTCAATGAAAGTCTTTATGACTTGTGTTTAATATTTTTTCCTAAATAATGTCTTAAGGGGGTAAAAAAGGAGTGCAAAGTTAATATGAAAGTTAAATTAACGCGAGTTAAACCGCGGGGCGCTGATAGTTTTCAATATTTTTACTTAATTTGAATATATCTAAGCAAAATAACTATATTTCCAAGTGGTATTCGCTTAACGCCGATTAGCCCAGGAATAAACAGCTCAGCAAGAAGTGGGAAGCAGGTGGTGCGGGCAGACAAGCGATTACATAGTTTCCAATTGCTGTTTCCTTCTAACTTACTGTTCGTATTTCTCACCTCGCAACTGTAGTTGGAAATTATCAATGCAGTGTTAGAACGAAAATGAACTCAAATATTAAGCTATAATAAAATAAAATAGCATAGGCACATTCCAGTTAATTTTTTGTCACTACATTTTTGGAAAACGCATTATGAACAATTAAAGAAAAACAAAACTACCCAACATTTCACTCATAAATCTGACCCAGTTTTAAGTTGCTTAAAGCGTATGTGTTACGGATATAGCAACAGAGGAATCAGGAAGATTAGATAAATAAGACATCATATAAATATTTGTCCTTGATGAGGACCAACAACATAGTGTCGTTCCGATCCCGTAAATTTTGCGAGCGTGATCGCCCACGCGTGGAGTACGGGAAGTGTGCAGGCATAAAGGCGCTCTTTAATGAGCAGCTGATCTTTCCCTTGGTAGCGCTGGGTCTGACGTCAGAATCAACAAGCATTAGGTTCGACAAAAAAACGAACCCATAAAAACCTTAGCGGACAAGACAAAGATATTATCGACTGCACCGTCGAGTCTATAATGCTCAATCTATTAAACTTTCAGTTATACTGAAATAATTTTTCCTTTGAAAATGGTTGCACGAAACCTCCCTTTTCTTTACTTAACAAGCGGAATCAATTTAAAGAGTCATATATATATTAACTGAGTACTGTATTAGTTGTAAAATGACAATTTTGGGCGCGAAAATTTTTTAAGTCACGGAATGGCTAAGCAAATCTAAAATAAATTGATATTGATATTATTGATAATTATATTCGTGAGATATACACATAGCTTTTTTATACCGAAAACATGATCCCGTGGGATGTTTCTGGCTTTTTGTTATTCTTTATGAAATATGGAATCGGCACAACTTTTAAGCACAGATTATCTGATAAGGCACAGCAAAGAATTATTCTAGGAACAACAAGAGTTCATTATGGATGCGATAAAGGCTTTGCGAGCAAAGTTACGGGTGGAAAGCTAATTTTTATAATTGCAAGAGTTACTTTATTTATAATTTTAATGCTCTATTTATCTAGAGTTAACCGAAGTCAGTATTTTTACTACGAATATTACTGTTGAATTTGAACTCTATTTAGGACAAATACTCTGCCATCTATAGGTCCAGTACCTCAATTGCTTTTTATGACACCTGGTGAAATTGGAGCATAAAGTACTGTTCATATTACGGTTTCTATCGCTAATGTACTGAACAATATGACATGATATCATAATATTCACCACTCACTAGGCACTAGTTTTGGTAACACGCTCCTGGTATTTTCTTTATGAAATACTAATGTATTTTTTGTTGCATAAAAATTATACATTACAAATATTACATTGTCATTTAATATCAAGTGAACCTATTTACTTATATATCTAAAAAATTTATAAAAAAATCATGTCCGTAGGTTTGAAAGACAGGCCCGATGGCGCAGATGGTAGTGATCCTGTCTTGTGCACCAGGGGTCGTGGGTTTGATTCCCACCCAGAGCAAATATGATGATATTTGTGTTTGCTCTGTGTATGGGTGTAAAATATATGTATTTAAGTAGTATATTTGTGATTCCTCTGTTGTCTGGCGTCCGTAACACAAGTGCTTTAAGCGACTTAGCACGGTGTCAGGTCAATGTATGAGATGTTGTGGGAATTTATTATTATTATTATTATTTATGTAAATAGTTACATATGTTGTTATTATGCGATTGCAGTTGAGTTACTTTTAGAGTAGTAATTAAATAACTACCTTTACTTTTTCGCGGTTCGACGTAGCTTATTTTAAAGCATCACTTTGAAATTTATGTCTTTTATAATTGTAATCATAATAATTGATTATCTTGTGGTTTGTCATAAAAATAATCCTTTGAGAAAAAATACAAATAAGACTCCGCAACAACTGAATTCTAACTGAAACTACTCAACTGTTGAGTTATTTATTGATCAATCACAGTGCAATATTTTGTACGCACAATATTATATAACATAAATTCTAAGTACAGAGGTTATTAAGCAATATAACCGGCACCTGTTAATAATACTCGTTTTTCCCAACATTTTACGAGACGTAAACGCAAACCCTTTCTCGCATTTCACTTATATGAACCGAATGTTAAAAAGAGGGAGAAAAAATCTCATGGCCTCTCATTTCTAGGGTTCTATTTCAAATGCTGGCATAGACTTAGAAATATTTTTTCAAATATAGAAAAAGGTCAACATTGTAATTAAAAATAAATACATACAAGGTGAATCTGACGGACTGACATAAGAACGCAGGGTCTTAACATATATATAAAGGTTAAAAACTTGAAACTTACACAGAGGGGGTAGGGGAGCCCTATGAAAGGATTAAAAAATACTCCTATAGGGGTAAAACGGGGGTGCAAAGTTAGTATTAAAATTTGCTGTTTTTGAAATTATTCGAATAACATTTTTACATACTAGGTTCTTTATTAATAGAGGAGAAACACGTTTTCTTTTAAAATTCGAGAGTGGTGCAAAGTTCTCTGATTTTCAAAGTTCGCCACCACGCTTGCTCAGTGCGGCAGTTATAGGCAAATTCTCTTCTCCATTATAATATCTATCTATCTCCAAGAGCGCACTTACTGCATTTCATATAATAATGATTAAATTAGGTTGAGTGGAAAAGAAAATATATTTTCAAACAATACATTTATATTAAAATATAATATTTATCTCGTTCCAGCACCATAGCACGGGACGGAACGAGATTTGTTGGGTCCAATAGCTTAGATAGTAGAAATCCTATCTTGGGCGTCGTGGGTTCGATCTCCACCGAGAACAAATATTTATATGATGAGTATTTCTTATGTATCTGGGTTTTATTAAATTGAATTGAAGTATTATATTTATAATTCCTATGCTGTCTGATATCCACAACACAAGTGACTTAAGCTACTTATCTTAGAGTCTGAGTGTATAAGATGTCATATAAATTTAATTATTTAAACCTTAGGGTGCAGAAATTGCATAGGCAAGGTACGGGAAAGCGACTAGGCCGCTTTATTTATAAGTGATCTAGCCTCTGTATGGATATATCGGGTAGGCTGTCAAGTGAAAGAAGGAAAGATACAATTTTGGTAGCCTGACCTGGAATATAGGGTCAAAAGTTTGGCTCTTATAGTGTCGTAGAAGCACCAAGGCTTCTATTTCGGGACGTGGTGAAACACATCCCGAAATAGTAACCTAACTTAGAACTCTTAGTTCATAAATGAATATCACACTTACTTAGTATGCAAGAGCGATTAATTTTCATTGCCCTCATTCTATCCATCACTACACCAGAGATTTATTACAAAAATGTCAAATATCGTCACCGTATGTCCATCTAAGTCATTGACTTAATAAACCACTCTTAAAATATTACTTATATCTTTTTGCTTAACTCAAACACCTTTGCATTTCCCCTTTCTGTTATAAAAAACTTTTGTTACACACCTAATTGATCCTGTTTTTCTATCAGCACGCTAGCCCTTGTTATATATTTATTAGATAGTAATGCCTTAAATATAATTACATATATTATTTGTACATTTCAATACAATTATGAAAAGAATATGTAACATTCGAGTTACTGAAAGATTTTACAAAAGTACGTATGTTGAGAAATTGTATTGCTGTCTTTAACAATGTTTAACACGAGCATATCTTATTTGTAATTCAATGAAGTATCACGAACTTGGAGATAAAAGAGTTGATTTTTGTTGGAACCCTTTGTAAGCTTGCCGGACTCGCTCATGTTCGGTTTTTTTCTGCCCCAATTGTAAATTGAGCTGACTCTTATGACTTATTTCACATTCGAGTTTTACTCAATAAAGTCGTATTGTATTTCAGAAGTATGCATGTATTATTAGAATTATAAATTATTTTTTTTCGCCTATGTATCTAATATTTAAATACACTACAATTACGTAGAACTAGCTGTTAAGATTAAAAGATTTTGGCTAGATTTTTGCTGTCTATTATTGTGTTTATTTGGTAAATTAAGACATACATGAGAAAAAAAATTAACAATAATGCATTTTAATTATCATTATCATCTTCATCAAACCAGCCATTAAGAGTCTGCTGCTGGACTTAGGCCTGCCCAAGGCAGGGGGAGTTTTGCCTATAATTGATGCTCTGGGCAAGCGTCTTGGCAATCGCAGAGAGCAGCTTTCACGAAAGGGTTGCTGTTGCCCATTCCCCTTCTATGCATTTGAGCTACACTGACTCGAAGGGATATGCCGCCATCTGTTAGTTCTGGTACTTTAGTCGCCGTTTACTACTAAATAATATACTTGTGTATTTGTACGTTTTTTTTGTGTAACTTACGAAAATAAACTTAGGTGCCAAACAAAAGCGAAAACCGACTAAAAACAAAGATAGACTAAATTAGTACAATTTGGACATGAGCTCTTTTTTGTAAATTCTAAGAGAAACTCTAAGCATCTCTAATCTGAATTAATCATTTATAGGCCACAATTTTTTTCATTATTTTGAAGTGAGAAATATCTGTGAAATAATAGATTTTTTTAGCATTTTTTATTTCTATGAAATATGGACACAACGTAAAAAAATGCTATAGAACAGTTTTATTCTGGGTTGAAGTTTGAGAAAGCAAATAAGTTACTAGATAAAAATAATTAGATCTTAGGATTGTCGATATCCAAGTGATACATTATTGATTGAAAATTTTGTTTATTTGGAGTCTGGGTATTATTTAATTATTATATATATGCCTCTTCCTTTGTCTAGTGTCCATAACACAGGTGCTTTAAGCAACATAATTCGGTGTTAGGTCAATATATAAGATATTTTGTTCAAAAATATATTTGACCTTATGGAGATTGAACCCACGATCCTTTGCGCATATGATAGGTACACTACCAATTACGCCATTAAGCCCGTCAGTAAGTTAAAGCTTCCTATCACGCTGTACGAATGCTTCAATGTTAGCTTTTACCAAGTTAAAATTATAAACAAAAAAGTATGAGTGCACAAACTAAATGGTAGGTTAATTGGAAAATGCAATTTGCAGCTTCATGTTTGCGCTGTAAATTGCTGGCTAACTTTGCATTTTTCAAGTTTGTACAAAATATGTACAGTCACGGACATATGGCATGACAGACATGCAGTGTGAGCGCAAGCGATCACCAAAGTAATTAACATTTTTATCATTAGAGTAGCAGTAGTTGCAATAAGAGGGCGGGGTGTTAAAAGGTCTCCTTTGAAATGTTTAGTAATGAATAGAACAGCAATGAATTGAAAAATTATCACATGGTATTTGCAGTTCAGTTACTAACTTGGACGTAAGTGGAAGAAACGTCAAGCTGTTGAACCCGGGATTGGCAGTCTTCAAAACGCCAACAGCGTTTTAGATGGTACTCGTTCTCTGTTATCGTAGGCCGGTCCCTCTTTACTTAAAACAAATATATACTTTGAAGTATGCAAACCATTAAATTTGTAATAAACATTACTTTTAAATACAAAATTATATTTATTTAAACAGATCTTATCATGGCCACTTTAAAATCGTCCTAAAGTATAATACAGCATTAACAGCAGATTTTTTCTCTAAACGTACAACAAGCCAAATTACTGATAACTCTTTTGACATGTAAGACATAAAAGCTATTTAAACAAACGGGTCGTAGTCTACTTTCGACAAATCTGTCAAATCTGATCAAAAATGTTTACTGCAGGTAATTGTACAAAAATAATATGTGAAGATATTTGTGCTTGTTCTGTGTCTGGGTGGGGTGAATATATGTATTTAAGTAATATATTTGTCATTTCTCTATTATCTGATGTCTATAGCATAAGTGCTGTAAGCGACTTATCAAAGAGTCCGGTCAATGAATGAGATATGTGAATTTCTCAAAAAAATTGGTTATAAAGTTTTTCAGCGAATTCAGATTTTTTTTGGCAAACAAGGATGGCAAACAATAATACAGTGTGCGTGATGGATCTTGTTGGCGACGAACTTTCGAGTGATCGACTTGATCCACTGACTTAACGCAGATATGTCACATCTATCTATGTATTTTACCTCGTATATCACAAAAAAATGTTCCGAAAAGTTGTTAGATTGACTTCCTGCAGCTTTCCCATACTATCCTAGTTGGAATTGACTGTCATACCATCCTCACCATCTCAATAGATGGCGGTCCACTACAATTTCAGCCTTGTTCTCATTTGGACTGCTAATCCCCAAACCGTTACGACTGAGGGAATTTCATGAACTGAAATTATTGAACTGAAGTTAAATCTGGTCTTCAAAAGACGCATTCAATTAGGTGAGTCCAACTTCAAGACAGAGGTCAATTTTTAAATTCGGCTTTTTCAACTCGGCTGGGCAGCGTTCAGAAACTGCGAAACATCTTCTCGTCCGACATACCTCAGTGTCTCAAGTCGAAAGTTTTCGACCAATTTGTATTACCAGCGATGACCTATAGTAACGAAATGTAGTCTCTTACCATTGACCTTATTAGCCAACTAAAAATTGCTCAACGAGCTATGGAGAAGGCAGTGCTCGAAGTCTCTCTGCGCGATCAAATCAGTACTGAGGAGATTTGTTACAGGACCAAAGATACTGATATTGCCCGGTTCATTAGTAAATTAAAGTGGCAGTAGGAAGGGCATTTAGTACGCAGTACCAGTGGCTGATGGAGTTGTATGGTTCTACGTACGTCTACCCGTAAGAAGGACAGACTAAAACCGCAGGATCGCGCTGAACACATATCGCATACAACTGCTCCAATTGAAAATTACTTGGGGAGGTCTATGTCCAGCAGTGGACGTCTTGTGGCTGATATGATGATGAAAGGCACTTGTCAAATATTAGGTAAGTCGATTTTTCCCCTTCGACCTTATAATATAAACAAACATAGATGTTTGTACTAACGTAAGTAAAATGCGCGCGTCATCAATGTAGCTTGAGAGTATTAAGTCGCATTAATTTTACTGCTCGTCTCACAATTCACACATAGAAGACGTTACTGCTGCTAACGGAAACAGATGAAAATGGGATACCCATGGAAACAACCTTTGTCAACTCCAGAAGTAGACTAGAGTTCGGATTGACAAAAACGCGGCCAGTGGACTTTTATCTAGAATGCAGTGCAATACTGATTTTAAAATTGATCATGTCACTTTACAATGAAGGCTATATCAACTCTTAATTACACATTTCCCAAATTGTGCTTCATTCGAACATTAAACAAATTTTGGATACCTTCAGGAAGATATAAACAGATAGGATGTTTTAGTAAGTTTTTTTTTTTGTATTTCGTGGGTTTTAATAGGATCATTTACATTAATTTCAAAAGGTCAAAGGTTTTAAATTATTGCTGTCTTCATCTAAAAGTGTCATATATACTACCTATTGAAAATCTACTGCTGAATAATGGCTTTTCAAGACAGGAATTTGGTTTTGCCTATAATTGCCGCGCTGGGCAAGCATGGCAATCACAGAGCGTAGTTTTCGCGACGAGAATGCTGCTGCCCATCATCACCCAGTGAATTTGAGCTACACTGTTTCAGATGGATTTACCGCCACCTGTTGGTTCCGTTATCTTAGTCGCCTCTTACGATACCTGGTGCAATGTGAGGTACTATTCTACTCTTCCGGTAGCTCACGGCTAACTAAGTCTAAAAGTGCGATTTTCTATTATCGTCCATATTTTAATAAAAATCTAACAAATATATTCATGTTAACAATTACGACATCTAAAATCACTTTTTTTATGTTAATACAAGCGATCTATCCAAAAGAATCACTTCCAAAGTTACTTTGTGAGATCGCAAACACTCTTTTGAAACATTAGCAAGCAACAGATTTTCCACTGAGCCTGATAAATATCTACGAGCAACAGTAATGGGAGATAATCTCAGATAAAGAGCAAAAGTCGTCATCAAGTCGTCCCAGTAGCAAAGTACCGGATAACCGGGTCTATACGATGCCGCTAGTGATGGGGAATGTCGATAATATTTTAAATTATTTAGTAACTTACTTATTATGTAGGCGATAAGATACCTTTTTTGTTTTTATCATTTAAAAAATAATTCTGCCAATCAACAATGTAAAAATAAAACCAAATGTTATAAATAATTTTTTTATTACAACTAAATTTCGTGAACTCACAAACCAATAATAATTTGCTTATGTAAACTAGCCAAGTCAAATCTAGAGCTTTAACTTTAATATAAGCTTTGTATTTAAATTTTTATTACGATGCTGTATGTTCTTATAAATAAATTTCAAGATTATCTACAGAATTATACACCAATTTAGATATAATTTTTTTTTGTCGGAAAATTCGGCAACCACGCATCACGCAATTAAACTTTGCCACTTTTTTGATATTAATATTTAAATTTTTTAATTTATAATAATTAACTCTACAGCTAATCGCCTACTAGTACTAGTTGGTAGGGTACCAGTGCAGTAGAATAGTACCTCTCTCTGTATCAGTTTATTAAGAGGCCACAGTTAGCGATGTATTCGTAGTCGTAGTCCAATTTCCACAAGTTTAGGTGCTGGCAACAGCATACCATTGCAAATTACAAATTACTCTTGGGAAGGCCGGAATCTACGGATATGACGTATATAAGGGTTACGTCAAAGGAAGGATACTGTTTACATTACAACCGTTTTATACGTTCGTGCAAAAAATCTTAAAATGGCACTTATACCATATCGACAAACGTATCAAAAAATAGGTAAATAAAATAAAAAAGTCGTCATAATATGCTTGTACTGGCTCTGCCCGCGACTTCGTTCGCGCAGTTGTCGGAACCTCTATAGAGATTATTTTTTTATCGCTCACGTTGGTTAATTTTTTAAAATAATATGTTAAACATATAATGTTTTTAAAATAATGGGTCAAAGTACTTCGACATAAATTATATTTTTACTTTTGTTTAAAATAAAGCACGCTGTATTCAACCGTTCCGTAGGGAGCCGACCACGCGTCTGAACCGCGCAGCATGGTACCTCGCAAAGATACACTCGCGAGTGGTAGTGGCAAGCACGGCGGTGGGGCAAAGCCCACCTCCCCCTCACCCTCCGCCGCGCGGCCAGCTTGCACATTATAATGATAGCAAGCCTTCTTCAACAAATAATGTTATTATGAGTAAATCTGGAGAAATAGACATATAATGTCGCTGAATTTTTTTTATTATTAACATAACATATTATTAACATAATAATTCTTTCATACATAGTTTTTGAATAACTTAAACCGTTTATGCGGCGCACACGACGAAAGACCTCAAATGTGATTAATTTTCCCCATTTTTGCAACATTTCTCAATGACGCTTCGTTCCTATTGGTTTCAGCGTAATGTTGAATAGCCTAAAGCCTTTTTGTATAAATGGACTATCTAACAAAAAAAGAATTATTCAAATTGGACAAGTAGATCCTGAGATTAGCGCGTTTAAACAAACAAAAAAACTCTTCCGTTTTATAATATTAGTATAGGTGTAATAGAAGAATGGAAGATGTTGCGCCTTCGTAAAGCTAATCGCAAAGTGTTCACGGGTCGTACTTTCTTAATTCGTTCGGAAACCACCGCGCATTATTTGTTTGCACACAAGGCGATAGATAAACCCATAAGAAATTCGATTCCAAACAACATAGTGTAGGTTGACTTGCATTTGGAGTTTAATAACGGTTACGGAATTTCTACAGATTTGTGGACCTCCATCAATCAAGACAGACAGGTGTTGAGTTCTATCAACCTTCCTCACCCCTTTTTTTAGAAAGGGGTGGGTAATTCAGTAGAAAACTTAATTTTAAGAACCGACTCTTGCTGGGAGTTTAGTATATTGCTTAATTAAAATATTTATGAGTTACGTGACTCTTACGACCGCTTTGGTCATCCAGGTCATCTGTATTACTTATAATTATGAATAGAATTTTTAGTGTTTTTTTATATTATTGATGATTCGAAAGTACTTGTTATAATAAGCATTTCATAAAAAAAAACAATAACACGAATATGTATAATATGTAGACCCATTGGTTTACATGAACAAAGTATGTTTGATTTTGTGTATCATTTATGTACGTCGACAATTTGACCCGGATGACATCACTAGACTGGTTTCCAGTCGGATCACGCGTCCGATAGCCGGGCGAACGGCCGCCATGAGTGCGCCGACGTGACTCCTCGCTGATGAATATTTTTCAACGAGTCTTTTGTTTTTTGTAACATACTCTTATATGCTTCATTTATTTTTATGATGCCTTTTATTTGAATTCATTTGGCGTTCCCCGAATGGGTGGAATCAATTTGATATTTTATTACATAGACGATAAAGGTCGAGATGTGATTTTCGTCAAAGAACATCTCGTCCTCTTAATCATCAAGATAAGACTGATGTATTGATCAAAATACGTTCAACAAGTCCAATGTTTCGTTAATTTTAGTAATCATATCAGCCATTGGAAGTCCACTGTTGTACGTAGGCCTCACCAAGAAATTTGCCTGTCTTGCCAATCCCAATTCATCAATTGCGCTGGGCAGATGTGTGTTTACAAAGCGTAGCTTCCTAACGGGAATGCTGCTACCCATTACCATCCAGCTGTTTTTGAATTGCGCTATATTGGATGTTATTGCATCATTAGGTTCCGGTACCTAAGTGGCATTTTACACCGTTTTACAGAGGGAGGTACAATTTTACTCGACCAGTACCTCACGGTATTTTTTTGTTATTAGGAAAGTAACCGTAAATATGAATGATAAAATGGTATCAGGACATTTTGCTACCAATGAAGTTGAAATAATCAAGTATTTTTTTGATACCGGTGAAATTCTACAAATGTAATAAACGCGAAACTTTGTATGGATTTTTGTTTCTCTATCACGACGGAATGGCTGAACAGGTTTGGATAATTTTTTTGCTGTATGATAATAATAATAGATCATTATATATATAATCACAATAACAATAAATCAGCTATTAAATAAATACACAGAACTTAAGGAAGAAATAAGTAAACGGTAAAAGTAAAGTAAAAGTATACATTGTACCGCTGGTGCTTTCAAGCACTGGTGTCATTCCTAAACAACTACTTGATGCCTTATGGACCCTTGACTTACCTGAAAGCATTTACATCACTATGCAGAAAGCGGCAATTCTTAACACCTGCCGTATTGTCCGAAAGTTCTTACAAGATGATACTCCTTCCCCCCATCATAATCCTGAAGTTCACTTAGCCTAAGCCCATGAATTTTAGTTATATACCGAAACAACTTCAGTGTTCTAATAAATTGAAACCCAACAGTAATAATAAGTACATTGTACATTAACATGTTGTGGAAAACTTAAGTCTAAGGGAAACAGAGACCTGCTTGTATTTTATTTAGATTACCATGTTCTATCCTGTTTTGTATTAATTAATAATATATTTCACTAAATATTAAACCTCTTACTAGATAATTAGTCAAAGTAAGGTAAATTAATGTGTGGGTGTGTATATGTATAAACTTAAAATATTCAACTTCAGAGAATTCTACAATTAAAATAGCACAACAATTTTTAATATTAAACACACAAAGGATCCTTCAGGATCCAAAGGACCTTCACCTTCGAGATCAATCTAAAGATCAAAGGACATGATGGATGTTCCACATTTGCAGTCCCAAAGAAAGGGTCAGAAAAATAATACGTGAGGTCAGTTCAAGCGGGCATCGGTCATCATTAACGCCCAGTTGCTAAATCACCGTGTCACTTGATTGACTGCTGACCGCAAAAGATGGAGGCCGTAAAAAGCTGACCGTGATCGTTTTGTCTGAATAGAAACGGCTTTTATCTAGGTGTGAATTTTATTTTATTGGGACTCTAAATTGACGAAGTCTTTGCTGTTCTTGGATCGAAAGGTTTCTTTTAGGCTCAGGCTAGTTGTTAAGTATGACTATTGGTGCTGCCATTAAAAAAAATCGTCTTAGTACTTACTGATGTTATCAAACCATATGATGATGTACCATTTACGTACAGAAATTGATATATGACCTCTTTATTTAAAAAAAATACTAACACAACATAACTCATGAAATATGCCATTCTAGATATAAATCTGTCTTGACTTGATGTATATTAATATATAATCATAACAAGTATTTTAGGAAAACGATTAATATATTTAGCAAATTATCATGAGGTCAGGTCAATACATGAAATGTTGAGTGATTTTTATTCTTATTATTATAACTTTAATTTTTGTCCCCACAACATCTCATACATTGATACGTGACACCGTAGTAAATCATTTAAAGCACTTGTGTTACGGACATCAGATTACAAAGATTTCACAATTATAATACTAAAATAATTATATTAAATATCCGGACAACAAACAAACACAAATAAAATCATATAAATCTAGTCCTGGGTGGGGATCGAACCTTTGGCGCACAAGGATCATATACTATTTGCACCATCGGGTCAAAATAAGAAGTACAATTTTGTATTAATTCTTTCAAGGGCACGACTATTTCTTTACATACCTATACCGACATACTAGTGCGGCTGGGTTTACTCAGTTTGAAGTCAAAACCGAGGGCCGGCCTTAGAGGCACTCTTGAGTGATAGCTGTCAAAAAGTTATCTGTCGGTTCCGGTACCTCTGGAAACGACAGATAACTTTTTGACAGTTTTCGTCTCATATGACTCCTGGCATAGAAAGAGGTGTACTGTATTACAATTCTAGAAACTCACGGCTTGCGTTTAAAAGACTAAGGACTGTTGAATAGTTATTCTATAAAAAGAAAAGCAGATGTAAGAATTCGTTTCGAATTGCTCTACCGGCAAAAGTAACACTACTATTTGAAAAACTCATTTAATTACAAATGAATATACGAACACGTTCAAAAACTCTGTCGTTTTTAAGTATTTAATATAAAATAAATAGGGCCCTTTGTATTCACGTCAAGTAATCTCATTGTGGTGACATATATACATATATGGAGAGTTAAAGCTGTTAAAGTGCGAGACAGTAATCCAATTATCGGGATTACACACTGATAACAAACAAGTATATTGACTGTTTCGAACATTCTAAGAAGTGAACTTGCGTATCGTCCCTTTATAGGTTTGTGACCTTAAATTTAAACCTTGATCTAGACTACTAAATATATAAAATAATGAACTATTTCAATCCAAAATAAATCACAGAGACATTTTGTATCTGAAACACTTTTATACGACAGCAATAAAAGTCATTCCTCAAATTGAACCTGAAAAAAAAATCTGTTAGAAATTATAGAATAAATGTAGGTACCGCAAAATTGCAGAGCTCATTTGATTCCCATTAAATTTAAACGATTATAAAATTGCGCCAGTGGATTTAGTAATTTAACTTCAAAAACAGAGTTAGCGAAAGTTTGACTAATCGGAAAGATCATTCGTGGATATCGACATCTTAGTTCTACCACACGACATAAGCCTCCCCAAGAAAGAAGAAATTTTGTGCATAACCACTGCTATTAGGTGCCATGGTAGCTTCGCGATGGCAATGCTGCTGCTCTTCCTCGTTAAGCTACGCTGTTTCGGATGGATATACCGCCATCTATGTCTTCAGAGGGGAGGTACTCTGCTGTATTCTATTCTGCTGCTGCAACCCACATATATATCTGTCGCAAACAATAATAAACTGTGTCTAGTTATAATTTAATTAAGATTAGAAGAAACGCTAAACTTTATCAACTAAAATACTGCCTTGGCGAGTCAGTACATTGATTTAACTTTAACGGTTTAATATATATCAATATTAAATTTCCTTTCATTTATTACTTATCAAATATTAATAATACCGAAACCAAAATACGAATGCTGGAATTTTTGGGTAAAATCTGCGATTGGCATAAAGTTATTATAAAAAAATATATAAAGCAGATATATTTTTGAAATATCAGGCACGACCTCGTGCAGCCGTTACTCCATCATTATAAGTTTTGCTTGTTATTGACAACTTGAACTTTCTGTTTCTCGGTTTCATTTTTTTCTATTTCAAGAATTAAATATGTAAGTATTTTAGGTTAACAATTATTATACATCTTATTTTAGTATTGAATTCAATAATGAAATTACGTGTATCTTAATGAGATTAATTGAACACGTCTCATCTAATAAGTCTTGCGATAAATCAAATAAAAAATCAAAACTAATAATCAAAAACATAATAAAATTTAAAAATACTCGCTGAAAAACGTATTTATTTATTTTTTGGTAGTGTGTCTACGAATACACTCATTGAACAACTTTGTTTTGCATTACAGATTCCATGAGGTAAACCTTATACAAATATTGTCTGCATTGTGACTTCAATCTTAGCTTTTTAAATCGGCGAATAGCAGCTTTTTGATTCAAGGGGTGAGAGAAGTAGTGAAATTACTGGGTAATGTGATCTGCCTTTAATCTATGGGTTCCGATACCTAAATTGCCTCTTACTACGCCTGGTATAGATGGAGGTACTAGGAGGCCGTGGGGTACCCCCAAATTCTATTTTAATATGTCTAAAATATAGCTTTTCCAAGAGGTAGATCTCTTACAAAGGTCGTCTACATTGGTAATATCAATCTTACTACCACCAAATGGTGGTGGTGAGATTGAAATTATGGTGTTCGCATTGCTGTGTTCCGGTTTCAAGAATGTGAGAGTTAGTGATATTACTAGGTAATGTGACAAAATATCTTTAAGTTGCAAGGTTGGCAATGCGCTAGTGATTTCTTTGTGGTCAAGCGTCAATAGGCTACAATGACGCCTCCAATAATGCGAACTGATTTATGCTTTTAATTTTATAAAAAAAATCTTATTTGACATCTAAAAATAGGAATCTGATTGAAATATTCTGATTAGATTATCTTTTTCCTGAAAGTAATATTAAAAATTGACCGGCACTTATTGATTCTTGTAGTTCCAAAATTTCCACTTTATATTATATTATCGAAAACGTAGCTTTCGGGGTGAAAGGTAGCCTAGCCTATGTCCTTCCTACTCCTTACTACTATATGTATGCGGAATTTTAAGAATATTGTTTAAGTAGATATTTCTTAAGGGGGCGAAAAACAACCAAACGAGCGAGCACGCATGATAATTGGAATTCCATCATTTTTTGTACAATTTTCCGTTAAATAATATACGTAACTATGTCATTGTAAATATTTTTCTCATTAAATCGCGACTCACTAAAACTTTGAAAGAGTCGCTGAAACTTTTCAGCATCAAAGCAATATGTCTCTCTCAGAATTCAAGCTATTCATAAGCTCTGAAAGTATTATAAACAGACAACGATACTTTCGCATTTTGAATATTAGTATGTATCAGCAGGCTTCTGCACAAACTAGCTTTCATAATTCCCAACGAACCGAATATATTCATACTAAGCTTTATATTCTAAAGGAGTTCTCACAGAAGCCGTTAGTGTTATCGTCGAATCCATTTCATAGAACGTCTTATAAATCCTTGAGAGCTACCTTTAAAAGTGGACCAATAAAAAGATAATTTCACTATGCCGCTGTAACGACTTGCGTAAATCATTCCCGGGCTTTATGAGGTTCTCACGTTTTTGCTGGTAATAATGTTATGTGCTCAGGAATTTACTTTTTGTTTCTATTCCTCAAGCATTAAAGTACATTGGTTTTCTAAAATATACTGAGTCTAGACATGGATGTTTTCGATTTTGAAATAGGATAATCACAGATGCTGTACTTAGAAATGTAATAAAGGTTTTATAATAATTAGGTTCTCTGGACGACCAGCATTGCCGCTATAGCATAATATGTTGAGGCTGACTAATTGACCATACCGCATATTTTCTTGTGTAACATTTTTATTTTACTCTATTAAGGTTAATATTAATTTTTCTTTTGAAATAAGAATACTAAATTATATTAATGATACGAAATTATATTAATACTCTAAAACAAAATAATGAACAATTTATTATCAAAAAAATCACGGTAACAAAAGAAAGTGACAGACTCACATATTCGTTTTTTCACAAATAACTGCAACCACAGAAATGGTCGAAATATATCTGTCTTCCCTGAAAATATAATTTATTATTCAGAAGCCGAGTTGCTTACGAATTACCTACAAAATACATCCGACCATAAAAAGTGAATAGGGCGTATTATATGTGGGTATGTACATATGTGGAAAAATTTGTATTTAAGTGCACAATCGGGTGTTGTAAGAAGTGATTAAGATACTAGAACCGACAATTACGGGCAAAATTATAGGTTCACCACTTGAGAAAATTCCAAACTTTCATGTAAAACAAAAAATATTTTAGTTACAAATAATCATTTGAACACTATCGTAAGATTTTTCCAGTGGGTGGTATAGTTTGAGGTTTTTCACATATTTGCCTTGCTGGGCAGATCGCCATTTGGTAAAAATGAGATTAACTCCCCTACAATAAAGTCAGGTTTAGGTTTTTGCGTAATTACAAACCGGGATGAGATCAAATTTCCTTACTATCTTACACTAGCTGATCCAACAGACATTTTCCTGACTTAGCTACATACGTATGTACTAAAACAAAAAAAAAAATTAGAGTATAAATTGAGATATAAATTATCATATCTCTCAAACTGTACACAGTAAACAAAAATGGGGTACATCAATTTAGTAGTTTAAAAGTTACATAATAAATAAATATATGTATACAACATCTCATATATTGATCAGTCAGGTCAAGGTAAATCGCTTAATGCACTTGTGTTACGGACGCCAGACAACACAGAAATTACAATTTTTCTACCGCAATACAAATAGTTAGCACCTAGAAAATATACACCTAGATTTAAAATACTTGCAAATAAAAAAATCAGTTTATGAACTATGAAATATTTTCTTAATTTCTTAACTTATGATATAGTAAAAAACCTACGGCAAAACCAGCGTACAAAATTTAATATTTTTTCTTGTAAATTACAACGAGCTTAAACAATAAGAGCCTCAGTATCTAAATTCCATGCATACAAAATCACGAACGGAAAGACACACGGAAAATTGTGAAAATTATCTCTACATATTTAAATACAAATAAAAAATATATATATTTTAACGAATATCCCAATATTGTTGTTCGGCTGTCGTTGCTAAAATTCCGGGGTAAAACACTAAAGAACAAGAAACAATGTACAAAACAAATCTTGTGATTCGCAAGTACCAAACACATACTTCCCAGAACTCTTTGTAAAAAGCATTATCCGCACGTGTTCAGTATAGCTCAGTATGAGAGCTTGGGATGGCTTATAAAATAAGTCGCCACCTGGCTCTACACGGTTCGTTAGTTTCATTCTTTTTCTAAAGGGCCATAGATGAAAAAAGTATCTTAGATGTAACCATATTTTTTTTTAAACTCCAATTATAGTAACTTTTTCACTTCTAGACGTCTTAATAATATGAAATATTTAGCTGTATATTTCACGAGACCTAATTTAAATAATATATGTTATGATGAATTTTAATACTTTTTATTTTTTATGCCATTAACTTCAACCATTTTTTAATTACTTGCATGTTACTATGTAGGTTGGTATATAAGTTATATATGTGTTATTTAATAAATTTAATGAATACGGCTTACTAACAACATATAATTTTACATTCTATGAATAATTAGTTAGAAAATAAGTACACAAATAAACTTGAAAACGTAAATACACAATTTTTAACCGCTGGCACATATAAATGTAATGAAATTAACAAACTTAAGTTAACGCTACCTAAATATACTGTTCTAGTTAGTTATTAACACAGTAATCGTTATGTAGGTCATTGATACAGATACCAATAAAGTAATTTTAGACCTCTATATTCAACATGGGTGTTACATAAAAAAAAAATCAATATATACCTCATTCATTATTATCATATAAGTCATTGGAAGTCCACTGTTGACACTGTGACATCATCTGGGAAATATGCCCCAGAAAGAGGGTATTTTGCACATAATTGCCGCACTGTTCTAGCTATGCACCCCCGCCCTGTGCATTTGATCTGCACAGTTTTCTAAGATATACCGCTATCTGTGGGTTCTTGTACATTAGTTGCCGGTACTACACTTCCGGTACCTACGGCAGTGTTAAGTTCTAGTAATATTATACAATTAAATTATTCGACGAATCGTCTAGTTATATAGGTAAATGCAAAAATTATTGGGATAATCCATTATTTGAGAACTCGTCCATAACATTCAATATTCGTTTTTTCGTTTCATTGGTCCAAAAGCCTGGTATTAAAGTTTAGATCCATGGTTATGGCGGCCAGCGAGCAAGTTCCGCCCCACTAACCGTCGATTAAGCCTAATTTCGTTAAAATATCCCGCTTTGAATACCGATGGTATCACCGCTCTCCGAGTTCCATTGGACGAGCTGATTAACATGAATGTCGCTTTAAACGTTTAGCTAACACGGATGATAGACTAATTTTTTTTACTACATCTCATACATTTACCTGATTCCCAGATAAGTCGCTCAAAGCACTTGTGTTGCGGACATCAGACAAGAAAGGAATTTAATTATTTCAATATCACGAATGTTATATTTGTGATATATAAATTTATATTTAACACCCAGACACAGAACAAACTCAAATATTCATCTTATATATTTTTGTGGGTAGGAATCGAATTCACTTCTATTGGCACATAAAATAGACACTACCGAATGCGCTATCAGGCCCGTCGTTTATTTTAATAATGTTATAAATAAGGAAAGTTTATCATTGCTTAAAATAGACAAAGTTTTGTGAATGCGTTTGACAAAGGGTGGAAGAAGGATTCCTTTTTTAATATGAATAAATGTTTTATCGCAGGAAAAGAGTAAGGAAGGCAGTGGTATTACTAGTTAATGTGACATAATATCGTCAAATCACAAGGTTGGAAATATGCAAGTGATATCCTTGTGATACTGCAAGCGTTTACAGCCTGTTGCGACGCGGATTGTATGTTTACTTATTGACCTAGTGAAATAAAGAAAATGATTTTCACATATCTTGTTCATTTACTTACTTCATCAAATGTCAAGAAACTTTTTCGGTATAAGATTACAAAAGTAGTTACGAATGTTTCATTCCACGTATTCGTACCGTACGCGAGATCGATACCTTTGAATTTTAAGGTCGTCATACCAGCCATTGGAAGTCCAGACACAAGCCTCTACAAGAAAGAAGGCCCATAATTGCCACACTGAGCAAGCGTGTTGGCAATCGCAGAGCGCAGCTTTCGTGATGAGGATGCTGCCGCCCATCTCTGCCCTGTGCATTTGAGCTGCGCTGTTTCAGATGTATATACCGCCATCTATCGGTTCTGGTACTTTCTTTGCTTCTTATGATACATGATGCAGTGGGAGGTGCTATTCTACTCTACCGGTACCTTACAGCAGAGTAAAATAGTACCTCCCTCGGTATGGCACGGCACTTATAATTTTAAGGTAATACATATTTAATGGTCCATAAGCGACCGTTACTGATCGCATTTGAGTTGTTAATTATGGTCTGAAACTGTTAATTTAGCCTGATTCCGCAGTGATATTGGATGTTGAAAATTATTCGATAATACCATGCATTCATTGTCACTCCGGAATTGGTAAACGAATATGCATTTTGATTGAAACATTTCTAATTCTAAAGGAATTTCAAAGTTGTGTGAATTGGTATATTATTTTACGATTGCATATGCATTTTTGCCTAAAAAATTAATAAATTTACAGAATATCTTATACGGTGATCTAACTTCAAAATAAGTAGCTTAAAGTAATTATATTAGGACTGGCAAACAACACAATAATTACATAATATAGAATTTCATAATTCATAATAATACATACATAAATATATAAATAACACCCAGACTCAAAACAAATATAAATAGTTATCATATTAATATTTTTCTGGGTCCCCACCCACCGTACCGTCATAGGTACGATCGTACATACGTACTTTGGCGATAAAGTAAATTCACTACTATCTACACCATCGGGTCCACCCATGCAAACTACGATAGGGCAAAGGTTACTACAAAATTAACATAAAACAAAGAGTGGTTTAAAATTAATAGTTTTTTAGTTATATTAACAGTGATCCACTGGATCAAAATAGACCTTTTTGGATTAATCATAACCATCGTTAAGAATGAACTTACTTTACCAATAAAAAAGGGTACTGGCATTTTTCATTTTACAAGATTACTACGTTTCTTTTGTGTCTGAACAAATTAATTGTACAAAGTTTTGAATTACTTGCATGTATTTTAAAACCCTTTCATATTTTAAATCTCGATGCGATTTTTCTGTTTTACAAGGTTACTATATTTCTTTGGTTTCTGAATAATTTTAATGTGCATAGAATTACAATGCTTTTTATCTCTTCAAAACCCGTGCATAACGTAAACCCCAATATAAGATTCGATAAATAGTTACATGAAACTAAATTAAATTAGGTTCATGGTTTAAGTAAAAAAATAAGCCTAAGAAATACATGCATAAGTACATATAGGGGAAGTAACCCCTTATAGGCCAGACTATTAAGTTTGATTTTGCTAACCAAAGATGAAACGAGAAAAATGGGAGCATTGTGTATTAAAACTGGCGCGAAATATTATCATATTTTAATGGCAACGAGTCCCAAATCTTTCCTTCACCCAGTAAGACGTTCGGTGTACATTCATAATTGTAGCCTTTTGATGAAAATAATAAATTTAAAATACTCATATTTCTTTCGGTACAAGTCGAGCAGTTTTCTTGTTTCTCACTTGGTTGGCTTTATTTCCGTACTAAAACACAGTTCTGTTGCGATTGTCGTTTGTTATTTTATTTTTAAAGAGTGAAGGAGTTGGAAGATTGAATGTGGTTATCCCAGCTTTTTCAGCCACGGAGACTTATAGTTCATTCTCAAGTGTTCAGTTGCTGGTGCCAGTAAAAATGACACGCAAGTACTGGTTACTGGCACACTAGTACAAATTTTGTGTCATTATAATAAATAAACCTAGAAAAACAAACCGTTAGAATAGACGTGTATGAAAGGACTAATACGAATAAAGGAAACTAAAAAGGAATGCTAAGTTCGTAGCAAGTACACACGCGTGATGTATGTATGTCGTCATTATAGCGATTGGAAGTTTACTGCTAGACTTCAAAAGAAAGGAGAAAATTTGCCTATAATTGCCGCGCTAGGCAAACGTTTTGGCAATCGTAGAGTGCAGCTTTCGCGACACAGATGTTGCTGCCATTTCCACCCTGTACATTTGAGCTACCCTGTTTCGGATGGTTATACCGCCATCTGTCGGGTCTGGTACCTTAGTCGCCTCTTACGATACTTGGTACAACGGGAGGTACTATTCTAGTCTGGCGGTATCTCACAGCTAATATATATATAATAAATGTATGTATGTAATTATGCAATAAAAATAGTATTTTTCTGTTTAAACCAGTAAATTTTTATCCAGGCCCGCAAAATAGCTATTATTTTTATATACCATATATATAAATACATTTTTTTAATAACAGAAAAAAAACAAATATAATACTTATATACATATTTAATACCAAGACAAAGAATGAGTATATATTCACCACCCGATCGAACCTATGATTGTTGGCACACAAAATATGATCTTACGGAATACCACCTCTACGCCATCGGGCTCATCGGAAAAATACTTGCCTGGAATCCATTTCTATCGATACAAAATAGGATCCTACGGAATACCACCACCACGCGATCGGGCTCGTTGGAAAAATACTTGTCTGAAATTCGTTTCTATCGACACACACAACTTCGAATGTTTAGCATTCGTATTAACGTACTGAGATACTCCTTAATCAGTTTATTTTGACTGACTACAGCAGAAGAAGCTAGCAACTTAGAGTGAGTAAATGAGCATCGACTGCTGCCAGCTTCTCAGAGTTGAATTTTTAATCCTTCATTTGTTTTTATTGTGCTGTAAAGCACTGAGAGGCAGTTTATTATTTAATTTAAATATAATTTAATGAATTATCTTAAGACTTACAGTTAATATAAGACTGCTGATAAATTATGCGCTAAAGGTCGTGGGTTCCAACCCCACACAGGACAAATATTTTTATGATGATATTTGTGTTTGTTCTGTGTCTGGGTGGTAAATATTTGTATTGAAGTAGTACATTTGTGATTTATCTGATGTACGTAACACAAGTGCTTTAATTGCGACTTATTCGACGTCAGGTCAATGTGAGATGTAGTGTTAAAAGAATAGAAGTAACTTTATCCAGGCAATGTATAACCTTGCAAAGTTGAAAACAATTATTTTTTTATATAAGAACATAAGTTACGAGTACTAGCAGTGCCCTGTGATTTAACCCGTGTGGTACCAGTTCCCTTGCCATTAATAAATAGTAGAAGTAAACCAAATTACTATAGTACAAAGTTATGCACCAGTGACATTTCCGTTCAAGTCAAAGTTAAATATATTTTATTCAAGCCTTTTACAAGCACTTTTTAATCGTCAATAAAATAATAATAAATTTATTAAATAGTATTCACTTATTTATTTATTTTAATATACGATGATGACCCAAGAGATCATAAAAGTCATCTAACATAGATAATCTCAATAGGCCTACCTTAAACTAGTCTACCGGCACTAGACGAGTCTTAAAACTAACGCGATGTACCGGAAAGGAATCTGTAAGAAAAACTGGTGGTGGCAAAGCTTCTACCACTTATGTAGTAGTTGACGCAACTAAAACATCTACCGTCGTCGGCGCCAACAAATCATTGTCTTAAAGCTAGTGATTAAATCAGTTAAAACCTAGCAGTATTGTCGTTGATATAATCTTTAACGCAATAGTAAGCTTTGGTGATAAACTTTTTTTGAACATATTTATTGAATTTATAAGAAAGCAAGGCTGTTATCCTATTTGGGATTTCAGTCCAAGCTGTCTAGCCGTTTCGGAGTTTACCTTCAAAAGACAGAAAAAAATATAAAAAAGTGTGTTTAAAAAGTACCGTATATACTTTCATTTGCCTATATTCAAAACATATTCGGTTTAACTTTGTTTATATGTCGATGTAGAAAAGTCTCCTGAGATCTTTTTCAGATACGGATACGTATTTGGATCGCACCGGTGATCCGTCATATCTCATCTCCGAAGAGACATTCCTCCCTGATCTCCGAGGAGGTATTCCTCCCTCGGACCGTAGATATATGCAAGACGCTCGCTGCGTCTGTATTTCCAGATCATTACAACTTAAAAACGTTTGCGATGCGATTTCTTTGGGTAGATGTTTATGAACGACGGCGAATATTTAGCATCAGGTAATTTACCGCTTGCCTCTATAATAATATACGTATGTTTATATATATATATATATATAAAATAATATTAATAATATTTATATATATGTAAAGAAATAATATTTCTTTAATTTTGAATTTTGCCGCGCTTACTACATTACCAATGACATTGACAACTGACAAGCGCTAGAGTCTGAGGTCAATGGTCAGTTGAGAGGTTATGAAAAAAATAGCATTGTATTAGATTAAAATAGATAAATAAGAATAATTGGTGGAAGAATAGACTTAAATTAAACCTAAAATTAAAGGATAATCGATATTTATATATATATATATATATATATATATATACATTTATTTATATATATATTTCATAAAACAAGAGATTCTCGCAAATATTTTCTTTAATCTTATATCTGTTGAAATGATATCGTAAAACTACTTGTTAAACATTAAAATAGTAGATTATAAGATAGATTAATTTTAAATTCCACATTTCGGTTACATCACAGCAATTATTTGCAAACATACAAACAAAATAAACCAGTGCTTTGACCCGTTACGAGATACATTTATTACTTCTACAACATCGAAATATGAAATAAAATATTTAAATGTCCATATATTTTCCACAATTCCATCGCGGTTCAGTCGTAACTGTTCCGAATTTCACCGGCTTCTCCTTCGTATACTTGAAACCACAAAAAGGGAATGCGGCCCGTTTTTGATTTATAAGCGGCCACCTGATACACCGCCGACCGGGAGATTTACTATACACCTTTTCAGGGAATAATGCTAGGCCGTTATCACGTACTAAAACAAAGAGGCTTTTGCCAAGTTAAATCAACAAAGTAGCGTATCACTTAAATCTAAAATTTATGTTTTTTTTATACAAATTAACAACATGTATGTTAATTCACACAACATCCCATACATTGACCTGATTCCAACGTACGTCGCAAGAAACACTTGTGTTACTGACACCAGACAACAGAGACATCACAAATATAATATCTAAAGACATATTTAACACCCAAATACAAAAAATATTAACAAATATTAATTATATTTACTGTTTATCATAGGATTAAATCGTAGATCCTTGGTGTACAAGATAAGATCACTATCATCGATATTGTACATAGGTTTCTCCAAGTGCGGTTTGAGTCAGATCGCCTGTCCAACTTCTGGGTTGCGCTGCGCTTACCATTCCAGAATCCTAGTGGATCAGCCGGTGGTTCTGCGTGCTATGTATCTAACCCATTGACACTTGAACTTGCTAATCCACTGGATTTTATCAGTACTTTTGGTTTTTTTACTCGTTTTGTCGAATTGAATTCCAAATAAAATAAAAATTAAGCTATTTTATGCCAAATTGAACTAGCATAGTGTAACTTTGCGACGAGTATTTTTCCGTCTTCATAGTATTTCATTTTAACCACCAAACGTTTATACATATTTTGCACACCCCTGCTACCCCCGCAGGGGATGAATTTTCAAAAATCCTTTCTTAGTGCTCCTCTATATTATAAACAGAAGTTCTACAGAGAAATCAAGTTTCTAACCCTTATATTTTAGGCCAGGCGTAAATGTCACTCATTCATTCAGTTTTTTCTTTTATATATACAGAAGATGTGTTAGTTCTGTGTCTGGGTATTAAAATATGTATTTGAGTAATATATTTGTGATTGCTCTTCTGTCTGATGTCCGTAACACGAGTGCTTTAGGTGACTAATCTCGGAGTCAGGTCCATGTATGAGATGCTGTGTAAATATTACTGTGATGTTTTAAACTTCTTTACTCGGAGTGTGGTCTAAGTTATATAATATTAACTACTAATTTAGCAGACGTTGTCACGTCATGTGAAAACATTATTTCGACTATAAATTGAGATATAAACTATGTCTCCTATCCTATCCTATCCTATCTCTCAATTTGGATCAAATTGTACACTGTAAGCAAATAATAATGATTAAAATCCTTCTGTAGCTTAGAAGTTCATTCCGGACAAATACTGTGACACACAATTCTAATATTTAAAGACAAGTGTTTTAAATTATTCTTTTTAATTAAAATTTTTTGGACAATACTGATTATGATTTTGAGAAAACTGACCATGTGATTACCGATGTTAAAAATGTTGTAAAATAAAACGAGAGAGTTTTTAAATACCAAAGTGATTATAAGTAAAATTAAATTATTTTAACGTATTTGTTTTCTAAGGCGAGAATTTAACATATTTATCTCTTTTATAAAATACTGTTCCCTGAACCAAATAACGAACAGTTTCATTGAAGGAAAAGAAAATGTAAAAAGTCTGAGAATTTCAATTCAATGTAATAGCGAACATTCCAGGCTAATTAAGAAAATATTAATTCCTTACATGGCTTCTATTTCTCCCTTTTGAATTAGACATGACGTAGATCATTACTTATCAAGAAGATTAATATTAAAATCTTAGAATATTTGCATTTACTTTTTAAAGCAAAGTAAAGGTACATGTTTAATTTTAATAACCGCTACTATAATATAGATCACAATTTTCTACGTATTTATTTGCTTCCCCAACTTTAAATTGTACTCCAACTAAATATAATAACTATTGATAATATATGCTTTTAAATAATATCTCTCTTATGCACTCACTCTTATCATGTTAATAAAAATAAATAATTACAAACACGAGAATAGGTATGAATCGCATTTTGGTACTTGAAATCTTAAGTACCTACTAACTCCAATTCTCTAGTACAATTAAAAACCAATATAATGTCTTATTGAATAACCCACATTCTGTATTTGATAAATGTGTGTGAATCTCCCGAAAGGTCTAGCTTTAGAATGATGTAACAATGCCTAAGATTTGTCATTAATTTTAATGGTAGTAAAAGGTTTAGGCCTTGATAACATAAACTACAACCATGATTCTTCACAGGGTACGTTATAAATGAATAATTTTTTGTCAATATAGTCAAATTCAAAATATTATATATTCACATAGAGAACCACAGGAGCTATTATTTACCATTTTGAGTTGTACATATATTATAGCTTGAGATAATACATAAGAAAGGTACTAGTTTACGTTTTATTATATTGTGTACCAGTTGTTGTTTTAAGACCAATTGATCTTTGAGATCCTAAAGTATAAAAATTTATTTTTTTATAACTATGAGTTTATTGAATTTGGCAAACATACGTTCCTCGAGGTCAATGTTTAGCGACTTATTAAATTTCCTTCAATCCCGACCTAATTCCTTTTATTGTCTACGAAAAAAGATTATTCAAAGTTTCCCTAATAGTTCAATATTCCTGAATTTACTGTATCTATTCGAAATAGTGCAGCCTAAATACAAATGGGTGGGGATGGGCAGCATCTCTAATTGCAACTAGCTACGGTTTTCGATTACCACTTAAGGGCAAAAAACTCTTCTTTTTGGGGGGAGTCAATCCAATACCGGATTTTGTTAAACCAGGTCAACAAACAAGCGTCCATGTAGGTGCTTGTAATATCACAAGGATATAACCAGCGCGTTGCCAACCATTAACTTAAAGATATTATGTTATATTTCCTGGTAATTTCATTTCACTGCCTTTCCCATTTTAAACCTGTTTACTGGTAGATATTTAATAAATCAGGACAAACCAATAATTAAAATTTCATCAATGATCGAACCAGCCATTGGAAGTCCACTGCTGGTCATAGGCCCCCCCAAGAAAGGGGGAGTTTTGCCTATTGCCGCGCTGGACAAGCGTGTTGGCAATTGCAGAGCACTGCTTTTGCGATGGGTATGCTGCTGCTCATCTTTGCCCTGTTCATTTGAGCTGTACTGTTTCAAATGGATATGCCGCAATCTGTTGGCTCTGATACCTTAGTCGCCACATCCTTTACCATAGGAACATAACATTCATTTTGATATAGCACCATCCCCGGCAAAAACACTCGCAAAATATTTAAGCATTTTTCTAACAAAATGACAACGTACATGGAGCCACAAAAGGGAACACGGACCGGTTTTTGATTTATACGTAGCTACCGCTGATACACAACATAGCCGGAAAGATTTATAAGAAGCCCTTACGGGAAAAAATATACAACACAGTGTAACTTGCTTAGAAGGAAAATTACGCTAGATGGTGTTATTACAGTTGGATTTATATTTCCCCGGTAATGGGAGAGAGTTACTTCTTATGGTAACAGGGTATGGGAAATAGTGGGTGTTACCATGCAATACGCGCTGCAGTTGCTAAAGGGATAAGGTTCAAATCAGTTTTTATTGAACACCACCTGACATATTGGACTCACACGCACGGAAAATAATCCGTTTCACACACAATTGTTCGTGAATGCTTTTAAAATTTGTATATGAAATGAAAAAAATGTCATTCCAAGTGTGACGTCACGGAAAACAGAGTCTGAAGACAAGGTCTGAAGATTTCAATAAAAATTTCTTGACGGGCCTGATCGCGCAGATGGTAGTGATCCTACTTAGTGCGCCAAGGGTCCTCTGATCAAACTTAACCTAGGACAAGAATTTATATAAAATCAATATTTATGTAAGTATGTACATAAGGAATTTTGCGGTTGCTTCATGTACGTAACACAATCGCTTGCAAAGACGACTTATCTAGGAGTTAGGTTAGTTAGTAAATCCATCCGAAACTCAAATGCAACACGGTGGGAATTTCCGTCGCGTAGTAACACTCTACGATTGCTATCACACTTGCCCAGCACGGCAATTATGGGAAAATTTTCCCTTTTTTTGGAAAGGCCTATGTTCAGCGGTAGACTAACTCTGTTCCAAAGAAAATAATGTCAATTTTTGATCCATTTCTAGCAGTAGCTGTAATAAGGTTGATATACTGAAAATATAAAATTGGTATAAACAAAGCCTTCATTTAATTTTTGCCCTGCAAAACTAGTTATTTTGTTTTCTTAGAAACAATCTATTACTAATTTAGTTTGAGTAAACAAAACTGATGAAGAAGTCAATTAGTAATTCGAAAACGTAATTATATGAGCAAAGAGCAAGGCCTTTTGTTGCAATGAAACAATAAAAGCATGAGAATTAATTTACTTGTAATTTGTATTTGAATATTATTGGCATTTGACCTGAGCTGAGGTCGATTTTCAATAATGATCATCTCCCCTTTCCTTTATGCCCAGGAAATGTTTTTGGTAGACTTATTCAACAGTCGTCTTTATTTTGCAAACAAGATTATTTAGTTATCTACACTAATATTGTAAAGAGGAAAGATTTGTATTTTTTTATGTAGCGAATAAACTTAAAAAGTACTAAATCGATTATAATTATTATTTTTTTTATTAGAAAGCTGCATTATCATTGAGTAACATAGGTTATATTTAGAACTTTAGGAATTCCTATTAAAACCAAAAAAAGGTGTAAAAAATTACCCATAAAATGTCTTTCATCGCATACGCTGCGAAGAATATTAATTAAAGGAGATTTTTTTTTGAGAATATTATAGAATGTATTAATATCTACAAAAAAATTTAAAAAACCATATGTCTATCTATTGTAGTTACGTCACAATAACTACTTTTTTACATTTAACAAATTGATAGAAATGCCGATCAAAATCAGACCGTGTTATCCATACTATTTATAATTTTTTATCCAAATAAATATTTAATATTCAAAACCGTCTTAATAACTGATGATTACTTTTTTAATTATTGAAATCGGACATCCCATTCAAAAGATATCATGAAATTAAAATAAAAAAACATGCCGGCGGCGGCCGCCACGCAGCGCATCGAGTAACTAACTCCACGAAAGCATTTGTATTTGGCACTTTCTCGAGTAGGATCTCCTGAAAATCATTACGCTTCATTACCACCTACAAATACCACAGCCAACGTAGTGTACAGGGAGGCTTTATGATAAGCAATTTTATTTTTCATATTAGGGATTTCTGGCCGTTTTAATTAGCATGCTTAAAACTTAAATATATGTACCTATTTATGTCTACCCGTGCGAAGCCAGGACAGGCCGCTAGTTTGACATAAACAGGTATCACAAGGACAACATAAAAAATAAATACTTGAAGATTATACTTAGAAATCGTAGTAAGGTATTCAAAAATAATCTTTGTTCCCTGTTAGTAAACAGGAAAAAAAACAACAAGCAAAACTACAAGGAAATAAGAAAATGAAAGCAAGAATAATAAAATATGATAACATTTATGAAGTTTTTATAAAATTTGTAAGCTAAAAATATGATAATTACATATGTCGATGTCATACGACTAATAGAGTTTACATATTCTTACAATAGGGTAGTAAAAAGAGATGTTGTTTTGGGCAGTTAATACAAGAACTTAGAATGCAATTTACTAAATATTTATGTCGTATATCTTTTTTTTTGTTAGACCAAGTCGACAAATAAGCCCACAGCCTGCGTGGTATTAAGCATCTCTGTAGCCTATAGACGCTCGTAGTATCACAAAGATATTACTAGCGCGTTGCAAACCTTGTGAGTGAAAGATATTATGCTACATACCTGGTAATTTTACTACCTCTCTCACCCTTTAACCACCGGAACCACAATGCGAACACTGCTTTTCCGTGGTAGAAATAGGTGAGAATGAGCTACCAAAAACAACCAGACGACCTTTAAATGAGGTCTACCTCGTTATGTTAGATGCCTGGTAGTATTTTATTAGATGCCTAGTAGTAACTGTCAATACATTGATATTACAGTGCGAATATTTAGGTCGATCTAAACATGAAAGTGGAATTACAGTGACCATAGAAATCTAAAGTATCGAACTTGGAGTCTGAGAAAGCTAATACCTTTTGGTGCCGTGATTAAGCATTTCTTGAATAAACAAGCAAAAAAAGCGCGACAATATTGTTATCCAAGAAGTGATTATCCAAGAAAAACAGACATAAAAATTTAGTTTTATTGTATCAACGTATCTTATATTAAATATTTTAATAAGATCTCTAGTGAAAGTGGAAGACAGCCACCTTTCCCGCCTGTTTTGATGAGGAAGTTGTATTTGAGATACGCTATTTTAATATCCATTAAAATAGCGTACCGCCATTTGTCGACCTTGGTACCTCAGTCACCTCTTCTTCTAGTTTAGGGGAGGTAATATTATACACTTTATTGTATTGTACACTATAAACAAAGGCCGATATTACATCATAAAATAGTTAAGTATTTTTTGCCAGTTAGTTGGTGCTTTAAAGCATTTATTTAATTAAATATTAGGACCATCTATAAATCGTCTCGAATGCAAGTCACAAATTTCCTAAGTATTAGTAATTCTATACAAACCGGTAGCACATTAATCCTCTTCTAAATACTGAAGCCCTCAACTATTGGGAACAAACATTGGCTCAAGTTCCGACGAGTCTCAACAACGGGAGAAGACAAACAATCCAGGCCCTTATAGGCCCTTACCCTTTAGAGGGCGAGGCAAGAAGGGCTTTGATGGAACAATTAGAGTGCGGTTTGTTTGAATAAACAGATATTTCGCTGTTACAATTAGCACTCCTGCAGATAAAGTTTCCGGTAAATGAGATTGCTTGAGCCTCTGTTATCAACTAATCTAAATACTATGAAACAAACAATATATCCGTTTTCTGTCTATTGATGACGCTATATCTTCAACGGAAAATCTAGCTGACCGACATATTAACGCAGGGCCTAAACGTTTGCACACGTGTTTCTTTTTTAACGTAAAAGAGCACAACGAAGAGATTTTTTAAATTCTCCTTTTAAAGGCGTAAATCGGGGGTGTAGAGTTATGAAACTATTTTTTTGAGTTATTCAAGTGAAATTCAATGTACAGGTTCTTTATTAAAAGTCATAAAACATGTGTAAAACTAAACTTAAAAAATATAAATGTATATTGGTAAGCGCAAAACTTGACCGATTTGTCAATTTTTCAATATAGTTTCCTGATAAACGAGATCGACCACCATTAAAAAGAATTTTAAAATTATATAATAATAATAAACAAACAATTTACAACATCTCATAAATTGACCTGACTCCGTGATAAGTCGATTAAAGAGCTTGTGTTACAGACATCAGATAACAGAGGAACCACAAATGTATTACTTAAATACATGAATTTTACACCCAGACACAGAGCAAACATAAAATCATTATTTAAATATTTGTCCTGGGTGGGGATCGAACACACGACCTTTGGCGCACAAGATAATAACTACCATCTGCGCCTTCGGTCTCGCTATATTTCTATTGTGAGCTTAATTATTTGAAACCATGCAACGGATTTCACTAATTCACAGGGTTCTGCTATCATTTGACTTCTTTCGCAACATCTATCCATAGTTTTATAAAAATATTGTAAAAATATTGTAAGATAGTATGTGGAACCAGTTCAATAACTTAGTAAACATAAGTTCACTAACCTCTAAACTACTAAAGGTTATAAAATTATATGAGACTTTTACAAATTACTAACTGGTAAAGCTTATTTCGGCAGTGATTCTTATAATAATGATATTACTAGAAGTAAACTTCAGACAAAGTGCATTCGTACCTATTTTTACCTTTTACCACTAAACGGTAGTGTTCGCATCGGTGTGTCCGGTTTGAAGGGGTAATGTGACGGATATCTTCAAGTTGATGTTGGCAACGTACCAGTGAGATCTTTGCTATAATACGAGCGTGTATAGGCTGTTGTGATGCTCACTATCTCGCTGAAAGTATGCTTGTTTGTAGAATAAGTCATGTTTAAAATTAAATATGAAACAGTCCCGAATATAACGTATCTTAAGGCACCAATAGTCTATAGTAAATGATAATCCTTTTCAAGCAAATGCCATGTTCTAACGTATAAGCGAACGGATAAAAAATATGGACACAAAATAAGTAAATAAGACGAGATTTTCCCAACTGTTTTCAAATTGGAGAACTATACAGAGGCTAATTTATTATGTTATAAAATACAATGAAAACTTATTTTCATTTTTCTTCAATATTGTTAATATTGAAATATGATCATTTTTTTTTTCGCCAAAGGTTGAGATTTTAGTTTTTAGTTGAGACAAACATTAATATAATTAATATTTCTGATTGTTTTGTGTCTGTATATTCAATATGTAATTCAGTATTTTATTTTTGATTGCCTGGTTCTAGATGTTAGTAACACAAGATCTTTTAAGCAACTTATCTCGGAGTTAGGTCAATGTATAATATTTGTGAGTTTATAACTATTATAATAGATTATTTTGAAAATAAATATGTTTTGGTGACATCATTTATGTATATATCGCTCTTATATTTAGTTCAAACACTTGGTACTATTTGATGAAAATATTGTCAATAATCATGGCATCATCTGAAACGTCACAGAAACGTCAACTTTCCACTTACATCTCACAAAAATACGTAGCGAATATTTTCAATATTGATATTTCCAGACGAGAACATTCCGCCAATATCATTTATTATTTCCAGTTTACAACACACGAAAATTGCATTCTGTGTCTGTCAAAAGAAACCTGAACACTGCCAATGACGTTGTAACATCGTGGCTCGTCACATATTTCCCGCACATGACAAATTCATAAACATAAATATCAGAAAGGAAATGGAACCAGAGGAGCATAAGAAACGATATTGGATCTTGGAACTAAAATGACATATGAGATGTAATATCTTTTTTTGCTCTTCTTATTATAGAGTGGATATCATATTTATACCTATACCTCACACATACACATATCGTACAAAAACATGCATAAAAAATTACACAGTCGTTTGTTTTTGTTTGTCTTTCATCGGAAAGGACGTTTAAAATTTTTAAAGAGATGGTGCACTGGCTTCTTCTTGTTTTCCGAATGTGTCGCGAAACGTGACATGGTCACCAACAGCGACACGAACGCTTCAGTGGAGTAAAGTAATGTTCACTCTTGATTTAACCTTCTTGACCACGCCGTCAAGTTTATACTTTTCTTTAATTTATAAAAGTTGTTTTGTACTATAAGCTACTTATCTCCGAGTTACATTTATTACATGCGCGTGCCATCCATGCCCACATAACAAACTAGTGCGACCGGGCCTATAGTACTCCTCTTTTCTCAAACGATTTGTATATACTTAACAGAAGCCACTCAAGTTGAGGTCTCAAAGGCACCAACGCGCGCTTTCTCTCTTGCAACTTCTCCCGCGGGGCACGCTGGTTCGTTCGGGCACCCTTACTATGCACGTCCATGCCTCTGTTAACGTTTGATGTTTAAATAGTCTATCTAAGAATCCTGTGAACAAAAATAATAGTTAGTAATTGAGTATGATTTTTTTTATATACTGTTGTTGCGTTTCGTCAGTGTTTTTCGTAGCTGTCACAAAACAAAGTTCTATATAATAGTATTATTTCTGAATTATTTTGCTAGTACGTCTTGCTTATCGTAAATTTGCTTATGTTTTCAAAAATTTTAGTTTAAGAATGCAATTAAAGTATAATGATTATGATTTTTGTATATTAAGTATTTTATTATATTTTATTTGCAAGATTAGGAAATCGTAATGGAAAAGAATGTTTGATTAACATCTTTTACCCGATTATTTTAGTAAATTTATAAATTATATTTTCGAGTAAATAAAATAATAAAACTTGTTTTTGACTGCTATGACACGCGGTTACCTTGCAACGACATTCTTGAGAACGGTTAGCGCAAGTAACCTATCAACTACGAGTATAAAAGTCTTTTGTAGTCACACTTAGCTATTTTGTGTATCGAAGTTAATATATAGAGGTATCATTACATTAGGTATTTTTTATTTTTCATTGCAAAAATAATTTGTGATGATCAAGTATTGATAGCAAATTCAGTGTAACCAGAAATTAAGTAATTGGTGAATATAATGCCACCTGTCGGTTTCTGTATCGCATTCGTCTTTTACTATAACTTACGATACCATTGGAGACTTTTACTCCGAACTGATAAATAAATAAACAATAATTTAAACAAAAATAATGCACTGTATTGTACACCTTAAATTTTTAGACGTAATAAAATTTAGTTTTACTTAGTACATAGTAAATATTCTCCAATTGACGGCCTTATCGTATAGAGCGACTTCTTCCAGACAAAGATCTTTACAATAAGTTTTGTTCCTCCGTCAAAATCGGAACGATTTAATCACGATGATTTATCGATAGTCGAATTCGAAGCACACCCCCGGTATATCAAGCGGGGAAGCCGAAAATGAAAAGAGTTGAAATATGTCACGTTGGTCCAAAAAGTCTAATCATGGCGCGAGCCACTTGCCGGCGAATTTCTCCCGTCATCTACTTAGAATGGAACGCTTGGCTTTTATAAAGTAGGCGTAGCACAGGGATGAATTTGGACAATCGTATTAAATCACGTCTAGCGTACTATTCAAAGTGTTAAAAATCGAATAAAATGCAATTAAAATAGTGTTCTTGACCCATGACCCAAATTTGTTTCTTTGTATTTTTTAAGTAAACTTTTTAAGTATGTTCAATTATATATATATATTTTGGCCACAGAATATAGAAAACTTCCTTTCTGTACGAAAGCTTCAGTTACTTTTTAGGACGTAACTGAAGTTTTATTATACTAGTGCAGCCATTTAGCAGTTTCCAAGTCTTTAAGTCTTTTTAAAAGCTTATTTTTGTTATAAATACTTTACATCCTTTTAATTGACTACCGTTACTTTCTGTAGAAATGTAAGTAAAACAATAGTTTAACTTAAAGCAGACTTTTATTTATTTAATCAGACGTTTTTTTATACACTGCACAATATCGGCCATGACAGTGCGGAGAGGAGTGTTACCAACATAACAAAATAGAAAAATATTACATTGCTACCAACACCCCCTCTCAATGTAATACACCCTTACAGTCACATATTTATTCATACAAACCACAGTTTTTAATAAATCTTAACAATAAATTTTTATTTAATGCTTTTGTGAACATATCTGCGGTTTGGTCTTCAGTTTTAATATATTTTAACATTAATTTTCCACGTTTAATCAACTCTTTTATGAAATGATATCTGATATCAATATGTTTTAATCTTTTGACACTTTCAGTATTCGCTACCATTATAGCACTCTGATTGTCACAATATATTGTGGCAGGACACACTTTTACAATATTAAAATCTTTAAGCAAATTAATCAACCAACATGCTTCGCTAGTAGCCATACTTATAGCTATATACTCTGACTCGGTAGAAGATAGACTGACACTGGCCTGTTTTTTAGATGACCATGAAATTAAGCAATCTGCGAACTTAAAACAGTATCCAGTTGTCGACCTTCTATCCTTCAAATCCCCTCCCCAATTTGCATCACAGTATCCCACTAATAAGTTGCTATTACATTTGTAGACAAGTTTGTAATTTATTGTATGTTTTACATATCTTAACACTCTTTTCAAGGCAGTTAATAAAACATTATTTGCATTATTTTGATATCTGCTCAGAATTGACACAGCAATACACAAATCAGGCCTTGTTCCTAATACAGCATACGACAAGCAACCTATAATTTTTCTACATTTATTTTCAATGTTTTTATCAATCACAGAATCATTGTTATCTTCTAATATTTTAGTGTTAAAGTTCAGATCCATTGGTGTACATATTTCTTTACAATTTTGCATATCAAATTTTTGCAATACACTTTCCAAATATTCCTTTTGATTAAGTTCAGTGATCCCTGTAACTAAATCTTGTTTTACATGAATACCTAAGAAATTTGAAACTAATCCCAAATCTTTCATTTTGAATTCATTATTTAATAATGACTTAAGGTCACAAATCTGCTTTTGATTATTTCCAAATATTAATAAATCGTCTACATACAGTAAAACATATGTTCTGGCGTCGCCTTCACATTTTGTGTACAGACATGAATCACTTTTTGATTTTACAAAACCTTGTTTCATAATGACTGAATTAAATTTGTCATTCCAATATTTGGGTGATTTTTTTAACCCATATATAGATTTATTTAATCTAACAATATTTTTATCACCACAATATGCACCTTCAGGCAATTCTAAATACACTTTTTCATCAATTTCTCCATATAGGAAGGCACCTGTAACATCCATTTGACTGATCGGCAAGTTTAATTTTGCTGCTATACAAATAAATAACCTGAAAGTTGACAATTTAGCTACTGGTGCATATAAATCACATAGTTCCATTGTATCACACTGCTCAAAACCTCTCGCCACTAGTCTCGCTTTATATTCTACATTACTATTAGAGTTTTTGATTTTAAATACCCACCTACTACTTACAGTCTTATCAGTTACAGGTTCTTCACAAATAGTCCAAGTATTATTTTCTTTGAGGGTATTCAATTCTCTCTGCATTGCTTCTTTCCATTTACTCGCATCTTTCCGTTGCATGGCATCTTGGTAAGTCTTCGGTTCATTTCCCTCAACATAGACATGATGACACTTGTAAAATGAAGTCTGTTTCCTAATTCGAGTACTCTTCTCACGCGTCTGTATCTCTCCATTATCATCATCGCTGAATTCGTCATCACTGGAACACGGTAAGTAGACACTGTCACTTTCGCCAGACATATTAAGGGTCTCCTCTACCTTTTCCTCTTCAGTCTGTGCTTCTTCTTGACTAATGACCTTCTTCTCCTCCATTGTAGTGTCCAGTATAACTAATTGTTCCTTCTGTTTTTCACCTTTTTCTAGAAATATGACATCTCTTTTAACTTCAACAGTGTTCTTTTCTGAGAAGAATATTCTGTAGCCCTTGACATTTTCCTCGTAGCCGACCATGACTGCTTTCTCCCCTTTTGGATCCCATTTTCTTCTCTTCTCTTTTGGAACATGGACATACACAGGACTTCCAAAGACTTTAAGGCCTGTTATATCAAAATGTTTGCCTGTCCACGTTTCATATGGGGTCTTTCCGGTTTCATTGCTTTTACTTGTTCTGTTTAGTACAAATGCCGCAGTATGAACAGCTTCTGCCCACAGCTTCTTAGGTAGACCTGCTGCACACAACATTGTACGTGCTGATTCTATTAGAGTTCGATTCTCTCGCTCCGCCTTGCCATTTTGTTCAGGAGTATATGGAACCGTGGTTTGATGGGTTATTCCACGTTTCTCAAACAGATTTTGAACCTCTTTGTTCATGAACTCTAACCCATTATCACTTCTAAAACACAATACTTTGTGTTTGGTTACATTTTCAGCCTTGTACAAAAAGTTCTCAATACACTTCTTAACTTCATCTTTGCCTTTAACAAAGTAAACTGACCTGTAGTTAGAGAAGTCATCTTTTAGAATTACGAAGTATCTGGATCCTCCCACGGACGGCACCTCCATAGGCCCGCACGTATCTGCATGTATTAACTCACATGGCCTACTCGTTTTATTTTCACTGGCACTGAAAGGCAAACGATGTATTTTGCCCTCCAAGCAACCCTCACAATCAAAGTCAGAGTCTTTCACTTCAATGTTGTTGTTTTTAAGCACCATTCGCACATACTGTAAGTTTTGATGAGCAAGTTTTTCGTGCCACTCTTTAAGTCCAGATTTCACTTCAATCGCGTTCGCTATCTCACATTTGTAACGCACGTCCATATAGTACATATCTCCGTTACGACTCGCTACGGCACTCACAGTATTTCCTTTGTAGATTTTACACAAGTTATTGTCCATTTTAACAACATAACCCCTCTCTGTAGCGCATTTGACAGATAACAAGTTTGTTTTCAATTTCGGAACGAAGAGTACATTGTCTATGGTTGTGTTTACCCATCCGCGGCCGTTGTAGACCTGTACCGCCACCTGTCCACACCCGAGCGCACTAATCTCCTCGCCATTTCCGACTATCACTGTTTTATTGTTCATCGTTAAGTATGTTGCAAATAGGTTACGATCACGGCACATATGTTGGCTAGCGCCTGAGTCCACTAACCACTTAGATTCTTGAACGTTACTATTTGAGTTCATCACCATAAATGCATTACTCGTACTGTCTTTTTCCCGATTCTTCTTGAAGTAGCACTCACTTTTAGTATGTCCCATTTTTTTACAATAATAACACTTTTTAACCGGTCTATTGTCATGTCCCGAACCCTTGTTTTGATTACACTCACTTTGATAGTGTCCCAGCTTATTGCACTTATAGCACTTAATGTTTTTCTTAGCTACAAACGCTGATGCTGACGAGTTTTGCGGCTCCTTGTCGTTAATACGTTCTTCTTCAATCAGTAATCTCGCGACAAGATTTTCTAGCGTTTGTTTATCGTCGGGCGCGGACTCCCACGCCGACACAAAATGTTTATAGGCATCTGGAAGAGACATTAGCACTTTTGTTATTACGAATCTTTCTGAAATGTCTTCTCCCATCTGTTTGAGCTGGTTTCTTAATTCCTCTATTTTAGATAAGAACATAGACATCGCCGTGCCCTCCTCGTACTTGTATTGGAAGAAGCGTTGTTGTACGATATGTATACTTGTTTCAGATTTTTGCTCATACACGCTCGCAAGTTTTCGCCACATTTCGGCTGACGTA
>JACJUM010003147.1:3269373-3281999 GCA_020976665.1 Heortia vitessoides
AGTTAATGTTTCTACATTAACTGTGTAAAATTTCGCTTGTAGCGCATGTTGTAGTTAAGTTAGTTGTAGTGCATCTGCACTTAAAATATTTAACTATAATTAAAATAAACCACTCACTACTGTTCCAATGGCATTGATCTTTAATAATTTGTATTATCATTTGATTAGCTTAGTGATTGTTATTTCCTGCAGGTATTTGTGCTCTGAAGATTGATCGGTAATTGAGGACCGATTTTTGTCAAGGAAACAAAAGATAGAATACGATGACGCTTTGTATGCATATTGTGAACGCCAAGTGTCAAAGGTTCGATCACCTACCCTGGAAAATAATTTATCTAGTGATCATTTTTGTTAGTTTTTTGTTTGATATGTAATATATAAGTATGTAAGTAATGTGTTTGTTACTCGTCATCACCTGATATCCGTAACTCAAATGCTAGAAGATAGGTCAAAGTATGAGATTATGTGTGTCTTATTATTATTCTGGTTATTTATATTATGAAAGAGAAATGGGTTTAAAACTTTAATATAAAACACTTCTGAACACAATCGTGTTAATTGTAACAAACAAAAAAAGGAATTAAAAAGAAAATATATTCAAATGTTAAAAGGGGTCTTGAGGAAAAAAGATTAACTCATAATTTACCAATTCACCCACTATTATAAAACAATTTTTCACTTCGATTCAAGCATTGTCTGACGTAATTAGCGTTTACAAAGGTCCGCAGAACCCAAATACCAAAAGGAAGACAAACTTAAACCCTTCGGGAAAATCACTATATTACGGCAATAGAAGGTTAAAGGTAGGCTCAGGCTTTTATTGAGTCGGTCAACCTGGAATTCAATAAAGCGAAAGGACATTCCCACTGGCTCTGGCATTTTTGTACCACTCCTAGTTCGAGAGCGTTCAATTTTGTTCACTATCAAATTCGACAAGTGGTAGCCACTTACTGGGGCTTTTGTAGATAAAATACGCATGTTTCGAGCATTGGAAAACGTTTGCCAAAACGTTTGGTCAGCTGAAAAAGTTTTTGGGACGTTCGTTTGGAATTGAAGTTCCGGGGACATTCTAGCTTCAACGGTCCTTCTCAAATATATTAACTGTGCGTTATTTCTTGAGGATTTTTTTTTACATTGAATTCGTGAAATTGAGTCTAGTTTTGCTTTGGGCTTTGAGATTAATATTCAAATAGGTCTAAAAAATCCAACTACCACGAATTGTCAAACAAAATAGTTTTAAATATAAATATATATATATTATAAGATCAACGTTTATATTGTTACAGGGTTTTTTAAAAGTTTATAGAAATAAGAAATAGCTATATATGTTTAAATATATTTAGCTATGGCAGTGCATCACGGTTTCTTCTACGAAATTTACGTTTCTCGTGAGAATATAAATTAGGTTCAAAATATAGTTTGTGCTATTTTCTGACAACTTATTTTTCTATTAATGAAACAGCGTTTTTTGTTACAAATGTACGAAATGCAAATATCTTATAACAGTTCCACTTTTAGTAGGTATTAATTTTTATCTTTTATATTGCTTAGAAAAATGTGGTAAAGATAGAGCTTTCTACTATAGAAAGAATTTTTAAATCGTTTTCATCATTATCGTAATAGCCATTAAAACTTTCGCAACGGGGATGCTGCTGCCTATCTCCATCCTGAGCATTAAAGCAACTCTTTCGATATAATAATGATTCATACTGTACTAAATAATCATCAACGAGGGGCATAGTGCATTCTGTGTCTCCATTTTATGTGTCAAGAGTCGTGAATTTAATCGTCACCCAGAACAAATATTTGTATAATAATTATTAGCGTTTGTTTTGTGTTTGGGTGTTAAATAATCTATTTAAATATTATATTTTTATTTCTCTGTTATCTGATATCCGTCAACAAGTGCTACAGCGATTTATCTCGGAGTCATCTATATTGAGGATGAGATGTAATTTGTTTATTTTATCGTTGAAACCTTCGCCATAATCAAATAATTCATTAATAAAAAAAATCACAAAAAAAATAAATGGCGAGCCAGACATGACTGATGTCGTGTCGGCATTGTTTACAGAGAGTTATTAATTAAGGACCCAACGATATTATATGCCGGCGGGCGGCGAATGGGAGCCGTCAATTTCCTTTTTTTTACCATTCAGACTCTATTGTTTTAGGTAAAATATGAATAGAGAGACCCCATTGATTGTATCAACGGTAAATGACTTTTGAAAATCAAACTTGGAAACAAAACTCGGACTCTACTCAAGACTCTACAATTTAAAAACAAATACAATTATAGCTTACGAACAGCTCTACTATTTTCACCTGCGTAATTACCGTTCCTAAAAGATTATGGGGATAAAATGTAAATTGTTACATGCTGATAATGTAGCTTTTTATAACTTAACAAAAAAAATGGTACAGTAGTTTTTGAGTTGATTCTGTTTCAATTTAGATTGATAATCACAATTTATATTTTAACTGTGATATATCGCCAATATTTCTTGTCAAATATGTAAATTACTAACATTGTAACATTAAAACAAATTGCATTCTAGTTTCTGAGTTAAATTGCAACGAACAAACACAAAATTTAGCCAGAAGAGCGGATATGGCAGCGATATAACTGTCGCGCAACCTCTCTATACAATTGCCAGCAAGACTGACCAATATGGCTATTCAAGGCAGACTTTATTTAGTTATTCAGACGTCGATTTCAGAGTCCTATTCCTGTACAGTGAGCATAGTTTACATACCTTGGAAAACGATCGTGTCTAGTATGGAGGCCCTGACAAGTATCGCGAGGAATTGAACTGCCGGCAGTAGCTCGCAGTGCGCTTGGGTTACACGTGGATGCTTAATAAGTTCTACTGTTTGAAAATTCACCCTTTTTGACCAATGAACGGCCTCATTTTGACTGAGTAGCTAAGGTTCGTTAAAAAAAATGTAAGTTGACCTCAAGCAAAGGTCATGTCCTTTATAACCTAACTCTTCCCTATTTCTATCACCAAATACCAGTGTTTGTATTGCTGTATTCCCGTTTGAAGAGTTATAATTAACGCTTACCATCATGTGGATCGGATACTAGTTTGTCGACTTGGTATGATAAAAAAGTGACAAAAAGAAGTACCCATTCTATCAACAACTGTAAAGGGCCTTCATCAGACAAAACCAGTCAAGCAACTAAACATTTTGTACGGCAAAATCTTGAGCCGTAGGAAAAAAATGAAAACTAATTCTGTCCTCGAAATATAGGAAAACAAAATATACACTTGAGCCAAATCGCTCTCTCTCTCTCCTTCAATAATGAGCGAGCATGATGTTATTTGTTTTATCAAAACAAACAGAATTGTTCTAGTTTATTTTTAACGACTTAGTACTGGATAGTGAAATTGATAAGTATATATAAACTAAAATGTGTATATGTAGATGTGTATATTCCTCATTCTATACACACTGAATGTACTCAGCAGTCTTCACCTGTGTCGAACTTACTTCCGAGTATATTTAGATTAATTAAGACTTGTATAATGTTGTGATTTTATGCACGAATTATTATGTTTAAGCTAAAGTTTTAGCTTTTATGGTTTGGATGCATTAATATTAATTAGGTGTAACGAATTTGGCAAAATCTATTTTGATAGGAATTAATTGTATATCCGTAGTTTAATTCGTAATCCGTAATTTAATTATTGACACGAATTAACTGAAGACTGATTAAATACTATAAAGATTTTATAGGCTAAAGTAAACTCAGGCTGCATAAAATACTCTAACGAGTATTAAACTCCGACATACCTCAGTGCTTCAAGTTTAGAGTTTTCGACTAATGTGTGTTACCAGCAATGACCTATGGCAGCAAAATGTGGTCTCTTACCATTGGCCTTATTGGCCACTTGAAAGTATCTCAACCAGCTATAGAGAGAGCACTGCTTGGAGTTTCTTTGTGCGATCGAATCAGAAATTAGGAGATTCGTAACAGAATCAAAGGTACTGACATTGTCCCGCGGATTAGTAAGTTAAAGTGGCAGTGGGCAGGGCATTTGGTACGCAGAACTGATGGCTAATGGAGTCGTAAGTTTCTAGAATGGAGAATATGTACCGGCAAGCGCAGCGTAGGGCATCCACCTGCAAGATGGACAGACGATCTGACTAAACCGCAGGATCGCGCTGGCCACAGGCCGCATACAACCGGTCCTATTGGAGATTGCTTGAGGAGGCCTGTGATCCAGCAGTGGACGTCTTATGGCTGATATAATGATAATGATAATGATAATGGTGAGTGTTAATAAAAATAAACAGAGAATGCCAAAAACGAAGCAATTATAAATTAAGATTCTGTTTACGCGATTTTATTATGATGTTGATTGATGGTGTCCTTCTTGCTCTTTCGAGTTTTATGTTTCAATAAGAAAATTATTTTTACTATCAACCTATAGTGTTGGTGTTCCTGCAGGAAAAATATGAAATTATAAAAGTAGACAAACTAGCGGGTGAAAGTTCTGCTCAAATCGATTTGAGATCCGAAAAAAATATTTTTGTTATAAGTATCGTAATATAAATATTACAAATAAACAGTAACATTTTATTTATATGTAATGAGTTTCGGTATATAGAAATTCTAGTACCAACGGAAATAAATTATACTTGTCTATCACATATATACTCGATTAATTAGTGGACAATAGATTTTTTTTTATTTTATCGAACGGATAAGCTTTTTTTCTCGAACGTCGAAATTTCTGCATTACTCAAACGTGACTTTTAATGCCAACGAAGGAATGGGTATAGTCGCTCATTACTGAACAAGCCTATGGCTGAATGTTAATTATCCAGGATCCAAGCAGTGAGTGTTCGTAGTCAACAAAGGTGCCCTTACAGCTTAACTCAAAGGTTTATTGGCACAATAAAGTTGTAATTTTACATCGACATGCCTTACTTATATTGCCAAGAAGAAAGTTTAAAATACTAGTTAAACAGCACTCCCCCCTAAATACATAGAGATGGAATTATATTCTTTCTGTAAGTTAATAGTTTTGTCTGAATATATCCGGAAATTTGAGGTAATAGTACTTATTATACCTAGTAAAAAAACTAAGCGGAGAAATATTTAACAAAACATTGGAAATCTTAATAAAAACACACCTTAAACCGGAAAAAGTCATATTTACTAGAAAAAAAATCAACTTGTTTGAGACTTCAGGTGTTACTCGGACCTGCATCTTTCCAACTCCGGTAATGCACTAACGCTATGCTACTGAGACCTACACGAGACGAGCACACATGTCGAATTTTCAAAGTCGCTAAGTAAGTTATAATTTCGTAAAAAAACTAATTTTAACGTAATTTTTTTAATGTACACATGCTATAGTCCAAAAATCACGCATACGCTTGCGTATTTCTATGTATTTTTTTAGAAATTGCGCTATGCGTAATTCCTACAAAATATGCCTAGAAATTCAAAGAACTATCTAGATATCTTTAGAGATATCTAGGAAATAGTCCAATACAAGTAATCATTTAATATTGCTAATTCTGTCAAACGTTAAAAGTTAACATGTGCACTAAGAAAATAGTTTTATAGTGTAATTTTTGTTATGACTCACTTGGCCGAATTTCATTATTTGCTATTGTAGATGCAAAGTACAGTCTTTTCCTCTCTACGTCTGACTATACGGAGAAATCATAGCTCCACAGTGAGCTGTTGAATAAATTTGTAATACCAGTTCACGTGCAACCTGCAAACAGAAGAGAAACCTTACTATATGTACATATATTTTTCTAAATGTATATATTACAAACAAGCATATGGTTTGAGTGACAGTTCGTGTCACCGCAGCCTTTAGACGTAGTTATTATCACAAGGATGTCACTAATGCGTTGCCACCTTGTGACTTGAAGACATTATGCCACATGATCTAGTTACTGATGACGGACCCGATGGCGCAGATCGAACTGATCCTATCTTATGTGCCAAAGGTCGTAGGTTCAAGTAGTTCAAGTTTAATATATTGAAGTTTTTTTTTTGTGATTCCTCTATTGTCTGATGTTTATAACACAGATGAGTTAAGCGACTTATTACGAAGTCAGATCAAAGGATAAGATGTGTGAACTTCCTTAAAAATTAATTACTGGTTCTTTTATTCTTCTAACCGATATACATCAATACAGACACTGTTATTTGGCGGCTTAAGTAAAAATGAGGTGCTAATGCTGATGGTTTTTGTATGAGGTCTACTCTTAGTCACACATTATCTAACGTCGTTATTTCACACGATGAAATTATTCATGTTATTAAAGAATTTGGGAGCGTAACTAAGTCGAAACGTTTCCTTCATATACTAGACTCAAACTTCTTTCGATTCATAAAGCATGGCATTTTGTCATATTTTAAAAAGTTGGTTTGATTTATCAAAATCAGTGATTAGTTTCAGTCAACTACTTTTAGGCAGTAGTTCTAGCCGCAGAATAAAATAAATTATAATTTAAATACAAAATATACTTTATTCAAGTTACAAGCACTTTTGAATAGTCAAAAAATGTATAAATCAAAGCAATCATTCCATCACAAGAAACATAAGATTCCATCACTTCTGTGATACATGGGGTCATCGACCCTAATGACCGTACAAGATCATGAGTCATCTTATATAAATACTTATAATAAACCAACTATATAAATCGCCGGCACCAGACGGTTCTTACGGACTAATGTTAATGCAGTTTCATTACACGAGCCACCAGAAAAGAACCTACAAGAAGAAAGATACTGGTGGTGACATATATCCCATTAACACTAAGGTTTTGTTAGAATATTTGGTGGAGAACAGTTTTTAAGCTCAGGAACATATATCGATACATACTCTCGTTAACATACCCGATGAAATTACGTCCGCTATTTCCAAAACTATATTTACCATTAACTAGGAATATATACTCGATAACTTTCGACTTTAGATCGGCATTTTTACTGTACTTCTAGGCATTCGCAAACAATATCTACTTCTGATATAATTATACTTAATTTTCACCGTGCGCAAAATTATATTCTATGCTTGAATTGTATAAGTTACATTAAATGTTACTATAATTTTGTATCATCACATCACAGCAGACGTAGAAGGTCCTCTGCTAGTAATTGGCCTCCATAAGAAATTAGGGGAATTTCACCTGTAACTGCCGCGTTGTGCCGACGTGGTAAAATCCTACCACTGTATTTAACTTAGGCTGATTCGTATAGATAGATATACCCATTCCCCATCCCATCCCACCCATCTTAGTCGCCTGTTCCGAAACATACTAAGTTTCTTAATCTCTAAAAATAGTAAGTACAATATAAAAGGTAATTTTTCTTTGAAGGTCTTAAATCAAACAAAGAAAAATCTACAAAATGAATACGTAGTTATGTACTGTAACTACTAAGTACCCAAACAGAGCAATATAATAATATCTTATTAATAATCTTACGAAACATAGAATTTAGACTGGACATTGAACCTTTCGTGTCAAAGGAAATGGATACAATAACTTTAATAGAATATCTGAACGTTATTTAAAACCTGGGATCAATTCTAATTCTTTAGGAGATATTATTTTGTTTATCATTATAATCTGTCATTTTTGGAATGGCAGCTGAAACTTCAAACCAATAACCGCGTTTGAAAGCTGTTTTTATGAGTAGTGAATATAAATATGTAATAACAATATATTTTTTTTATAAAATAATTATTTCTTTTTGCATTTAAATTTAACCTTATGCTGTTGTGACAACAACATAGAACGTTGTAATAGCATTGTTTAGACATATAGAAAGAATGGGTGAAAGTTGAATGACTACAAATATATAGAGTATCAGGGAATGAAATATTGTTGAACTAGGAAAATATACCTTAACCAGCTTTAAGAAGTATTAAAGAAGGGCCAGGTCATAGGTACTAAGTATAAATTATCGTCTTTAAAAGGACTATCGAGAGTAAAGAAAGCGAGAGAAATATCCAAAGATTACAGCAAGTGGAGATCCATAACAGCTGCCTACGCCAATAGAACACAGGTGTGATTATAATAATTAAAAGTATGTTTGTAAATTCACACACATTTCGTACTTTATCTTAACTCCGAGATAAGTCGCCTAAATCGTTTGTGCTACGACAAATAACAGAGAAATCACAAATATAATAAGTAATTATATGTTAGATACAGATCAAACAGCAACATCGTTAAATTAATATTTGACCTGTGTTATTAGGATAGGATCACCATCCGTACCATTGGGCCTGGTAAATTATTATTATTAATTTGTTTATATAAAAACACGGGAGGTACCGGCAGAGTAGAACATAACCAGGTGATGTACGAGGTGACTAAGGTACCAGAACCGACAGATGGCGGTGTATCCATCCGAGACAATGTAATTTAAATGCAGAGGGTAGGTATGGGCAGCAGCAGTCCCGTGACGAAAGCTGCGCTCTACGATTGCCAACACGCTTTCCCAGCGCGGCAATTTATAGGCAAAATTCTCCCTTTCAAGGGGACGCCTATGTCCAGCAGTAGACTTCCAAATGATGATAAAAGTACGTAGCTAACAAATCTCTTAGGTTTACAATAGTCAGTTAAGTGTTCCTGTTAAATATCTACAAATGGAACCCAACTTAACTATAACTAAACTGTGACGTGTCACGTGTTTAAAATTAGGTCAAGCTTATTGAGTTACAAAGGCGAGTAGGGAACTTTCTTTGTTTTCGCTGCTGTTGAGAGATCAAGGTAACGGATAACTTTATTTTGATGTTTGCTCCATCCATTGTTATATCTTTGCCATTCTGACAAAGATATATTCCGTTCTGATACAATGTTTTACATGTAAAAGGAGTGGTTTACTGGTCGAGAGATTTTGTTGGCCTCGATTTTGTGTATGACGACATTGTTTGAATTATTGTAGTCAGTCTGTCAAAATATTTTAACGCGGTTAATATTTAATGCAGTGTATTCAAATGCTTAGATTTTTCGTTTAAAGTGTCAGTTACCTTGCGGTAGCCGTTACCTAGGTTGCCTAGATTTATCTATTACACAGACAGAATAATTATTTATCTATTATTATCTTATAATATGTATTTTTATCTTATAACACAAAAAACTATTTATGTTATGTTATTATGTTATATAATATAGAAATGATATATAACACACACCACAACATCACATACATTGACCTGATTCCGTGAAAAGTCGCTTAAAGTGTGTACATGTGTTTTAGATATAAGACATCAAAGGAATCACAAATATACTACTTAAGTACTTATATTTAACACCCAGACACAGAACAAACATAGATATCATTATATAAATATTTTTTCTGGATGGGGGTCGAACCCACGACCTTTGACGCGCAAGAAGGATCACTGCCATTTACACCAACAGGCCGGTCAATATTTTACAAATATTTGACATTTCTGGCCAATCAAATCTATTCCCTTAGAATAAGAAATAAAATTCCTAAGTTAATAACTGAAACAAATCTGTATTTTTATGATTTTAACATGTTAGTTACTTTGAAATTTCAGGTTAATAATGTGTAATCACTGTTTTTTTAACATGGTATTTATTGTACCTTTAGTATTTGCTATTATTATTATATTATTATTTTATTTTTGACATTTAAGATTTATAACGACTTGACATTTTTGTTTTCTATATACATCATCAATAATTATTTATTATTGAATATTGTTTAAAAATTTGAGAAAGATTTGTATTGGTACTAAGATTGTAAGCGATTTGGATTTTCTGAGAGCTAAAAGTATCAGAAAAATAAGAAATTATGTTTATATTAATAGCAGCACTCTGCGGTTTCACTTACGTATTTGCTCTTCCCGTGACAATAAAGGGGTAATACGGGAGTAAAATATGTTACCTATATCATTAATATAATATAGTCAATTAAAGTAATTTTCGATAAATAAAAAAGTTCAGTGTGAATGTGTTGAGTAATATCTGAGTTTATTAATTACAAAAACACAAATTCAGTGTTAAGTTAGTTTTTTAGTTTTTACAAAAAATAACATAGTTTATGTTACTAGGTAAATAAGTAGCAATCTAATGCCAAAATAATATATAAAATCGAGTTATTAGTTTTTGAGTTAAACCGTAAAAAACAAACAAATATTTTTGTCAGTCTGTTTGTTTGAGGTAATTTCTGATACATCAGGAGCGGTTTTGAAACTTTTATTGGCATATGCTAGTAAAAGTCTTAAATCGATAGATAAATAACTTAGGCTCTCAAAAATGTGGCAAAAACAGGCAAAAATTTTCCCCTTTAAAGGCTATACCAAAAAGTCGCTAGTCCACACGTGAGCGCAGCTAATAATAGATACATAAAAACAAATTAAAAAACCTTACTTGATAAAGTAGACTTGTAAAAGTAAAACTTAACTTGATAATGTAGACTTGGAAAAGTAAAACTTTACTTGAAAATCATTACTGGCAGCGTACCGCAGTTTTACCCGCGGTGTTTCTGTCACCATCGAAGTCTCATCAGAGATAAAATATAGCTTTCAAATTATATTGATAATAACGTAACTTTCCATAAGTAAACTAATGTTTGAAATCAGTTTAGTAGTTTTTTAGATTATTTGTTACACACGCCTTACAATACTTAAGAAATCGATGTGGTGTAAGAGACGATGCTGTGACAACGATAAAAAAAAGGAATCTTATGATGATCTGGCCATAAAGAATGGATGGATGAAAGTAAAATGACTGCACAAATATATAGAGTGGAAATTGATGGAAGATTTGGTATACCAGGTAGAAGAGGTATTATAAAAAGGGTCAGGTATGAAGTACCAAGAATAAACGAGCGTGTATGACGGACTAATGTGAATAAGGTAAGTAAGAGGTATGCCAAGAACGTAACAAGTGGAGATCCATAGTCTCTGCCTACCCCGATAGAACATAGGCGTGATATATATAAATATATATGTATATATAATACTTATATATGCATTACAGGTGTTTCTATTATATTTTTATGAAATATAATAAAGCCTTTATTCCCGGTATTCTAATAGTGAAAGAGTTATTTAATTTGTTGGTGTAGATTTTGAGTTAAATCTTACGAAATACAGACAAATATTCATTTTTTATGATATTAGAATAGACAAATAAACCTAACAACACCCTGATTCTATAAAATCTGTCGGTGTCAAAATATACTGTCATGGTCGCATCCAAGCAAACGATCCCAAATATTAAGTTACATTAAACCGATCGCAGCTGTTCACTCATTCTACAATCCTTTGCGTCTGACGCAGGTTGGCCCAAAGCCTAATGATGGTGTTAGGCCACTAGCCAAACTACACGAGCTTCTAAGGCCCAGTGCTTACTCGATATCAAATGTCTCGATGAAAGATGAACGCTTTTGTTGAAATGAAAGCGGCTCGCATTGTTTTGAAGAAGCCGAAAGAATTGTTCAAGGATACGACATTTGAGATACACTTAATGTTCCTCATGAACTTAGCTTTTTTCGAACGATATGACATACGTCTTTCACACAACATCGAATTGGCCCAAATTTCTGTCTTTTCTTGAAATGTATGGGTTCGATGACCTTATACCGCTACCTTATAATGCTCTTATCTTGTAGGCCAACGATCGTGGGTTCGATCCCCACCCAGTACAAATATTTATATGATGATATTTGTATTTATTCTGTGTCAGGGTGTTGAATATATATATATTTAAATAGTATATTTATGATTACTATGTTGTTTGATGTCTGTAACTCAAGCTTTAAGCGATTTCCCACGGAGTCAGGTCAATGTATGTCATAAGTTGTTGTATAAAATAAAAAGAAACAAAATCGAATTCATGGTTAATCGGCTATAGCACGATTAATCTAAAAACAGAAAAACTAAAATGTAATTGAGTTAAAATTGATATGTAAATTAAAGAATGTGTAGTTTCTCTATTTATTTGGACTATTAGATAGGTACGCGATATATTAAATATTGCCATTATGATTTAAATGTATAAAATAAATAACAGTTCTTTTCCTTTTTTAGCAACTTTTTTATCCGATATATTTCAAAACTCTCGTAATATCACAGTATTCCACAAAATATATTTAAATTGTGGTATATACTGTGATATTTTTACTTTGAAGTCATCATTACTCCAACGCTTAAGACGCTCAAGTGTCAAGTTAGGATCGAGACGCTTCAAGCAAGAGCCCTCAAGATGGAGATCAACTTTGATACAGGAATGGTAAGAGCTTTGCTTTAAATCTACTTGCACAAACAGACTTGTGTGCACATAGAGCAGAACAGACATATGTCAATTGTTTAGTGTTGTTAAACGGGATAAGTAATTTCCATGAGGTATCGACCGTATTAGTGCCTCACTCTAACCTATCATCATCATTTTAGCCATTGGAAGTCCACTGCTGGACATTGCCTCCCCAAGAAAAGGGTAAATTACATTCATAACTGACGCGCTGGGCAAGCGTGTTGGCAATCGCTGCCCATGCCCGCCCTGTGCGTTTGAGCTACATTGTTGCGGATGGATATACCATCTGTCGATTATGGGACCTCAGTCGTCTTTTACGACACCTGGTACAGGAGATGGTGGGATGG
>JACJUM010003147.1:3943408-4010649 GCA_020976665.1 Heortia vitessoides
AAGTACTACGTATTTAATAAAATAAAATAATTCAGACTGTTATACGAGTCCAAATTAAATATAACATCTACTCATAATTTCTCTTGAGGCATAAAGAGATAGCAAATTATCTCCAACCCGTTTTTACGATATATTCGTATGTTGGGATTAATTAGAAACATTTTCAATTCACAAGTTATAATTGAGTTTACTCATAGTACATCCATTTATTCCACCGAGAATAGACGCCGCCGAAAACTGAATATTCCCGTGTTAACAAAAACCTACATGTTTGAATTTTGAATAACACAATTTTACACGATATCGAGACGTGGGAGTTGCCTGTACAAAATAAAGGCACTATATTCCTTTATTTCAAATGTCTGTGTAACTATGGTAATACTTATATTATCTAATGGTTTTTAATTGTTGAGGTAAAAGGCCGTATTACACTTGCTTGAAGTCAGGCGCCTCAAAGATACAGTATCTTGAAACAAATAAATGCCTCATTTAGTCAGAGAAATAACCTAAATTGAGCTAAAAAAACGTCTAACGACTAAAGTTAACTTGTCTTTGGTTTCAGGCGGGTCTCTAACTTTCCCTTTTCATTTTAGCAGTAATGCAGTCCCTTAAAATTATTGTCTTTACGTTTAGTATGATTTTTCGCCTGTTTATATACACAAAAAAAAACAAATCTTACGAAAATGTAAGCATATATGTGGATAGCTTAATCTGCAACATTTTTTTTTCCTCTAGGGAGAATACCTGCAAAAGGGTTACAAAGGCGGAGCAGAGGTTCTGGAGAAGTTCAACAACCTGGGAGCTCATGCAGTGCACGGTCACCAAGAAGCCAGCGGCGGTTACCAGCAAAACAAGGGCATCTTGCCTATCCACCGCTAAGATCTGGAGTTGGGACTGTTGACAATTTGGCGAACTATCAAAATTAAATAAATGTTTTCGACTTTTTGGATTACGTGTTTGATTCCATTTGAAAATTTATCACTAAACTCATATTATTTTAAATAAGAAATGGGAATGAAAGTTTAAATCGGGACGCGTAAATGCTTTATTATTAAGAATAATACATTTCTAGAGCACATGCAAGTTAAAATTACAATTACCTAACAAGTTATTATAAAGTAATCATCAGAAATGATTATAGAAGAATTAACAAAAAAACAAATGACGAATTTATCTTCGCTTTCTTGATAATGAACATTTTCTCTCTACGCCGCACAAAAGTCCAGGAGCTGTGGGACTAACTGACTGATACCTAGACTTTTCATTTGATCTAAAACAGTACCTGAAATAGAAATAAAACTACTCACACACAGTTTTTCTCTAAGAAACTCATTACACAATTAGTTATGACAATTGATAATAATCACGGGTAGTTATCGAGAAAAACGTTTAGTTTGATTTAGGCACGGTTCTGTTTGTATTTATTAATTTTTTAATTAATGTAAGAAATTACAAGCTACCCAATAATAACTTTATGCGATAAAACAAAGGATAACCTTTGTTGTGTTTGTTAAGTGTAAAAGTAAAGGCCCTCGTGATTATATCATGATTCAAATAATTTAACTCAAAACAAGTTGTCCTATCAGAGTATATTTATAACATACTTCAAAATCAGAAAATACACGTGCACTTTCAAGGTGACTTCTAATGGATTGTTCATAAAAATTAGCAAGTTATATTCAGATTTTTTATATGTGTCTTAGTACGTTAAAGATACCGTTAGAGGTTCTTTAAAAAGTTGCTGTACCCGGCCGATTCAGGGGTGGGTGGTGTAAACACCGTCGATGAGATCTTGTTCGAGTTATTGGAATGCTGTAAACAGAAAATACATTTGAAAACTCGTATATGTTAGACCGATTTTTATTCTATTCCGCCAAAACAAATTTAAATTATGTACATACTAGGTCTGTATGAAGTTTTGTTCAGTACCTTTAGTATACACAAAGCAACAAGATATAAATTACTAGCAGCTCGTCCCGGCTTCGCACGGTTAGACATAAATAGGTGAAGATATATAAGATATAACTTTTATTTTTTAATTTATATTGTAATGTCCGATTTCAATAATTGAAAAAGTAATCATCAGGTAGTGAGACAGTTTTGAACATTAAATTATTTATTGGATAAAGATTTAGAAATGGTAACACGGTCTGATTTTGATCGGCATTTCTATCAATTTGTTAAATGTAAAAAAGAAGTTATAGTGACGTAACTACAATAGTCAGGTATATGGTCTCGCGAAGTTTTTTGTAGATATATTCTATAATATTGTCGAACATCTATTTGTCCTATCATTAATACTCTTCGCAGCGTATGCGATGAAAGACATTTTATGGCTAATTTTTTTACACCTTCGGTTGATTTTATAGTAATTACTAAAGATTTTTACAGTAATCTAGTACTAAATATAGCCTATGTTACACAATGACAAAGTAGCTTTCTAATGAAAAAAGAATTATTAAAATCGGTCCCGTACCTTTTGAGTTTATTCGTTACATTCAAAAATACAAAGCTTTCCTCTTTGTAATATTAGTGCAGATAGTGTAGATTTAAATGTTAGCCGTTGAGCTCAAAATTCGTCCGTATTTGTAAGTCTAAGATATTAATAGCCACTGACTAAGCACATTATTAGGCACATTTTATTATTCTTAACAACAAAAATGAGCCGTTCTGTGCCTTATTACCGGCAGAATAGAATATCTCTCTTTGTACCCTTAGACACCGGAAGATAGAGGTATATGCACCAAAACAGCACAGTTCGAATGTAACAGGGCGGGCATTCCCATTACGAAGCTACGCTCTACAATTGCCACCACACCACCCCAGCGCGGTAATTACAGTCGAAATTCTTAAGTCCAACAGTGGACGTTTTAGATATGCTATAATCGTGATGCAATGAATAAAGAATGCAAATTTGAATATTATTACAATTATAACTATTAACATACACTCGTCCGCTACACAATAAATTAATCTACTCTTTATTGAAATTCAAAACTTACAAGCGTTTTTAAAAGTGGCAATAGTGCAATATTTTTACGAAAATTGAGATTTCTCCAAGAAGCAAGTTAAAAAGAATTGGTGCTAAACTAAACGTAGTTATAAATGTTTAATTTAAAATAAAAACTAATTACAGTGTCTGTTAATATACATAAGCGTATACCTGACTCTGTGCACTGAGACAAGCGGACCTCTGCTTGGTGATTCTGGTCGGGGTCACCAAGTTGGACGATAGATAACACTGCTGTCAACATATAAATACGATTTCAAGTTAAACCGATAATACCCATATAAAACAGAGACATCACAAAGCAAACCAAGACAGACATACAGTACCTAACTATTACAATTATTTACTTGCAATAGACCGTTTTACTATACAACGCAGATATAAAATGGAAACTCTTTGTGATTTCACTACAACTCTAGACGGGTTCATTAATATTATAAAAATGTATAGTATATAAGTGTATTTACGCGCCGATGGATCAATTTTGATAAAATTTGACTTATGGACAACTTGAAACATAAGAAGGGACCATGACCTATACTTCAGATCCCTGGAAAGAGATCCCGAGGGTCGCAATGTAAAGAAAAGTAAGTACAGACTAACTCACAGACGGAAAGCTAGTGATGTATTAATTCAAGCACGAATATTTTTTACGTCGTTACAGATTATCTACAAAAAAGAATTTGTACATATGTGTTGTGTTTGCCTCCCAAGTATAAGGTCATACCATTTTTTACAGTGATCGGTAAACGGCGTCAACTATTCGGATCTTATACACTTTAGTACCTAGGGAGTAATTGAAGGAATGTTAAAAACACAAGGGCTCTTTTTACAGACATTACAAAGCAAAACTCATAAAAAAATGAAAAATACATACGTTGTATGGCGTACTTTTCGCCGGCCTTTTATAACATGGAGTAGTTTGTATGAAGCTTGGGGAAATGTTGGACCCGGGAGATATGGGGATGTTAAAGGGCGAAGTTTGCTCTGAAAATGTTTAAACAAGCATAAACCCGCACCTCGCTCTAAAATACAAGCGAAAATGGGCGAACAGAAAGAATTAGGCATCAATTTACGAAGCAAATTTCGGTTCCACCATTGTCGCTTCGTATAATAGACATAGATATCGTAACCATAGATAATATTAAATGACTTCATTTGAAAACAAAGTAATAGAAAAATCATTACTTGAGTGTCCAGCAATTTGTGTTTCTAGGCCTTTTATAATTTTCTGACATTCTTTTAACTGTTTGTGTTGTTTTTGACACAGCTCCGTCATTCGTTTTAGTTCACTTCGAGCTGCGTAAAACTTCTTTGTCTACAGTATTCACAAAAAACGTCGTATTACTACACCGTTAGAAATATTGTTGTTGAAAGGTGCAACTAATATAAAACACGAAACGTACCGATTGCAGTAAATAAGAAAGCAATCTACGCCTGTGTTGTCTTTGAAATTGTAAAACTTCACATGACTTTTTAATTATCTCTTCTGGGTCTGTGAAATAATCCTGAACTTCTGGTTTCATCTAAAACAAATAATACGTTTATTTCTTTTCGACAAATGATAAAATTTGTAGACATTGTAGACATTATTGAGAATAACATAAAGCATGTACTTACATCAGGAACTAATTTCATGATAGAACACGGTAGGCAGCATACCAAACACGTACTCTCTTTTACACCTATAATTACGAATCATGTCATCATCATTATAGCCATTGGGTGTCCACATCTGGACATAGGCCTCCTCAAGAAAGGGGGAATTGTACCCGTAATTTGTGCGCTGGGCAAGCGTGTTGGCAATCACAGAGCGCAGTTTTCGCGACGGGGATACTGCTGCTAATCCCCCCTCCCCCCGACCCTCTATACATTTAAGTCTGATACACCTGGTAAAGAGGGAGGTACTATTCTACTCTGCCGGTACCTCACGGCAACAACCATGTAAAAAGTCAAAAACATGTTCATGTACAAAACGTACATTTATTGACATAATACAAACCATTGTCCAAACAGCTGTTGCAAAACATATGACCACATGATGTCAAATGAAGTGTAATTCCTGGTTCTAACTGAGCGAAACAATTGTTACAGTGTATCCAATCCATGATAACATTTAATTAAAACAATTGATTTTAACAATAGTCAATATGTTGTATATCATTATTTTTAAAACTTGACAAGTCTACATGTCAAAACGGCGCATTAATAATTTTTTTTCTATAAATCTCTAAGGAGTTCGAGGTTTGATCGAAGTTTTAAACCTCTTACAAAATAAAATTGATATTATTTACAGTACTTAGTTTATTGATTATGTTATACAGTTTTATTACAGTAAATAATTTTGTTTACAAAATTAAAGTACAGGCTATAATGGCGACCTACGACAATTGAAACGTAATTAACCAAACTTAAATGATACCGAAAATCGAGCATAGACTAAAAAGAATATGTTTTAAAAAAAGGTTTTATAAATGAAACACAAAAAAACCAAGATGGAATAATACTAAAGGTGATGTGTAAATAAAGCAAAAAATATTGTTTTTAAATAAAAAATAACATTTATACGAAGTTAATTATGTATGATAACTATTTTGTATAATCAGACTGTTGTAATTATATTTTCTTTATTTAGTTTACACAATTTTAGCTTATGAATATCTGTCCATTTTATCTCTTTGATGATTACATTTTGTATTCCAACTACGAGTTTGTACGACTCTGTGTTAATAAAATACAACCAACTTCCACTTGTCAACAATCATCACCGACACAGTGCTCAGACAGGTTATAAATAAAGAACTGTGAACATCCATGAATATAAAAGAAGACGCTTGTCCAATACTTGCTAGTAACATACACAGCCAGTGCGCGCGTGGTCACATTTGACCATGGCTTTACGATATACAGTGCTATTTGTTTTAATCGCTGCAAGCGTCAACTGCAAATCTTCGTGTATGTTGTTTTTAAATGCTTTGTTTTCATTTTAATTCGACCAGTGGTTCAAAAATGAGGTGTCTAGTTATTTAAATGTTTTAATGTTTTAATACAGCGAATTTTATAAACTAACACGTTGTAATTGTCGAACAATAGTGTTTGGTACTCTAATTTTTCAAAAATAAAAAATAATTTATTAGTTATAAACTCCATTAATTTCATTGTAAAAACCAATATTTACAAATTGACCATACGAACAGTAAATATAAAAAAATGTTTATTGTTTAATGATTAGTAACTTACACAGTCTACCTTCATAATTTCAATAATTATTCAGATTAATATTTAATTTGTGTATACTTTGTAGATAAAATATGTGTCCCATCACAATATATGAAGGCGTGCGACGATATGCTACAGGTCGAAACCAAGAGCAAAGCTATATTGGAATGTGTTCCGGCAAGAGACAGGTATAACAAACACAAATAATAAAAAATGTTTTAGGGCTGTATGGTGGTAATGCCTTTGCTATTTACAAATTCACTTCGAATTAAATTAGAATAGCGCGAAGTTATAAATATTTACTGAACTTAGCGTATAGTTTCAAACAAGGCTATTTGAATATGAAATGTTCATCCAATAACAAAACTTTTACTTGTACATTTGGTTAAAATGGTATAGCAGAGCAAGTTTTCGTTTCCAAATGAAAGAAAACAAATGCATATCTAATGTATTACAAGCTGCATGCGGTAAGATTAAATTACAAAGTTAGACCGTGAACTCATGAATACATTGTTATTAGAACTCCTACTGCAGACTGTCTTATTGTGTAATTTATTTATTAGAGTTGGTTTTCAACTTATGCTATTTTTAATTAATAGCTAGTTTTAAGTGCAATAAAGTTGCCATTAAATAGAATAAACGTGTCTGTAATAAATGACGGCTTTAAAAATATTGTTAATTAATATTGATGCTTGTTCATGGATGTTTGTTGCTCAATCCCTCCAGAATGACTGAAGGAACCTGCTTGAAATTTGCACGGAGTTACATTATTGTCTAAAAACGTACATTTGATCCCAACAAAACATTTTGAACAGATTATTAAAAAAGTTATTTATACTTTTCCTTTATGTTTAAAAAAGACATCGCTTAGTTACACATATTTTTACTGCATCATTTTGAAATACCGGGTTGCTTCTAAATTTGAAAACCAAAAACTACAAAGAAAATATATTTGACTGTTTAATGCATAATTTTAACTGTCCTATCGTTGCGGTATTCTAAAACCAAAATTCTTAAGTCAGTGAATTTTTTAATCCGTTAATTCTCAGTACGAAATTCACATTACCGAATAGTAACACCTTTTCAGTGTGGGTCTCACGTATTTTGGCATACGTGCCTCGTGTAAGGACTGGGAAGATGTTTTATATTAAATAGTTTATGATAACCACGGTGCCTGACATTACCATTCAGGTCTATTGTTTTACCTATTGAGCCTTCTGCCAATTGTTTTGTATATAAACTATTGTGTTCGTTTTATTTTGCGGTTGAACGGGTAGTTTAATCCTAAACACAGAGTCGAACCAACAGAAAAGAATTATCTTTTTCAATACTTATGTAGGAATGATTAATACACAACCGAAAGTCGTTTCCAACATCGATTATCAATATTTGATTTAATTATTACTCAAGTAAATATTCGAGAAAAATATTTCGCTTTTTAATATACAGTAATAGATATATTATAATTCAAATAAATGTTATGCTGTATTTATATGCTAGCTTTTCGTCTGCGACTTTGTCTGCGTTGACTTCTCATTATAAAGTAATCCTAAGAAATGTATGTATCCGGGATAAATAGGAGCCCATGTCCTATCCTAATACTCTTTTCTTACCCTAATACTGTCATACCGTATGCCTAATTTAACAAAATTCATTCATTGACTAAGGTTTAGATAAACAAATAACCATAGGGGTGACAGACAGAGTCATACATTGGGGTGTAAAATATGGTACAGTTAGTGTTGGATGATTATACGAACATTTCAACGTAGCTTATTCTTTTTAGGGGGATTGTTCTCTTTTGTATCTACTATAGTCACAATAAAACTTAATTGTTTTTTTTACATAAGGATGGAATGCCTGAACCATGTCCAACAAAGACAGGCTGACTTTGTTCCTGTAGATCCTGAAGATATGTATGTGGCCTCTAAAATACCTAACCAAGACTTCGTTGTCTTTCAAGAGTACAGGACCAACGACGAACCAGACGGTAAGCTTATAACATTTTCCGATGTAATGCCAAAAAAAGTTTTAACTGACTGTTCAAATTTAGTATAATGTAATGCTCTGCTCATTTTTGTTATACAGCCAAGTTGCTTATTTCTCTTTATTATCTCATAAAAAAAATTGAACAAGCTACTGTAGCTGGTTAGTAGTTAATTTTTTTTCCGGTTTTATAGTTGCCATTAAAGAAATATAAATATATATGTTAAATGAGCTTAATAAACATATGTTTCTAAGATAAAATACTTGAATAAATTTGATAATTTATAGTTTTTATATCTCAACAAGCAAGAAATTACATAAAATAAAGTTATAAAACAAAAGTTGTGTTATAGTCTATCATAATATAAAACTTATTTTTTCATCATTTGATTAATAGGTGTCTAATTAGTTGACCATATTTCCCCTGAATTAATGTTTAATTACTTTAGTAAATCTAAACTTATTATATATTACTGTTATACAATATCCTATTAAATATATTTACATCTTTAAATAAACAAGTCACTATCATATACAAACTAACGTATACCTTGAACATGACTTCGTTTACCACATTATTTATATAAGGTGACATCTTAGAATCCCAATTTGAAGCTCCTACAATATTCCAGCCAGACAAACAAAGATCCGAACGACACATGCCCACAAAACCAATTTCATGTCATATTTAACGGGACATCGGATACAATAGGTACAATAAAACCACCCACTATCGTACATCCACATTATTTCCAAGTTGCGTAATAGTTATTCAAATGAGAGAAAGTTGCCAGTGATACAGATATTGACTCCAGTCGAACAGTAAAGGTATTAGAAATACAGAGCTGATTGTATCTCTTGTCGTTGGTCTGTCTCATTATTGATCTGAAGTCGATGTCTCTCTAGTTAGTTGCGTGTTTTTTTTGCATATTTTAATAACGTTGTTTCTGTAAAACAGGCATTGAACCATCCAAACACAAACTAAATTAATAGTTTTTATTGTTAATGCGGCTATTGAACCCGCCATAAGTCTTTAGACGCGTCGACTTTTATCAGTAATTCAGTGGTGAATTCTTATTACTGGCGAATTAAGTGAACCTCATTTGACTAACTTTTTAGTCGCGCTTTCAATTTATATGCCCAAATCAAAAGAAGCCCGTTTCAATTATTAGAATTAAAGAAATAATAATATCTATCAAAATTGTTTAAATAGATAGATGAATTTAAACGCTTACATCATATTATTATTTGAATTTGATAATAACGTTACAAGTGTATCTTCAAAGCTACTTTAAGTCTAAGAAGCCGTACCTACATTTATAAATTACCTTAAACCTTAAATTTCTTTTCATACAACAATTAATTTTTAATGTCACTTACAATAATTCATTTATTTCGTACAAGAACCTTAATATACTTGGATATACCCGGGAATCTTTCTCACCCTGATTTACGTTCCCAAGATGGCGATCCATTTATCAGCCAGATTAATTGCAAATGTATCGGATTCGTGTACCCTTAATTTAACGAATCCACAAACCTTACCATATTCCCTTGTGCCGACCTGTATACTGACTTCGATATAAATTGAGTTTCTCCCTAACAAATCTTATTTGTATTTAAGTCTTATATTTGTTTTCCTGCTTGTCCTTTTATTTACCTCTAGAGCTTACTTGTTAAGTCACTAGCCATTGCCTGCGACTTTGTTCGCATAAAATTTAATTAAGGATTTTATCTGAATTTTTCTGACAAATTTAGTAATTTATTATAAAAAAAATTGTATTATTTCACTACCTTTCAGGCGACAATCACATGCATATTATTCATTGTATCCCTAAGAGTTATTTGCACCGCTGGTCACCTATCCGATTTAAAAGATCACCAGCCTTTATAAAATAGAATATTTAGATGTGAGGAGATCATAATATATTGATTCACACAATATCGATACTAAAATAAAAGTAAATCAATCGAGCGCCACGGTTATCGTTACAGTAACTTTTTCAATATGAATAAGAAAATGTACGACTCTGTTCTCTGCCAATAACATGCAGATGTCACTATGTGGTTGCCATTGTTAGCGTCCACGGTCCGTATGCGAACATAAAAAGTAATGAAGTTACAGTGCATATTGGCTCATATCACATACCAGCATCTTGTGTGTCACAATGAACAAAGGATATCCATTGATATTTTCTTGGGTTGCGTGATTAACAATTCTTATTACTTGTACCAACATGAGCGGTTTAATAAGGAGATTAAATATCTTCACGTCCTAAAAATAGCGACAATGGTGCAACATGTTTAAGTTGCCTTGGTTTTACATTAACAGGTCTGACATATTAAGGTGTATTTATTTATTCCAGATCTACACCACGGCAAACATTTATGCGATGATTATATGTGTATGTCCTGTGTCCGAGTGTTATACTTGTATATATAATTAAGTACAATTTTTTAATATCTCTGTTGTCTCATACCTGTGGTTCAAGTTACTATACTTATCAAAGTCGAGTCTTTGTATGTAATGTTGTGTAATTTTTTTACTATTATTATATTTATTAATATACCCGCTCCAGTTAAGGTTAACTTAAGTACATTTAAGATTATATTTACTAGAAAAAAATCAACTTGTATTAGGTGTCAGACGGGACTCGAATCTGAATCTTTCTCATACCGGGTGACTGCATTACTGTTATGCTAACGAAATTCTAGCGGGCATGTCAATTTTTTTCTAGTGTTCGTCGGTGATTACAATATTAAATAAATGGCGCTGAACTCTCAACATAAAAAGAACAGCGTTTTCTATGCATAAAACATTTTTCTATGCAAAAAAGTGATATTTTTTTTCATTCAGGAATCTAATTTATGAGTTTACTTTCGCCGTCATTCACATTATTTTTCTTTGATAGGATAGCAATTATATCTATTTGCTAATTTGGGAAGCTAATTATTGCATTTTGTTTTCAGCGGAGTTCCGTTATGAGGCTGTTATAGTGGTTCACAAAGACTTGGCAATCAACAACCTCGACCAACTCAAAGGCCTAAAGTCTTGCCACACCGGTGTAGGCAGAAATGTCGGTTATAAGGTACTTAAAACAACTGAGAAAAAACGTTTCCGCTCTCACAACTGTGACAGCAAATATATTGTGGAAAAACTAAGAATGACACAATAGCAACTATTGTAGAAAAATTTTGTATCTATATACATATTTACTGTTTTGGGATTTGATCGTTGTTTTTTGCTAAGACCAGAACAATATGTGATGTTTTTTCAATTATTTACTATTTAACGTTCTTCTTACTAGAAGTAACTTAATGTTACGTAAAGATGATAAACAAATAAAACCGACTACATTTTATGGATGAAGAAATTCATTTTGAATTGTAGCAAACATTTCTATGTAATCATGCAGAACAGGCTTGTCATGCCAGCTGACGTCGCGTCGCCGGCAACAAAAAATAGATTTAACCCCTTATTTCACTACAATGGTGGTGTTTGCATAGCACTTTATTTTATTACTTTTTGTACTTCAATTTTTTATTTGACCTGCTTTGAAATGGCGTGCTCGTGTTATATTTATACATAAATATAGTCCTGCATTTGAAAAAGAAAACATTGAATCAGCCTTTCAATACAAAATGAGTATATGTAGATATAGGTATAAATGCAATTTAATTCTTTATTGCATCAGACCACCTCTTACGAATTTTCTTCTAGATTAAAAAACTTTTCTAGGAACAAGTTGAAGCCATCTAAGCTTTACGCACACAAAGTATTTTCTCGAGGATCTTAAAGCAAGTATTTGCTCCCTCCTTTGAAAGCGCGCATTTCTTTGCAATTTCGTATCAATATAAAAGTTGTTAAAGGGACAATTTTGGGCAAAAGGGCACTGGGGATTCGTCTTAAATCTGGGAATGGCATTAATAAAATTGGGACTGAGAATTTGTAGTCTCTGCGAAGAATTTACAACGGATTCACAAGAAAACTTTCCTGGGCGCTATAAAAAGTCTTAACTGAAATAGCAATCTGGCAATTTATTAGGTGTTACCGACACGAATAATTTGAAATTATTTCTTTTTAGTTTCCATCGTAACTACGATTTAAATTGGACGTATTGAAAGATGGTCCATTAATAATTCTGTTAAACGAAGTATCTTAATCCAATTCACATTGTAAAATCAGTTTGTCATCAGCAAAAGCGACTTCTCATTTAAATAATAATTACATTTATATATCCACCCGAAACATGAGCTAGATAAATAAGCAGAAAATTCAGGGTGACATTGATGTATTACCTCCGCACGGACCTAATGTAAAAACAAATTTATATATTCCTGAAATGTAATATCAAATTTCTCCATGTATTCAGAACTGAGATATTCGTAAGTATCAAAGCTCGGGGTTGGATATCATATGGATATAACAGAAATGTCTCTTCACATATTGATGAAAAATAACGTATACGAGCATATGATTTCTTGTCTTTTATTTTTTTACTGAAGTTGCAGCAAAAAGTTCGGTATGAAATTTGCCAAGTTCGTACCTGTATATAACACCATTTTCGTTTAAGCAAAACCCTCATACAAGTTATACTCAGCAAAAAGTTTTTGCCGTAACAACCTTACACAAAGGCCTCATAACCACGGGAAGTTTTCCCAGGGGAATATCCAAATATGCAAGTTAAGTGAACACAAGGAGATTATTCAAAAGTTTCGGCTTCTAGCCAAACTGGTCACAATGTACAGCTGATGTTCAAATATTCACACGAAACAAGTTCTGCAACTTCGCAAGGATACCGAAATCAACATAAAGTTTAACCAGTTCTAGACATCAGTATTCACAATACATACAAACTACATAAGTACATAGGTATGGCTTTTCGGGTCGCTTAATACACATGAATATGTATACATTCATACACTCGTTGGTCATTCGTCTTTTAACCTTGATATAGTATGGAATCAATTTGTAAAAAGGTTAACCTAGGAATACTTACATAGTCCCTCGATTGAAAAGAGGCGGAAAGTATTTTAAGGATTTTTTAAGATTACATTCACAATAATACTCTTTTATTGAGACTTGAGCAAATAATATCGTATCGTAAAGCATAAGGAAATGATCAACCAGCCCGGACTATATTAGAAACATCCATTATTTCTCCTGTCAGAAATTTTGTTCTATATATGGCCACTTTTTGAACACAGCCGCTGTCATCTCATTCCCGTGGGAGTCGGTGGCATTTAAAATCAAGTCGACAAATAAACATGCAGTCCGCGTGGAAATAAGCGTCACTTCAGCCTATACACGCTCGTAATATCACATGGATATCACTAGCGTTTTCCCAACCGTGTGTGACTTGTAGATATTATGTCACATAACCCAGTAATTTTACTGCCTCTCTCACCCTTCAAAACGAAACATAGCAATGCCATTTATCGGTAGAAATAGATGAGAGTAAGGTAAAAACGCAGACGACTTTTGCATGAGGTCTACATCATGTAAATATCTTTTTAACCGAAAATGTCTTCCGTTCAGATACCTCTAACGATGCTGATGAAACGCTCAGTCTTCCCCAAGATGAACGACCACAGCATATCACCAAGGGAGAACGAACTAAAGGCTTTCTCTACATTCTTCACACAGTCGTGCATCGTAGGGAAATGGTCCCCCGACCAGAAAACGAATGCTGTTTTAAGTAAGTTCCCGTTCCGTTGTGTTATTATGTTATTCGGATTAACTTATTAGAAAACCTTTATATAAAACGCATGTAAATAGTAAAATCGACTATGGTAAAATCGACTATGGTAAAATCGACTATGGTAAAATCGACTATGGTAAAATCGACTATGGTAAAATCGACTATGGTAAAATCGACTATAGTAAAATCTACTATGGTAAAATCTACAATGGTAAAATCTACTTGTCGGCTTACGCTCGTGTTTTGCAGGTGAAAATCAAATTTACTTATGATGGAGGAATAGGGGAAAGTGTGAAGGAGCCATTTATTTGCTTTGAAATATATCCGTCACAGTAACAGCGAACGTTGTGAAAATCCCCTTCAACTTGTGAATCTCTTCAAACTCACGAACAGTAAAGTAGTTGCGAACTAAGCAAAAGCTAACGTTGGAAACAAAATAAACTACTTGTGAATTCCCATTCCCAGCTCACTAAACGGAGTTTAGACTTCATTTTCATATCTACAATAATATTATATAGAGGAAAGATTTGTATTTTTGTATGTAGCGAATAAACTTAAAAAGTACTGGACCGATTTTAATAATTCTTTTTCTATTAGAAAGCTACATTATTATTGAGTAACATAGGCTATATTTGGTACTAGATTACTTTAGAAATTTTTATTAAAACCAAGCAAAGGTGTAAAAAAATTATACATAAAATGTCTTTCATCGCATACGCTGCGAAGAATATTGATGATAGGACAAAAATTGTTTGATAATATTATAGAATATATTAATATCTACAAAAACTTCGCGAGACCATATGTCTAACTATTGTAGTTACATCACTATAACTACTTTTTACATTTAACAAATTGATAGAAATGCCGATCAAAATCAAACCGTGTTATCCATACCATTTATAATTTTTTATCCAAATAAATAATTTAATATTCAAAACTGTCTTAATACCTGATGATTACTTTTTGAATTATTGAAATCGGATATTCAATTTAAAAGATATCATGAAATTAAAATAAAAAATACATGCCGGCGGCGGCCGCCACGCAGCGCATCGAGTAACTAACTCGACGAGAGCAATTGCACTTATCACTTTCTCGAGTTGGATCTCCTGAAAATCAATACGCTTCGCTGCCACCTACAAATACCACAGCGAACGTAGTGTACAGGGAGGCTTTAAGATGAGCATACATTTTTTTTCAAATATATAGGGATACATGGTCGTTTTAATAAGTATGCTTATTACTTAAATATATGTACCTATTTATGTCTACCTATAAACTGATTTAGTTGTAATTAAACATTGAAATTTTTCTTTGAATAGACAATTTAACTTATATATATCTAAATAAGTATGTTTTTTCCCGGACATGCCAAATTTAATCAAAATAATAAATATGAGTACAGATTTAAGGTAATTCATTGTGTGCGTCAACAGAATCGCGGTATAATCAGTTGTGCTCACTCTGCGAACATCCAGAGATTTGCGACTACCCTGACAACTTTAGTGGATATGAAGGCGCTTTGAGGTGTTTGGCCCATAACGGGGGACAGGTGGCTTTTACCAAGGTCATCTACGTTCGCAAGTTCTTTGGAGTAAGTATATCGACTTGAATATCACACGAGCACTTACCAATTCTAGTTTTAAGGCGTTGGTTTATTTTAACATTTGCATGTGATGCATTTAATCACTTTACTCGTGAAATTTGGTTCTCATAATTACTATAAGCGATTTTATTTGTAAAAATTAAGCATTTTGTATTGACTTATTTTTTTGATGACCAACTAGAATTTATTGCCATTGTTTATTTGATTCAGTCATACGAAATATTATCATTATTTATTACAAATCTGCCCGCGATTATTCATACTTACTTGTAACTGTTTAATTCAGATTTTATTCCCAATTTAATTATTTTCATTCTATCGTTTCTTTCTAATCATATTAGCCTAAATAACTCCTCCAGCTGTATTCAACAAACAGACAGAGCAAAGATTAGTTTTCTATATATTGTAATCATCAACATCCTCATATCATATCAGCCATAAGACATCCACTGCTGGACATAGGCCTCCCCAAGTAATTTCCGATAGGACCGATTGTATGCGGCCTGTGTCCAGCGCGATCCTGCGGTTTTAGTCAGATCGTAAGTCCATCTTGCGGGTGGACGCCCCACGCTGCGCTATATTGTAATAAAGCGTTCACGTCCATTCCAAACATTGCACTAAACGCACAATATTACATACATAAATGTTTAGTACATGGATTTCATGATACATTAAATATTTACAGCTCCCTGTAGGAACGATTCCAGCCAGTCAATCTTCAGAGAACCCAGATGATTTCTCGTACCTCTGCGTGGACGGATCAAAAGTGCCAATTAGGGGCAAAGCTTGCTCGTGGGCTGCGCGCCCGTGGCAGGGCCTGATCGGCCACAACGACGTGCTGGCCAAACTGTCGCCTTTGAGAGAAAAGATAAAGCAGCTTGCTGATGCTGGTAAGTTGATTCCTAGATCATTAAACCACTATCTGAACACGGTCGTAAGTATTACGTGAATACGTTTAAAATTTTCTACAATGAATGATGAATTGATCCTTTAGCTATCGAACAATGTAATTTTATTTGGTTGACAGATTTTAATTAAAGAATTAATTAAGAATTCAAGAAAAAAATTAGTAAACTCGTCGTTTTTAATTTGGCCTTCTCTATCTTGGGGCTCTAAACATATAACTTGTCCACTTTCTGTGTAAATAATTTATATAACAATAAATAATAATTTCAATGACTTCATAAATTCATAAATATTTAGTTATTTATATCCATTATAGTTCTTTAGAGAGGAAAAATAAGTGTCGCTGGTTTGATCTCGCTCGATCAGGGTGCTTGTAGTAAGGATTCGATGTTGTTTTCTTTGTTTAATAGAAACCATAGGGTTTAAACAAACAAAACAACATCGAAGAAATATCTTAAATCTAGGAACAGAGTAATGTACTTGATGCTATGTCATATTTATCAGTTATTGACATCCAATTTGACGAGCGTGGAGCATTCATAATACTTGTTTAGTAACCTTGTCTACCGTCAAACCGTTCCCCTAGCTTTTTTGCCAGTTACACAGTGCCAATCAAATTTTGCAAATGAAACTAAACAAATTTAAATAAGAACTGGCCAAATATTTACAAGAAAACAAAACAAATCTAAAATAGAGATTCATGGAAATTGAACTGGTATATTTAGAATGTTTCAACGTCGGTACTCAGTTTGTGTTTCGTTGTTTGCTTAATAAACTAAACAACATACCAGCATTAAACTACAGGCTACATGGCCCTCTATAAATATTTGATATCAAAATACCTGAACCGATAAAATATACGGCAGCAATGAATATTTAATCTTCGCAAATATATGAAGCGAAAAGCTTATACAATATGGGATTTGGGATGAACTGAATTTTTTTGCTTGTACTCTGAATGCTCGTTGATATCGGAGCCCGTATCTGTTTAAATTGCTATTGAACTATTCAATACGTACGCTTTCAATGTTGATTTTCTATTTAGATTTTCCCTTGCTAAAGAACCTTTAGTAGTTCTATTCACTGAGTTTTCTTTGACGAAACAATTTGTGTAGTCGGATCGGATCTAATCTACTTTATATTTGCAACTGAATACTGTTGTTACCTATTTTGTTTACCAATAACTTAACTTGTATGACAGTAAAAAATAGAACAACTGGCTGTTAAGCACTTGCGTGATTACAAAGCATGCCTTGAAATGCATCACGTTTCACATCTGTGACAGGCTGGTGACGTAAAAAATGTATGAACTTTTAGCAATTTTTATGTAGTTTATTTACATTTTTAGGAGGTCATGAGACGTCCACAATGTTCACTCCCATACATTTGATTTCTGCAATTTTGACAGTTTCATTTGAATTAAAGGTGCGGCATCAATGCCGGACTGGTTCATCCACGTGCTTGGCCTATCCGAAAAGATTCACCACGTAGCTGACAACATCCCCATCAAACCAGTGGACTACCTAAAGAAGGCTAACTATACCGCTGTCATTGAACGTGGTCACGGACCTCCAGAGCCAGTGGTCAGGTAAGGACAATCACTATAATTAGCCGCAAGACGTCCACTGTTGGAGATAAGCCACTGTAAGTGATTTATTTATAAAGTGGATTATGGCCCAATAATTACCGCGCTGGGGGAAGGTGTGGTGACAATCGTAAAGCGTAGCTTTGCGACGAAGACTCTGGATTTACCGCCATCTGTCCGTTCCGGTACGCTTTTTACAGCGTGAGAATTCTATTCTGTCGTTACGCTACGGCAAATGTTAATCATACATTTTCTTTATTTAAAGCCTTAGTATAAAAACTTTCAAATAATCTAAAAATAGTCACTTGACGAATCTTAGATTTAAGTCGAAGAAATTTGGTTCGAAATGCAATCAAGAGAAAGGCAACAAAAACTGATGCTGATACAGATCTTATTCAAACTGAGTGTAATAGATAATCTGAACATCGAACCGCGACGAACATGCCATTTAAATATCCCAATCCTTTAAAATAAGAAAAATATTGATATATCGTTTCCGGATCTCAGATATTTAGAAGATTATTCATTTACACAGAGTAATAAAAGAAAATATTTAGGACTTAAAAAAAGTCACCCATTGTTTCATCTATAATGCTGTGCTATGAACTTCGAATTGTCAAGGACACCCGAAATTATCCAATATCAATATATATATATATATATATAAATAGATAATAGTAATTTTTAGGGCTGTGCTAATTTGTATTTAATTCAAGGCCTAAGCCTTCAAAGCCTAAGCTTTTAAAGAATTATTCTTAATTCTCACGGAAACTTGATAACGGTTCGCGAACAATCCAATCGGAACAGGTGGCTACAAAACATTAAATGTTTTTCCAAATACAATACAATACCTAAGCTTCACTATGCTTCCTTTTAAAATGTTATTACCATAATAGCGATTGATCATTATCATATCAGCCATTGGAAGTCCACTGCTGGACATAGGCTTCCCAAAGTGAGGGGGAATTTTGCCCATAGTTCCCGCGCTGGAAAAGCGTGTTGGCAATCGCGGAGCGCAGCTTTCGCGACGGGGATGCTGAAATAATTCTTGAATAATTTACGTTACATTTATCTGTAATTAACTTATTGAACTAATCTTCTAATTTGAGTAGTAACGTACGACATCTTGTAAGTTGACCTAACTGCGAGATAAGTAGCTTAAAGCAATTATGTTACGGATATCAGACAACACAGGAATTACAAATATAAGATGCATATAAATTACACACAGATTCAGAACAAATACAAATATTAATTACATAAATATTTGCTCCCTACCAATAGCGCCATTGTGCCCGTCAGTTATGGTTTCAAGGATTATAACAAAAAGCACTTTTATATTTACAAATAGTCTAATTGTACTAGCGAAAAGTTCAAAAGCATCCAAATGTGTAGTCACTACGCAAAAAGAGGGCTACAAGTAAGTGTACTCTCTCTCTCTATATTGTATACCGACTACCGACCGTGAACGCAAAAAAGAAAAAGACCACGCGTCCCTTTCACACACGGAATAGGTAAACATGTCAACAGTGCAGTGTACGCTATGAGATTGATACGTCGGACGGTTAGATTTTTGTTATGAGCTGCCTTTACCGACGATAGTTTACGAACGAATTACAATATAAAAAAAGCTTCCTCACACAAATATATGAATATTTGTTATTAAGTTCAACGGATTGTACCTAAACATAAAAAAAGCACTGAATATTGATCAGGGCAATTTTACTTATTGGAACACTAATGTCTAATGATTTTAGAAATACAAAAGCACCATATTTTCTCATAAACTATATGTCAATTATATGTATATACTTATATGGTATTGACATTTTTCCTTGAATTAATTTCTTTGTTGTAATAATTCTCAATCAAAAATATCGTGTGGGCAAACCACTTGAGACCGTACATGAACAATCTAAACATTGTATGCGACCTTAAAGAACTTCTCTAATTGTGTGAAATATCGTCCTTTTGTTAGTTAAAACTACTAACAATTGTGCAAGCGATTATGTTTATGCCGTGAGGTCCCGGTAGAGTAGAATAGTACCTCCCACTGTGTTAGGTGTCGTAAAAAACGACTAAGGTACCAGAACCGACCAATGGCGGTATATCCATGCAAAAAAGTCAACTTAAACGTACAGACGCTTGCCCAGCGCGGCAATTATGGGCAACATACCCCCTTTCTTAGGGAGGCCTATGTCCAACCGTGGACTTTTAATGGCTGGTACGGATATACTGGATACTGGATATGTTTTATAAAGACCAGGTTCCTAGTAAATTTTATTAAATTCGTTAAAAACCTTTTTAGCACTTGGCAAAGTTAACTTTATTTCAGTTAACGTTTTACGACATTCTGTCAGAGTAAATATTCAGATTCGCGAAATGAAATTAGTTTAAACTATTAATAAATAAAAATACTGAACGAAATCATAATAGTTTCTTTAAATTAAAATTGCATTGAAATAATATTTCATTAATAATTTCTTATTTAGCATAAATTTATCAGCTGTTGTCTGAAATTTGTCGTTGTGTGTGTTCATTAACAAGCTATCGTGGTTTATGTACGTTAACTGCCTTTGTTGCCAGTCTTCTATTTGAACTGCACAACGGTCTTCGTTTAGTTGGCCGCATTTGCAAAATCATCAATTCCTCAGCACTCTCCACTTATTAAATGTAATGCTCTTATTAATAATTGTTTGAATTTCTAACTTTATTTCTAAGGACATCCATAGGTTTGCTAAAATTACAAAGTGTATTATTAGAATAAATATTAAATAGCGGAACTTGTAACATAACCTATTTACCATTAATTCACCTCTTCCAAACAATATTAGTGTTAGACTTAGGAACAGTACTTCATGAACGTTTATTAGGCTTAAAAAAACTTATTGATAAATTAGAACAAATAAAAAAAACTGTAGTCTATTCTAAACTCTTAATGAAATCAGTGGATATTTTTTAACAGCTAAATAAAAAATAATCGATTCGATAGTCTTTCTAAGGGACGAGATATTAAAATGCCATTATTTAAATTCCTACGATAATTCTGTTAGGATCTTGAGTGCACCATACTAAATGCCCTCTTCAACAATAAAACTCTTTATTATCTTATTAGCATTAATACATCATGTACGTTCAAGTAATAATAATTAATTTTTTATCCGTACATAAAACATTATTACATATATGATTATGCTATATATGATTATATTATTATATACATGACTAGATGTGCCCGCGACCTCTTTACCTTAACTTATATAAACTTTGAATGTCATGTTTATTTATATCTAATCAATGGCCTGAAAAATAAGTTTCAAGTTTCTAGCTCTAAAAATAGCGATACTTCTATGATTATGCGATAGCCTGTAGGAGATAAAGGTGGTGCCTGATGTAGATTAAATTAATAGTCTGAATTACAATAATAGCGTCGCTCTTCCGTAGCATTAGCTCCTCAGACGATTGCCTGTTTCACCTTTACGGATATATAAATCTGACGTTAAAATGTTAAATAAACCAACAGTTTCATAAAGACTTTAACAAAATTCCTTATAAGCATATTATTTACCACAGGTTATGTATAACAACGAACGCAGCTTTAGCCAAATGCCGCGCAATGTCCGTATTCGCGTTCAGCCGAGACATCCGACCGAGACTCGATTGCGTCAAGGAAGCGACCGAGAATGACTGCTTGAAGAGTGTAAGGGGTTTATTATTTACTTTAACTTCAAGTATACCGTATGATACTTACCAGTGCAAAAACTAATATACTTATAACCTCAAAATTAAGAAATCACACTAGAATATGATGAAGAGAATATATGTTCGATTACTGTGCCTGTTTATGTTACCTTTTTGTTTCTGGCTCGTCATCATCAGTTAATTTTTAATATCCCCACTGCTTTGGGCGGTTGTTTATTTTGTATGGGCGAATAAAGAGCATGGACCATATCCCGTCACGTGCGCCCAATCCTGATTGGTAGGTTTTAAGAACTCCATATGCATTCCTTCAAATATAGTTGTATCCATAGCACAACGATCCTTTATGACTAAAAACAACCGATTGATTTATAATCACAGATATAAAATGAGAGAGATGAATTATTCTGAATGAGATTTCAATTTTGTAATAACCTGCTTATAAAGGTTCAAGACAACGGGTCAGACCTGGCGTCAGTAGACGACACACATGTAGCCGCAGCTGCCAAGAAGTACAACCTCCACGCGGTATTCCATGAGGTATACGGAGAAAAAAAGATACCTAACTATGCCGTAGCTGTTATCAAAAAAGGCACTTCTTATAACACTATCGAAGATTTGAGGGGGAAGAGGTAAGACAACGTACAATTACAATATACGCAAGCGATTATGACCTTTAAATTTTAAGATGACGAAAAAATAATCCACAACTATGTATGTGGGCTCACAATAGTGTGGGCAATAAAGCTAAGATTCAGGCTCAAAAAATTTAAATACCAGAGCACTAAGAAACTTAAGAGAGAAAAAAACCATTAGTATGGGATACTGGCTAGTTTTAAAAGTTGATTTTTAAAAGTATTCTTAAAATTGTCAATTGCTACATTATCACATTTTCAGAAAATATTTTTTATCTATGATTTGTTTGTTTGTTCTATTTGATTGTTCATGTAATTTTGGGATGTTTTCAGAAAATGTTCTAATGCCTATGAGAGCAATTGATTATATAACTCCGTGTACCATGTAAATCTTTGATAGGGGTCAACTATTGCGCTTCTTTTTAATATTTTATACAACTTAAATCAAAAACACTATTAAACACTAATTCACCGTTAGAAAACTAGATCATTAATAAAATAAATCTAATTACGCATAAATACCTGCATAAAATATAACAATCTATTTTTGTACGTATGTAACGAGTATGCCTCATAACTTATGGACCGATTTCAAAACTTCTTCCACTTATAGAAAGCTTCATTATCAGCGACTAACATCATTACATAATATAAAACAAATCTTGCCGCTGCCGTTGTCTGTCTGTCCATATGTATGATCTTTAAAACTACACAGTTTTATGCGGATTTTTCTTAATTAATAGAGTGATTAAAGAGGAAGATTTAAGTAATGATAATTTCAGAAGCTTCTAATGTGATGTCGTAAATAAATATCATTTTTAGCGATTGTAAACGCTAACCGAACCCTACTGGATAGATCAAAATATTGTAGGAACACCTTAAAAAGTATTAAAAAACGTCCGAGGCGGCATCTCTAAGGGAGAATCCACAATACTTTATCAATCTACAATTTTAATTCTCGTTGCATCTGTGAGAAGCCGGAGCGAGTCGCTAGAAAATTATATTTTATCCCCATATCTTCAGGAAAAGTGGAACAACGCAGGCAAAACCGCGGGGCGCTTCTAGATTTATATAAAATGTTAACGTGCCCCCGCTACGACTTTTCTTTTTGACAAAGCTGTTGGTGACCGTCAGTAAGAAATTGACAATTTTCATACTTTGAACTGTGTCGAACTAAGAATACTGTATTTTGTTTTAAAGTAGAGTTAACTAGGTCTTATTATTACTAAACTCTCATGTTTGTTCATTGTTCAGTACATAATAAAAAAAAGTTTTAAATGTTTATTGAAAAATAATATATGTTTAATTAAAATACATTCAGGTCTTGCCACACCTCGTATGGATCATTTAGCGGCTTCGACGCACCACTGTTCTACCTTATCAACAAAAAGGCAATTAGGTCAGACCAGGTTAGTAAACCAGAGCATATTTCTTAATACTCCAAAAAACTTGTACTTTTTTAATTAAATCCATTTTAATTCATTTCAGTGTTTAGGTAATCTAAGGAACTTCTTCTCGGGAGGTATTTGTTTGCCTGGAATCGATAAAGCGGAAAATAATCCAAGAGGTAATATTTAAATTTTCTGTATCACCATTTAAGAACTATCTATTTGTCTATTAATACAAGTAATAGTATGTAGCTCCTACAAATATTTGTATTAAAAAAAACTATTTACTTTTAAAAGAGGGTATTTATTTCATATACTTTTAACAAGGTAACTAAATCCTAAGTTATTTAAATGTCTTTGATTTGGTAAAAGTATACCAACCGCTCCATTTACTGTTGTCTTATACTTCAATCACTTTTATAAATATCTACCTAGCGTGTCTTAGATACCTACCAAAAATCCCAGTATCGATTTAGTAGACAATAGATACCGTTTTACTAGACTCTTACAATATAAAGAAAGAATTCCGAGAACTTTTCAAATGTTGATTCTAACTGTATAAACATGCCTCTATTGTTGTAGGCGACGACGTCTCCGCTCTGAAGAAACAATGTTCCACCGATAACAATCCGCTGAAATGTCTCGCTGAAAACCGCGCCGACGTCGCTTTTGTCTCCAGTGAGTCCAGTTTTTTTAATACTCGCCGAGCTGGCTGAAGAAAATGAAGCCGTGAAATTTCCACAGAAAAGAAATTATAATTTTTTGAACAATAGACTAACTAGAGAATAGATGTACTTTTCATGTTTCAAATTTATTAATTACTCAATTCGGCTTATGAAATATTTTTTTAATTGAATTTATTACCTAAAGATAAACTAAATACCTGTATAAGTCTGAATGAAATTACAGTAATTGTTTGATTAATTAGATCAATTCGTTACTTTTAAATGTCACTACGATTTGTCAATATGAATTGTCATACGTGCATACTAGGTAAAACAAGTGAGCCGCAGAATATCTCTAAGTAACAGAGACAGCACTACAAATGCTGTTTTAGGCGGTATGTCTATCTAGGGACAGACATATTATAAATTCATATGAATGAGGGGTATGAGAAAGAAATTTTAATTATTTTTTGAACTTAGCAACAGATAGCCGTATAATTTCATAATAATAGTTACAAATTGTATTATTCCGTGTTCATCAATTGTTGACGTTTTGTATTAACTCGTTACGGCCACTCCATCTCGGTAGTTACGCCCCTAAGAATCAGAAAACAGTATACTAATATATTCTCTTACTTTAAAAGGCGCAGACTTACCTAACTACGATCGTTCCAAATACGAACTCCTCTGCCTGAACCGTGACACGGGCGGCCGAGGTGAACTCGACGAGTATGCGACCTGCAACATCGCTATGGCTCCTTCTAGAACTTGGTTGTCCGCCAAGGACTTCCTATCAGATGTCTCCATAGCCCATACACCATTGAGTTTGGCTGAGTTACTATACGATAGGAACGACTTATTCAACATCTATGGGGAGTTTTTGAAGAACAATAATGTAATTTTCAATGTAAGTTTATTTTCACTGTTTAACTGTCACATTTTACTACTATCATTGATGTCCGTTGTATAGAGGTAGCTAATATATGTAAACTAGTTAGCCCGACAGACGTCCTGTCTTAACTGTTTGTAAATAAATATTGCGACCATAGATATATACTATCCTATCTCTCAAAAGGTCTTGTACAAATGCTTTATGTACTAAGGTTATATAGGATTTAAATGTAATATATTACATACAATATGAATATCTAATAATATAAAAAAATTTTTGGATAACATCTTTTCTTACATATTTTTATTTAAATGATCTCAAGGTTGACTATGATGATACAGGAGGAACACAGGAACAAGGATAGAAAGAGGAATAAATTAGGAAATAAACCAAAATCATTTTAGAGATTAACATGTTCTTTTTTATTTTTATTTATATATGTACATTTTTTTCAGTTAATAACAATCTGTATTTTTCAGAATGCCGCAAAAGGATTGCAGACCACAGAAAAGATGGACTTTGAGAAATTTAAAACCATACATGATGTGATTAGCAACTGTGCCATCCCATAAATTTTGCAAAATATTAATATTATATAAGGTTAAAAATCAAAAGTCTGAATTCTTAATATTGTATTTTATTAACATCACTTAAAATGGTAATGAAAAATGATAATAAATAATACCCATACAATGATGTGTAGTTTCATTATATATCAACTAAGTTATAATGCAGCTAAAATCAAAGTAAATAAGACAGATGTTGCTAACATTGCATATCCTGTTGCATAGACTTCCTTTATTGTTAGGCCTTTAGCAGTATCCCAGTAGAGATGCCTAATGCCATTTGCAAAATGGTACCCAAATGGTGCAGCAAGTACTGCTTTAGCCAAAAACAATGTGGCGGGTGACAAATGAAGACCCTCAATCATGGTAATGTAATGGGAAATATCATTAGGTAGCACTAAAGCTCCAATTCCCAGTGCACTGATGTAGCCAGATAAAATCATTCCTAAAAAAACAACACTTTAATTGTCTATGTTGCTTAGTATTAATATAGACTACTCTTAGGATATTGAAAAGAAGTAATAACAATAAAATTATATATCAAATAACTGCTGGATTACAAATATATAGTTTTCTTCACAAGTATATAAAATTTATTGAAGACAAACAAAACAATATTTCTTTTCATAGCTATAAAAATAATAAAAAATATAGTGAAGTAAAAAAAAAACAACTTACCAGCAGCACGGTGAGTGATAGACAACATGCTAGTCAGTTGCGGTGCATATATAGTTAAATGTGGAGAAAGGGGGCGCTTGAGTTTCTCATTTCTGATATCATGATGCTCAATTTGTTCGGGTTCGAACTTTTTGTATGTCACTTTAGGGACGCTAGCTGCTGCTTGTGCATAACTAGCCGTGCTCAACGAACCAGGAAACCTGCATAAAGTTGATAGCACCGACTTGCTACCCAATCTGAAAACAGTCTTAGTTAGGGTATGTATTTGAAATGGAAAATATACCTAATCCTATTACATAATGTTTGCTAACTAACCTGCTACAGCAGTAGAAGGCCATGATGTATTATATTCTGAATGTAAGTTTCGAACGTCGTAGGCTTCTGTAACACATAAGATCCAGGTTTTAATCCATTAAAAATATCTTTTTCCTTCAAAAACAGAATTCAACACTCACCACTGAGTCTGACGAACTCACTTTGACATTGACAGTAGAACTGTCAAAATAATGCTGAAGCTTCTGAAACGTTTTGTTACATCACCTAATTTCGTGAAAAATAAAACTATAACAATTATAATAATTCTGACAGCTAGTTTGGATCTTGGATGACAGTTAATTATAACAAAATTAGGCTATTGGTTAGTATTACTTTCGATACCCGAAAAATGTTATAAAGTTTAATTAAAACTCCCATATGCTTCGTTTATTGGTTTTTACAACTTTAACAAGTGTCCTAAGGGTTAACTGCAGTACAGCTGCGGCTACTATTATGGCAATAAAATCTATGGATTTCGAAGTTTACGGAAGAGTACAACAAGTTTTCTTTCGCAAGGTAATAAGTTTAATTATACTATTTTTTTTAATATAGTAATTTATCTAATACATTTCCTAAAGTAATATATTTATTTTGTTTCCAGTATACAAAACAACAGGCTGACAAACTGGGTCTTCGTGGGTGGTGCAAAAATACGTCCCAAGACACTGTCCTCGGTCACATTCAGGGACCAACAGACAAAATTGAGTCAATGTAAGTTTTTATTGTGATATTTTAATACATCATAAAAACCTGCAGTCGATAATTTTTTTATCAACTTAATACTTTGAAAGGAAGTGTTAAAGCATAAATGAAAATTAAAACAAACTACTGTCCTATCGAAATATATTAAACAAGATATCATATATCAATTTATTTATGTATTTTCAGTCTCAATTGGTTATAAATACTCGGTGTTAAACTTTATATTGTCAGCCCTGAAAGATCTAGATATATTTTTATTATTTTTCTATTTTAGGATGAATTGGCTGAAAACAACAGGTAGTCCAATGAGCCAAATAGACAAAGCTGAATTTCGCAACCAAAAGGATATTACTGAATACACTTTTGAGGACTTTAGTATTCGTAGAGATTAAAGTGTTCAATGGGATTGAATTATTGCGCTTTTGAAGTATGTATAGTTTATTTATTATATAATTATGCTTACATTATAGTTATGCAAAATTTTTGTGCATATCTCCAGTCCCCTTCACGTGAACATTTTTACCTACTATGACGGAATAAAAAGTTTGACACACTTTTAATGAAAGCAACCAGAAATAGGGGATTTAAAGTGATTGAAATTGAAAAGCAGTTTTAAAAGACTGCTGATTTTGGTTAACTGCTATAAAATTACATTTTAGTAATTTAATAATTTTAATGTTATACTTATGCTTTGTAAATTTTTATTTCCATTAAGTTTCTGTGTGTTGATGGTTGATACATTATTCAAGTTTGTTTTTTCCAGTATGAATGTTGAATAAATAAGTTTTATTTTGTTGTGCATCTTATCTTCTTTTATTATCATAACATTCGAAGTAAGTCTGTGTTAGATGTTGCAGCTAACTGGTATAGATTTTGTACATATATGTCAATAGTATGGAAAAATACAGGATATAGGAAAAAACATTAATCGCAAATTTATTTTTAATATCAGCTGGGCATAGAAAATAACAGAACAACAATTATTTGAACAAGTTATGGCAACAAATATTTTAAAGATTATTTACAAAATTATTCACCATAGTTTTATTACATATCAGCCAAAGAAAGTATGTATACTGTTGGACATATGCCTTCTCAAGATAGGAGGATTTTTGCCAATGATTGCCGCACTGGGCAGGCATAGTGGCAATGGCAGAGTGCAACTTTGCACATGAGGTTGCTTCTGCCTCACTCTGTAATTTAACTACGCTGATTCGGATGGATATTATCTGTCGGTTTTGGTACCTTAGTCGTCTCTTACGACAACTGGTACTAAGTGAGGTACTGGGTTATTACACGTTTTATATTATAGATTTTTCGACATAGATTTCATGTTGGTTCGGATAAATTATCCTTTCAGCGGGTAATCTTAAATTGTCAGGTTGGTTTATTGGTTGAGATACAACGATAATTGTTCAAAATATCGCAAAAAAAAACAATTCGCTTTAGCGCTTTCAAAATAGATGCTGCCTGTGACTGACCCGATGGCGCAGTCTATCTTTCTGTTGATCCTATCTTATGCGCCAAGGGTGGTGGGTTTGATTCCCACCCAGGAAAAACATTTTTATAATAATATTTCTGTTCTGTCTGGGTATATGAAAAATATGTATTTAAGGTTTATATTTGTGAGCCCTCTGTTGTCTGATGTCCGCAATACAAGTGTTTAAAGCGACTTACCTTGAAATCAGTCAGGTCAATATGTTATGTTGTGTAAATTATTATTAATTGACCTAAAGGATTATACCAATATTTATTTAAACACGCGATAACATACCTATTAAAATAAAAAGTTGATGACCACTCTATCTACTAAAATAATGGAATAGAATGAAATGTGCAGTACTTTAAATGGAAAGAATTAATCAAATTTATGTTACGACAAAAAAAATCCTGTAATCGACTGAGCTGAGCACGTATTTCAAAATAATGACAGAGTTTATTCAATAGAGTTTTAGTTATTAAAAGGAAACAGAATCATAATTGCAAGATGCTAAAACTAAAATACTTATGACGTCATATTTTAAAATGCTTACGACAAACTTAAACTGTATTGTTATACTAAAAGTTAACTAACTTACATTCTATAGTACAAAGACATCCGACGCATTATTTCCCTAAAATGTTTCACTACTTCGATAACAAAACAGAGACGAAAATCTCTCGTAGTTTTTAACGAACTGTTTTTAAGGGATTTTTTAATGTTTTTAAAGGTATGACAAGCAAAAACACGGTAAGTATCTCTGTAACTTAGACGCTATCTATTATCGCAAGGATATCACTAGCGCGACGCCTCCCTTTTTGACGGGCTCGACGGCGCAGATAATAGTGATCCTATCTTGTGCGCCAAAGGCTATGGGTTCGATCCCCACCCAAGACAAATATTTATATGATGATATTTGTGTTTGTCCTGTGTCTGGGTGTCTATTGGTATTTAAGTAGTATATTAGTGATTCCTAAGTTGTCTGGCGTCCGTAACACAAGTGTTTTAAGCGACTTTCCACAGAGTCAGGTCAATGTATGCGATGGTGTGCGAATTCATTTATTTATTTGACTTGTATGAATAATTTAAAGAAATCATGTAACATTTCTCACCTTCAAACAGCAATGCGAACACTGCCGTTTGACGAAAATAAGTGAGACTGAATTGATGGAGAGGAACTTTATGATAGGTCTTTCCAGGACACAAGAAATATAATTAACATTTGCTATTCACCTTGCCAATCGTTTTAATTAAACGCAGGTCTTTATCTGATTTCTATAGCAGTTGTTCAAATAAGTTTCATTGCTCCTTTATTACGCTACGCACCCTTTTCATATTTAACATGGGTATTGCGTCCCTTGATGTCCTTTTAATGTTTGGCAATAAACCTCATCTAAAACCTGAGCTTTATCTCGTACGTAATTACAATATTAATTGCTTCAATTAATTAACACCAGTTGCCGAACCTTTGATAAATAATAAAATATGCCACGCGTACTTCGTCGAATGGTAATTAAAGCAAGTAAATACCAAGTAACTTGAGTGTTTTGATCTTAATAAGTAACAACGAGTCCAAATAACATTTTAATGAAACAATTTAAATCAAAAATCTTATGTATACTATTACTTATGTTACCCATAAATCTTAAAGTGTAATAATATATGAGAAAATAAGTTAAATAAAATCTTAAGTTAATAAAACGCGTTATGCTGAACCCTCAAGTCTACTATTGCATTTACTTGAATACGATAATTTGTTCCCCGGCCTATGGTGATTCAATCAGGTTATCGTATTCCAGCGCTCAAGTAACTCGACTCAATTTCGCTCTGTCACTAGAACCCTACAATTTCTCATTGTCTAAGTAATTAATTGACGAGCGCTTTCACCGGAATCCTATATACTTCGTACCTGTAATGAACTGGGTAATAAATTTCGGCACTCTGTAGCATTAATGAACTGCTCTACATTTGAAACTGTAGAAATAAACTAAATATATACTATGAAGACTGAAACTAATTTCCAAAAAGTAAGTAAGACTAATTATTTATAAAATATATCTGTCATTAGCTCCGCTAAGAACATATATACTCCTGTTACTTAACCACGTGTAATGACCCTCGCAAGTAAGTGTTCAAAGAGATTAGGGTGCCTAAGCATGTAACTTGGAAGTACAATTAAAAGTTACGCTTCAAATGTTCACTTGAGCTCTGGGAGTCATCGTATTATTTTTAACGACTTTGTCCAACTTCATGAAGTCATAGAAGTTAAAGTACTTCGTTCGGAGTTATCTCACACTTCCATTATACGTAACGGGCAATCAATTCGCGCGTATATGGAAAGCTCTTAGTTATTGTAATCTGGATATTTTTGAATAACATACCATCTGTTGGCTAACAATAGATGCTGACCTTGAAGGCTTTTACGGAGGAGTTTTTGTCCGAAAGGGTAGGAAATAATTACGTTCGAGTCAGTAACCCGGGCGTGCGTTATTGATGGGCTAGCACGGGCGGCGGCGCCGAGGCGCGCGGTAAGTGGGTCAGAGCGCCGAGAGCGCGCAGCCGCGACACACTGCGCCCTCAGCCTTCAGCCATGGCGGACGCCCCGCCAGAAGTTCTCGAACTGAACGTTGGCGGCGTGCACTACGCCACCACGCGCGATACTATACTCAGAGAGCCCGACTCGCTTCCCGCCGCCGCGCTTAAGGACCCTGAACATCCGCGCGACGCTCGTGGCCGCATTTTCTTCGACCGCGACGGTGTCCTCTTCCGCTACGTATTGGACTATCTTCGCGACGGCGGCCTCGTCCTCCCTGAGTGCTTCAGAGAACACAAACGGCTCGCGCGCGAAGCAAAACATTACGGACTTGCCGGTCTCGAAAATGCTGTGCGTGACGCAGATCCAAGGCCGACAAATCGCGAAAAAGGATGCATCACCGTCGGATACAGGGGCAGCTTCGCGTTCGGCCGCGACGGCCTCGCTGACGTCAAGTTCCGCAAATTATCGCGGATTTTAGTCTGCGGGAAGGTGACGCTGTGCCGCGACGTTTTTGGCGAAACCCTGAACGAGAGCCGCGACCCTGATCACGGTTTGGCAGACAGGTACACTTCGCGGTTCTTCCTCAAGCATTCCTTTATCGAGCAAGCTTTTGACATGTTACAAGAGAACGGCTTCAAGTTGACTGCGAGTTGCGGAAGCGGCACCGCTGGCGGAGCTGCTGAGTTGAAGCCCGGTGTCGACTCGGAAGAGAATCGCTGGAATCATTACAACGAATTTGTGTTCGTGCGCGAGTAAGTTCAACATTACCTTAAACCATGTGATATCCAGTCAGCTGGGCCTGCAACCTGTCGGTGCACGAGGCTTCCTCAACGGTGGACGGCAATAATATGAAAATAGTACTTCAGGTAAAGAGAATATCGGAGTTATTTATATTTCTAAGCTGATAAATGTTCTATAACTGAAGTTAAATTGTCTGTGTACTTCCAAATCTTGGTACTACTGTTAGCGGCAATTGCAGCATTTATAATTTTCGATTGAAGGAAATATTTTTAAATGCAATTTATTTTTCGAATCTTATTCATATTTACTTATTTTACTAGTCTGTTTTTTTAATACAAACAATTATGTTTAACGAATTTACAGCAGTTGTGTTTATAGAAATTGTGTAGATATAAAATCTTAACTGTAACCATGTATCAAATAGGTAGTTAAAATAAATGTAAATTATGAAGTTAATAAATAGAAGTAGTTAATTACTCCCTATTAGGATTAATTTCTGTATCTACTGTTACTATTTCTAATCTAAATTATTTTGTATCGACTTTATAGTACTTAACATGTACCTTATAATGTATTTTGAATATTATGACTGCGTGGGCCATCGATTTTGATATAAAATATGCCAAATTGTTAATTAAAACAAGTCTGACAGGTACATACAAGTTTTCTGTTCTAGTATCTATATTTTATTTGCGTTATATTACATTTCCTACGACTTTCTATGTATATTATCATATATAACAGTATAGGTACACAGATACCGAGTGATGTGTTGTGATCAATGCATTTTTATTATATATCTAGTCGTTATAGTTGTAAGACCAAATTCGATTTCAGAATATTCTAGTGAAATTTAATTCATGAATTGCGCGTTTAAAATGTACCTTAAATGATTAGAATTAATATATGTATTAACTGGTCATGCGGACATGTCGAGATGAAGTTTTTTTTTTAGTTAGATGGCAACTGCCCAGCTATGACTGAAAGTATAAAAGTTTCGGTCGTTAATGAAAATTCTTTTAATAATCCCCTAACACGGCAATATTTAAACAAACTGCAATTTGACTACTGCTAATTTAATTCTGGGTTTATTAACTTGTACGCAAAGTCGAATTTAATGATCGCAGCCATATCATTAGATTTTACCTAGATATTTTAAGCCAAACTTCTACTTATTTTCCAATGAAAACATAGTTTTTTTTACCAGTTTTGTTGTCAAATGTTAATACTAAATGATTGATCAAAAAAGATTAACCGTACTTTTCAAATCATATTTTCGATTTTCCGTTAACATTGATTTTTAGCAGAAACTAAGGAACATTTCAAATTCCGAAAGATTAAATAAATAATCAAGATAGATTCGGAGTATTTGTGAAACCTAGTCATGATGCCGGAATGAAAACGAGGGGAAATATTTCTCGAACAAACTGAACGCCGTTTCCTTTTTTTTTATTTTAATATTTTAAGTCTGGAATAAAATTTCAGCTTGGTGCATCTTGTAGGTGCTTCAAACAGTTTGTTTCATAGTTTTGTATAAGTATAATAGTATATTTAATTTGGCTCGTTAATAAACTTCTTGTAAACGTATAAACTATGTATTTCTTATACTTAATAAATGAACTATAAAAAAAATAGTAGGACATTCAGTGTTTACCGCTCTATAACTTGTGTTAGAAATTTAATGGTTTATTGTGTTTAGATCAATTAGTTACATAAATGTTAGATAACGAAAATGAAAATGTGAATTCATTATCGAAATTAATTATTTCTAAGTAAAACATCGTGGAATTCAGTATTTAGAGACCTTCCATTTTGTCTGAGAAAAAACAGTGATGAACCTGTACTTATTGTAGGGTTTCTAAAAAGATAGTTTTGGGAATAAATTTAGTTAAAAAAGTTAATTTGTATTATATATTTTCTACATCCTTCACCCAGTAGGTTAAAAGTTAATTATTGAAGATGAACCAGAAATTAAAGATTCAGTAAGTTCATTAATAATTTATGCTGTCATTTCAATATTGTACGAATTTTTGAAATTTTAAATTAAGCTCCAACTTTCCTTATGACTCTAACGAGGCATTTGTGAAAACCATCTTGTAATTTCAGATTAAAATATTTCATGCATAAATAGTATTAATCGTGTTAAAAATGAAAACACGGTTATAAAATAACAAATTATTATAAAATAATTTGTAATTTTATTATAAAATAAACAACGTTATTATTTGGATCAGCATTAATATAATGTTGATAAAACACGTTAAAAAGGGTTATAGAAGGTTTATTAAGATAGCTTAAAAGAGATAAGCTGACGCAGATTTTTTTAGAACTTTTAAAGAGGAACAATTCAATCATTCAAGATTATTGCGTAACTTATTCCGTTTCCATAGTTCAAAGAACGGGATCACTCTAAAACTAGTCAATGTTTTCCCCTTTTTGCAACATTTTTCAATAATGTATCGCTCCTTTTGGTCCTAGCGTGATATTGTATAGTTTACAGACTTCCTCGATAAATGGACTATTCTACAATACTTTTTTTATTCGTACCAGTAGTTCCTAAGATTAAGCTTGACTTCAAAATCTTAAATCGCTTAAAGCACCTGTGTTACGGACATCAGAAAGAAAATCTTGAATACTCAGACACAGAACAAACATCTACTTTCATTATAAAAATATTTGTTCTGGTGGAATCCAGCCTATCGCCCTTGGCGCGCGAAATAGGAGCATTACCTACTATCCGCGCCATCGAGCCCTTCAATAATTAAATAAATAAATAATTTAGTTTTCTGTTTTCTATACGTGTATATTAGGATGTTACTTAACCCATTCAAGAATATAATAAGCAAATAAAAATATTTAGGTAACAAAATAATTGCTTTTTGTATTCTAGACTGACGTTTCAAAAATGCAAATAACGTTATATTCTTTAATTTAGAACCTATACCAGGTTTCGTAAGAGGCGACTGAGGTACCAAAACAGGTAGGTGGCGGTATATCCATCCGAAACAATGCATCTCAAATGCGCAGTTGGGGACGGGCGGCAGCATCCTCGTCGCGAAAGCTGCGCTCTGCGATTACAAACACGCTTGCCCAGCGGCTGTAACCATGGGTAAATTTCCCATTTTCTTGGGGAGGCCTATGTTCAGCAGTGGACTTCCAATGGCTGGTATAATGATTAAGACCGTGCATATTTACTAAATTATTACGATATATACGTTTCTTTATTATTACGTATAGATAGCAACATTAGCAACTCCACATGGCCAACCCGCTATTTTTTGTTGTAGAGGAGTAAAATTAACGCTTCCGGTCGCCATACTTTTTACAACATCATCTAACTAGAACTATGCTAACACATAATTCCCATTAAAATAATTGATAAAACCCGTATTCCACTTACAGTTAAAAACTTTTTATCTCTAATAACAGCCCGTAATTTCAGCTGGCACGGCGCCCATAGCATATGAAACTAATCCAATTATCCATTTCTTATCCGTTTAGATCTACGATTATACTGCGAGTCTTTTCAAGGATGAAAGTGTCTAAACACTCACGAAAATATTTTTATTTATATTATCATACTAGTGACTGCTCCGTATACATAAAAAAGTAGTATTCACACATCTCATACGTTGACCTGACGCCGCGGTAAGTCGCTTAAAGCACTTGTGTAACAGACATCAGACAACAGTGGAATCACAAATATATAATACTTAAATACATATTTTTTTGGCATTAAGTCCGCCATTTGTACCTTTTGTAACATTTTGTGCAAAAAGTTAAATAAATTTAAAAAAATATTTTAACACCCAGACACAGGACTAGCACAAATATCTTCATATAAATATTTGTCCTGGGATCGAACCTACGACCCTTGATGCATAAGATAGGATCACTACCATCTGCGCCATCGGACCCGTCATACTTGTTTATTTCATTTTGGGTAGTTTCTTTTTCTAGATATAATGAGTGTATAGCGTTATTGATTACAATCATATCAACCTTAGGATCATCCACTGCCATCAGTGCCGAGGTTATGCATCGAGACCCCACGAAGAGATTTCATGAAGGACCGACTAAGTGCGGTCTTCAACCATCGCTACGTCGCGCATGCCAGCGCGTAGTCTCTTAGTAAAAACTGTACATCTGCCAGCAACAGCGTGACAAAATTGAACTATGTAGTTGACCATCACAATAATGCGAAATAGTTTGTTACAACTGACATTTACCTATGTAAATTTATTACAAACAAAATATCATTACATATTATTAATATACTTATAGGAATTTATAACTAGGTAGTCTATCAAAACCGTAGTCTTCTTGAAATTTGCTACAATGTTTTTAAAATAGAAATTCGACTGGAATTGAAAGATCATAAATAAATTAAATAACGACAATTTAATTTAAAAAAATACATTGTTTTCAGACTTGCCTAAATGTGATTTATCTGACAAAAACATTTTTTATTCTGTCGTTGAATTTCCGTCTATGTATTACATTAATGATACTTATATATGATAATAATCTATACTAGGGCTCCTTAGTTGATTTCCAATAGACCGATTGAATTCAACCTGGATCCAGAAAGTTTGTCTGTTCACCTTGCACCTCCTTAGTCTCTATTCCAGAACTTTAAGGCCCCACAGCCATCATATCTGTGTGATATGTGCGCTATCCAAGGCAAAGTAAAAAAAAATCTTTATTTAAATATACATAGGCACTTTTAAATGGTCAAAACAAAAGTATTTTTTTCTATAAGTATAGATTTGCTTATTACAATATTACTCAAATGACCGATGACCCTGACAACCTTATGGGGTTATAATAGTCATTTAAACAAATAGGTAACACTTAAAACTAAGTAGTTGGTCTGTAGCTGGTTAATTACGCGAGCACCCAGAAAAGAACCTAAAAGAAAAATTGATGGTGATGAGGGTTCCAAAAACAATTGGAACCCTTATCACCATTCTTTTTGTAACTAGGTGTTTTCCTGGCGGTTGGTGTCATTGGAACCCATACCGGCATCGGCGCTAACAAAATCCCCATCTTAAAAGTTAGAGCAATTCAATGCCGATCAGTTTCATCATTAATTTTATCTTACAAACAGTTATTATAAGCCTTAAAAATAAGTTAAGCTTTCTCGCAATTCTTGGCACTGCAAGCTTATACATATTTCTAGTATTAAAATTATGTATGTGACTATTTTTCTGAAAATAATTTATTTTTTAAGTGTAAATAACATTTTCATAGATATATTGACTGTGTGATTTTAATTTCTATGAAATTTTATTTTAAAGATTCCTGCTCATTTTATTGATCGAATAGCCCTTTACTGCAATATATAAAATAGGATTTATGTCAGCAGCATTACCCTACGTTAGAAGAATACCACACCGTCGATGATAGTGCAATACCGCGTAAGTAGCAGTTGCAAATAAAGTTGAAAATTCCATTAGAAAAGATGGAAAATGGACCTTATTAGCTACAGACACGGTATTGAAGTATCATCGACAATACGCATTAATATCAGTAGAATACCATTTGACGTAACGCTGTGAAACTAACTGTAATAAACTAACCGCTCAGTTTCTATATCTAGTAATTGATGGATTATATGTACAAGAGCCGCAGAAGCCTGCTCGAGATATTCAGTTTATTAGGTCCATTTCAAATTTATCATAATTGCCTCTTGATCTTGCTAACTATTTATTTTGTGGATCATCTCATTCCTGACGAGATCGAATAAAGAGACTCAGCATTTCCAGGGGGCTCTATAGCTCTATGGGCATCTTCGAATCGGCTAGTGCGCCATATGTCATCGCTGGGAACACACTTTGACCAAAGACTTTCGACTTTAGACATCAGAAGAAATGTGGCTGACATGTTGATAGTATTGTTGGTGTATTTTGTATCCATTCGACGTTTCAATTATCGCAAGGTAAGGTTTTTAAGCCGTGAGGTACCGGCAGAGTAGGATAGTACTTCCTTCTATACCAGGTGCCGTAAGAGGCAATTAAGGATGGCGGTATATCCATCCGAAGCAGTGTAGCTCAAAAATACAGGGTAGGGATAGGCAGCAGCATCCCCGTCATGAAAGCTGCGCTCTGCGATTGCCAACACACTTGCCCAACGCGGCATATATTTATAAATGACTAGATCGGAGGCAGGTAGTGTTTTCTAGTTGGGATAATCCAGAATATACATATCCCTGTGAGCAAGTACCTATACAAATATATAATATAATACCCTGTGACCTGATGATATAGCCACATTACCCAGTAATTTCAAGGCTCCTATATATTATCATGCAGACTATTTATTTATAAAAGACCTAATCAACGACTTAGTCATAGCTTATTTTAATATTTTGATTGCGTTATAGAGATAGATTCAACGTAAGCTTTAATAACTCCGCTAAAGTGCGAACAGTAAATCTACCATAAACTAGATAGTGACGCACACGATCACCACGACCCTGCAAACACCACGAGAGTGTATGTAAATATATGTATCATGCGCCAGACTATATTGGTGGTGGTTTAAAGACCCTTTACGGTGCTCTCATGTAAAATTCAGCGAGCCATCACCGGTTCATTGGCCACTAATATTCCTTTGATCGTCATTTCTAAGAGAATCTGGCCTAAAATTATTGCTAACCGAGTTATTACCGCTTTATTAACGCGTGCTCTGTTCCGATGGGCACATAAAGGCCCTATATAAGGTAGGCTCTCCATGTTATTAATTGATGAGAAGTTCCGAATCGTATTAATGACTTATCGATTTAGGTTGCTCGATTTATTGATTAAATAATTCATCCAGTGGTGGTCTGAATGAATACTACTACTCACTATTTATTTGTCGCTATACACTATTAATACTAGGTTATTAGGTTGCAGACGACATTAAAATGTATTTATTTTAAACTTTTTACTATAAAATTTTTAATCAACATACGCTATGGGTAAGAGTTGTTAGGACAACAAATCACCGCGAGTAGAGGTAGAAACGACGCAATTATTCAATTAAAATGGGTTCAGCCAATAAACCGGTGAGGGTCCATCGAAATGGCAGGTTTGCGTGCCTGTAACTGGCCGGTGAATTAGTGAGATTCAGACACTTCTAACACGAGTTAAGTAGTGTTTTTATTATGTTTGTGGTGTCTACTAATGTTCTTTATCTATAAGCTTGTGTTTTTATTTAAATAAGCTAAGAACATTTTTCAGAACTACCTTACTCAAGAAACGTGAAGTAAGTACCCCACGGGGTTTAGTTGGTATAGGTGCTAGAGCAAGCCTGCTGTTGTACTCGGTGGCATAATGTAGGTATTGTCCTGGATAACAAAATATCATATATAAGACAGAGGGCTACCAGTTCCTATCAGGCTAAATATGGATATAATAGATCTACACTCCACAATATGCTAGCCTGCGATTAGTCCGATTATAAACCGTTCTAACTACATAATCGGATTTTTTTCTTTTCCGAAAGAGCATAGCAATTGCAATATGGCGAAGATGGGCAGCAAAATCTCCGTTGTGAAGCTTTACAGAGCGGTTGCCAAGCGTGGTATAGATATTAGAAGCCTTAGCCGAACAACTGCGGCTCATTTGATGGTGATAAAGCTGTGACGTTTGTAGGTAACCAATAAAATTATATTTTGTATCTACAAATGTAAGTTGAATACCGGTACATTGAACTTAAACCTAACTCGAAAAATGGAATCATTTTTATATTTTAAATACGTTAATATATTTAGTCGTAATTGTTATATAGAAGCATTAGATCTAAGATCCAATTGAGTTGCAACCCTTGATCTACAAGAAATTATTATCCAACCTTCGCGTAGCATAAAGTATCCAATCGGCGTGACTTTTTCTGATAAGTTCAACATAATCTTAAGATTTCAGTCAATTTACACAAAACATTGTTTGATTTTACATCTTATACCTTATTTATAAAATACTAGCTGTGCCTGCGACTTCGTCCGCGTGTTTTTTGGGTACCATACCTCTTTACCTTAACTTATATTACCGATTGATGACTTACGATACCTCGATACAACTTTTCATCCCCCTTTTCGACCCCTTGCAACCCTTATTTCGAATTAACTAATAGCCTATGTTCCTATTGTCCTTTTATATATATATATATAGATATAGTAGTAGTAGTAGGGATCCCAACTATTTTTGAAAACCATATACACATCGTTACGTTGATTGTGAACCTAGTTGGAGACCATGACGCGAACTTATTTAAGTTTACTTGTCTTGAAGATACGATTTGATATTTATTTTATAGGCTAGCATTGTATTTTTCAATTCGTCCAGTGTATACATACACTACCCGCGTAAAAATAAACACAATTCTAGTAACTGGAGATCTGGCATTCAGTTCTGTAAAAATAAATCTCTGCATGTATTACATTAATTGGGGTACGTTTCCGTTGGTAACACAAGTTTTAAAGGTAGTTTTGTTTAACACTATGCACGATTGATGTCCTGGCTTAATTTATTTTGAATTTACATTGTTAGGACTGATGATTGTTCTACCAAGTTCTACCTTTCCAAGTTTCTCGGCCCGAATTTAAGTGAACTTAACATTATGCGTGCTCAAATATTTGAACTTATACCATTAACATAAAGTAGGGCGGATCATAACCGCCCTTAATCATATGGCATTAGCCTGAAAATCCCCTTACGACAACCTCTGTGACATCTTATTACAGGACCCTTTTCCCGCTTACCGAGTTATATCAACTTGACATGGCAGATTTTGTTAGAGAAAGTTTCTTATTATCTTTAACAAACGGAATGAATGATTAATCTGACAAGACTTGACGACTAAACATTTACCGAGGGCTTGTTACCCGCATGCAATATATTGTACCTGATATAAGGAAACATTTGTTTTTTGTACTAAGGAAACGTTTGTTTTTTGTACTCTGTAGATATTATCACAGACTACTGTATACCTACTAAGTTTATTTTTATACTATACCTACTAACTAGCTACCCCGACAGACGTTATCCTGTATTAACTATTTTATATGTGTATCATATAATAAGTATAGTATTGCTACTATAAAATTAGATTTATATCTCCCAAATTAGTTCCAATTATTCACAGTAAGCAAACATTGACTGAAATCGGTTCAGTAGTCAAGACACAAACATTAAGTTTGTCCTGGAAAAACACTGACACAAATTTATTTATATTTTTATATATATACACGTTACATAAAGGCTTTAACGAATTAGCAACAAACTCAAATAGATCAATATCTCTAAATGGTAGATGTAAACAGTTTTCATTATCATTCAAACAGTTGTATTTATTGGGATACGGTAACAATTTTTATAGAATTGAGATTATTTGTGGGCAATAAATTCACATAATAAAACACAATATTTTCTCCTTATATAATTAGAGGTGTTGGTTTCGTTGTACACAGCAACAGATCAACCTACCCAAATCTGTCAAAATTTCGCAATCGATATCAATCTATAACTGCGAGCTTTTGAGTTCTATATTGATTGTAAAAAATTTACAGATTTTAGTAGGTTGATCTGTTGTCCACCGTACGTACGAAATTATATATATATATATTTTAATTGCAAAGCACTGAAAGGCTATTAAAGTTCTAACGTGGTCTTTTAAATGAAGTTCTGTAAACACTTAATTACTCAGTACGCAGAGCGGATAGCCGTTCTGGAAGACTACTTACTGTTTAGCGTAGCGTTGGATGCCCTGCCCTGCCACATGTGGACAGACAAAGTAACTTAAAACCGTAAGATCGCGCTGGACACGGGCTGTATACAACTGATACTATTGAAAATCACCTGGGAAACCTATGAGATCCTGTGCCAAATATAATGAAACAGTTAAAATATCTTTATTCCGATATCGATCTTTCTCTTAATGATTTTATTCATAATATATTTTTTGAATAAAATTAAAACAATATCTTAACATCGTTTACAAATATTTATTAATTACTATTGTCTACAAATAACATACTGGCATTCAACAACTATTGATATTTTATTAATGGATAATAATATATGCTTAGGTACGCGTTAATAATACTCTGTAATACTTATATATATGTACATATTGATGTTTGTGAATGTGTATGTATGTGGCACATATTATTCGTGCTGAATATACTCAGCAGACTTCATCGGTGTCGAACGTTTTTCCTTGGAATAATAGTTTATTTTGGAAATGTATCATTTTCTGATTAGTATGATGTTTTGGTTGCATCAAGATGTTTGTCTTATTAATTGTACATAATTTAACTTTACGTTGGATGTGGTTTTTATTAAAATGAATAAGTAATATGATAAACTAGAATTTACTCATGTTGTGATGTTGCCATGTGTCATGCCTAATGTAGCTTTTGTAGTAAATAAGAAATAGGTACCTTTCAATAAACTCGAGTTATCGGTTTATCGAAGTTAATCGGTTACTCGGTTAATCGAAGTCGAAGTCTTTTACCACCCATCTGCTGACATCCTAGTCATGGTGAGTGATCTGAGAAGACTATAGTATACGAAATGTCTAAATATTTATGTTAAACTGAAAGCACCCTGTCGCGCTCTCTAATCTCGTCTAAAGGTTTTTGGTTTCGGCGGGTCTATTTAATTAACACTGAAAGTCCCCAACTTAATTACTTCAACCTATTGGACCCTCTTCCCTTCTGTTTGTCTGGGTATAGTCGTTAAACTTTTAACTAGGTTTGATAGAAGCGTATATTTAGTTGTTATATGGTATGTTGCTTTGGTGGATGATGTTTTTATGTACCTACATTACATACGTAGGTACGTAAGTTGCATTTTTAATTACGAATCTATTCTATGATAGATCTATACTACTGGGATAAAATAAAAACCTTAACCTCTTTCAAGATTTCCGTTTAAAAAATAATTTACTTACACAATTTAGCTGCGAATTACATTGTCCTTTTTAAATATGTATCTTTATTGGCTAATAATTTACAAATAGAGTTACGTTGCACATAAATATAAATGATCATAGTGTATATAAGAATAATATGACGGGCTTGACAGCGCAGATGATAGTGATTCTATCTTGTGCCTCAAGGGTCGTGGGTTCGATCCCCACCTTATTATCCCCACATTTACATTATGAATGAAAGTTTGCGTTTGCTCTGTGTCCCAAACAATGTTGAATATGTGTTAAAGTATTATATTTGTAGTCTGATGTCCGTAATTCAAGTTCTTTAAGCGACATAGCTCGGAGCCCCATGAATGTACTTACTTATTTGGTGTTGTGTTAATTTATGTAAATGTAAGCACATATGAGTTGAGTGAACATATATAGCTATTTATATCTTGTGTTATTAATCAACGTTCCTATAAGATTACTCCATTTGCACAAAAAATAAAAAAGTATGACTATCTTCAGGGGGCGCCACCTGAAGGTAGAGAACTTAAAATTTTCTGTTTAAGGTATCCCCGTAACATTTCAGTAGTTTTGTCATAAATAAGCATACCTACTAGTTTTACATTATTTATTGGCCTTGTCACTGACATGATCATATTCGCCATCATACCAGCCATTATAATTCCACTGCTGGATATGGGCCTGCCAAAAAGTGGCGGATTTGCCCATAATTGCTGCGCTAGGTAAGCGTGTTGGCAATCGCAAGCGTAGCTTTTGCGGCGAGGATGCTGCTGCCCATCCCCGCCATGTACATTTGAGCTACACTGCTTCGGATGTATATACCGCCATCTATCGGTTCCGTTACCTTAATCGCTTCTTACGACACCTGATTCAGGGGAATCCGTATGATGATCGTATTTATCATATCATCATAACAACCATATAACGTCCACTGCTGAACATAGGCCTCCCCAAGTAATTTCCAATAGGACCGTATGTATCCGGCCTGTGTCCAGCGCGATCCTGCGGTTTTAGTCAGATCGTCTGTCCATCTTGCGGTTGGACGTCCTACGCTGCTCTTGCCACTACGTGGTTTCCATTCCAGAACCTTACGACTCCATCGGTCATCGGTTCTGCGTACCAAATACCCTGTCCACTGTCACTTCAACTTACTAATCCGACGGGCAATGTCGGTGACTTTGGTTCTGTTACGAATCTCCTTATTCCTGCAAATCGATCACGCAAAGAAACTCCGAGCATTGCCCTCTCTATAGCTCGTTGAGCTACTTTGAGTTGGCTTAGATGGTCAATGGTAATAGACCACGTTTCGCTGCCATAGGTCATCGCTAGTAACACACATAGGGCGAAAACTTTAGAATTGAGACACAGAGTGATCGTATTATTTAGTAGTAAACTATCAATGATTTGTGCTGGATATTAAGTATTTCGTAGGATATTGTTTATTGCGTATTAACTGTAAAGAAATTGACTGTTACTTACTTTGATAGTCGTTAAGGCAAGATTTTAGTTAACATTGATATTGAGGAACATATGTCGATCATGTGTCTAGTGATTCTGAGACAGCGACTACAATTCAAATGTACAAGCCGCAAAAATAGTGTTGTTTCCTACTTTGAACAAACAGAAAATATGTTGCTAGCTATGCATCAAGAAAATGAAATAGGTACGTATTTTGATAACTAGCAGTTAGCAAATTATAAAAGCAAGAAAAATGTCTCTATTGAAGACCATTCGGGAATTCTAACATTCAGAATTAATTGTTGTTTTGTTGCATCAACTCTCTCATACAATATCATGATTCAATAGATTGGATAAAATAAAAAAAATATGGACCCCCTAATAAAAATTAAATAGGTACGTGAAATAAATTGTTTTTTCAGATTTGCAGTTCAGAAGCAACTATTAAATTTAGGTATCTCAATATTTTAGTAAAAATATAATGATATTTTATGTCCGATTTTGACCAATAATAAGTTAATCTTGTGGTGTTTTTATGCATATTTTTAGAGCAGTATATTACGTTTGTAACTTTTAATATTAATATTATAATATAGATGGTCGTAATAGTCAATAATACAGTTCTAATTATCAACTGATGTGTTGTTTTTTCTTAGAAATCAAACTAAGCTCTTTTAAGATATTGACTTTATTGGCTATATTTATTCCCAAATGATACTAAAATAGAAAATATGTAATAACACTCCACCCTTTTATACATGGAAAATCATCTTAAAACGAAATAAGATTTTAATACGTGCTATGTACAACCTCCGTCGTACTGATTCTTGTGAACCTTATTAAAAAAAATCATTATCATCATACCAGCAAATGAAAGTCTACTGCTGGACAAGCCAGAAAGGGGGTAATTTTACCCATAATTGCCGCGATGGGCGAGCGAGTTGGCAATTGAGAACGCAGCTTTCCCGCCGGGATGCTGCTGCCCATCCCGCCCTATGTATTTGAGCTCCACTGTTCTGGATGGATATACCGCCATCTGTAGGTTTCTAAGTCGCCTCTTACGACAACTGGTACGGGGGAAGGTCCTATTCTACTCGGCCGGTACCTTAAGACTAATAAAAAAAATATATATAAATTTTTCTTGTACCTACCTATATTAATAATTCTCGTTTAATTACAAGAATAGCATGTTTCAATTCAGAAAAAGTAAACGCCATGCTCAAAAATTGTGTAGGTACATTCCAAATAAAAACAGCCTTTTCTAGCAATGCTCCCCGAATATATATCATCGAATATCAGAACAATTATATTCGAGTGTCGCATTTAATACTTTTTATATACCTGAGGTTTTTATATATATACCAGTAATTTCATGACATATGGTATCAATAATCTAAAATTGGAGTTCAAGCAATAACGTCAATTGATTTGCCAATGTCTATAATCTGTCACAACGAGGATCCAGTCGTGTTCAGAATAATTTATTTTTACAGACTTTTTCCTACCATGTGCGTGACTCAGCTTTTATGAAGTTCTAAATTTGACTTTGCGGTATATACTGGGGCCAACTATTATAATTAAAATAATAACAACAACCACATACTTTTAAAGCACAATTGAAGCATTGGGTGCAACAAGGGCGTTCGGTACCCAAAGACCGTTTTGATGTTATTAGATTAAAACATGCACAGAGCCATCTAGTTTCGTACCCCAAAAACTCGTTTCGATCAGCCGCTTCTAGATGGCGTGAGAATAATTAATTTAGAAAGAGGCAATACGCCCTTGTTGCATAGATAAGAAAAGTGCGTTTAAATTCAAACACGTAACAACTTGTCTGCAGTTTGTTAAAGTTATTAATGTGAAAAATGAGTGAAACGAGTGATTCCAGTGACTTTAGTGAACATGAGTCCCCCCAAAAAAAGGGAAAGAAGAGGGTGAAGAATGAAAACAAGTGGAAAAGAAATGTGCGGAAGTTAAAGAGAAATTTGGGTGAAGAATATACATCAGTTCGAGGAAAGAAGGTACCTCAAAAGGTTTTTAAACATATTACTACGTGTTGTTCCAAAAAATGTTGTATTAACTTCGATCAAAATACACAGAGAACCTTTTTTTGCGACTTTTGGAATATAGATGACAAAGCGCAGCAAGATACCCTCTTAAAGTCGTTTTTAGAAAAAGTGCCAATGTTGAGAGAGAATGTTGGTCCTGGCAAATTGAAACGAGATAATCAATGGAAATACTTTATAACTGTAGACGGTTCAAAGATAAATATTTGCAGAAAATTATTACTGTCCCTACTGAAAATATCGGAAAAACGATTAAGAATAGTCCAAAAAACTAAATTGTCAGGAGAACCAGTTCGTGACATGAGAGGTAAACACGACAATCGTCCCAACAAAATTAGTCAGGATATCTATAATATGATAGAAGAGCACTGGGCTTTATTTCCTAGCAAGAAATCACACTATGGTCGAGCTAGTGAAAGAAAATATTTCGAAAATCCGGATTTATCAGTTTTGAAACTATACAGAGCCTTTCAGCAGTATTATTTTGAGCAAAAGAATACTGTCTTCAAAATGAAATACAATACTTACCACAGATATTTTCGTGAAAACAGTATTTACTCGTTTAGACAACCTAGAACAGACGTCTGTGACTACTGTACAAAATGTAAAGTTCTATTAGAAACTAAACCTGAAGATCCATGTCAGATTCAATACATGTTGCATTTGAAAAAAATAGAAGCATATAATGCGCGCAAAAAAAAACTTTTGGAGTCCGTTCAGAATAATCCTGACACAGAAACACTTGTATTGAAGTTTGATTATGCTCAAAATTTACCCATACCAAAACTTAACATAACTTCACAATTTTATAAAAGATTATTATGGCTTTTTAACTTCAACATTCACTGTCACAATAATGGATCAAGTACCTTTTATTGTTTTCTGGAGATTGATTCAAAAAAGGGGCCCAACACTGTCTGTTCTTTCATACACCATTTTGTTAAAGAAACGTTGGAAGATTTGCCTAATATTAAGAAGATAGTATTTTTTTCTGACGCTTGTGGGGGTCAAAATAAAAATATAACAATGGTAATGTTCTCCACATGGTTGGCCAAAAGCTTCAACATGTCTATTGAACTTATATTTCCGGTAAGAGGCCACTCTTATAACCAATGTGACAGAAACTTCGGAAGGTATGGCATATTACTAAAATCTTTGGAAACTATTGAGTCAGCTGAACAATATTTGAAAGTAATGTCGTCAGCAAGAAGCAATCCTAGCCCGTTCAAGGTATTGATGGCTAGCTACCTTATTGAAGATTGGAATAAAGGATTACAGGTCTTTTTGTCTAAGACACCGACAGCCACAGGGAAAAATAAAGTTCGGTTTGCTATACAGCAATATGTTAAACTTGAATTTAGTCCTGAAGGAGTGGTAACGACCTCAAGATTTTATGCAACTCCGGATCTTAATTTTACATTTAAGAAGAATGTGTTGCCAGTAAGCAAACATGATTTGAATTTGCAGCAGGTAGATAAACCTGGAGTAAAAGACGTCAAGATTAGAGACGTTTTATCCTTGACACATTTCATGAAACCTGAAAATGCTGAGTGGTTGAAACAGGTCCTGACCTTCCAGACAGGCCAGGAAGATCAGGCTGGACCATCTAGGAGGCCAGTTGTACCTGATTCGGAAGATTCCTTTCAGTCTAGTGAATATATTGATGAATCCGATTAAAAACACATAAATTAGGAAAAATGATTACGTAATTGAACTGTGACTGTAATAAATACGCATTACACATGTTTCACTTATATTCTAAATAAAAGTAATTACATTAAATATTCAAAATGTTATTTATTTTCCGTGAAAACCAATAATAAAATTAACGCCCTACCTGTTTTACCAGTTGGGTACAACAAGGGCGGATAACACAAGTTAAAAAAATAAAAATTTAGGGTGTTTCCGATTGTTTCAAAATAGTTGTAATACCTTAATCTTTTTCCTAAACCATGGGCCTACTAAATAATAAAGTAATTGTAAGTCAAATTGTAACTATTCAAATAATATAAGACATTGAAACTTTCATTATCAATTTACTCGAAACTCTATTTTACAAGATACGCCCTTGTTGCACCCAATGCTTCAATTCATTCGATCTAACTCCGAATCTACCTGGCATATTGTACTGATAGGCAACCACTTTCATATTTATTAATTAAAAGTTCTGTTTCTATTGAAACTAAAGCATATACTACTACATATTACATATTATCTTTTCTAGGGCCAGAATTTTTGACAACTATTATTTTTATCACTACACATAACATAACATTAAATCTAAAAGAAATCCCTCAAACAACTTTTTTTAAAAATAGAAGCATAATTTTTTGTTTATTTATATAACCTTTATATTTAAATGCACATTTTCAATATATAAAAGCACAATGATTATGTCCTTGGTACATAGTTTAACAACTAAGATCTAATATAACTTATGTAAGAAAAAATATTATAATTGAAAAATATTTTCTCTATAATACTTTAATTCTTTTATACTCTCCAGAATGTCGTCTAGAGCTCTGTGATTAAACTTCTTTTGTGGTACAGATAAATTTTCTTTTTTATACCACCTCTTTGCTAATTCCTTTATAGTGCTCACATCAATTATTCTATAATGTAAGAAAGAATTTACTTTTGGCATGTATTTGCTAATGAAAATACGATCCATATATACACTATTTCCTCCAAGCGGACATTTGTTTTCAGGAACATGGTTTCTTAAAAAAGACAACACTTTACTTTCAGCTTCCTCTACAGAAATTTTTGAACTTCTGCTAGCCTGCGTTAAACCACTCTGTAAAGAAATTAGAAATTTTACTACTAAATAGGTTTTAAAAAACAACACTAATTGGTCTACTGACAAAAACAAATATAAATCTTTATGATTAGATCACAATTGGTAGAGGTAACAAATTATTACCTCCACAAATGTGTTAAATTGGATATTAATTGCAATGGCATTTAATATCCAGTTTTAACTTTAGGGGTTCCCTTGTGTTATACAAAACCCAAAAACTAGTATAATACTTTAAATGCACAGAGCCAAAAAAATGCTGTATGGTTGCTGGTACAAGTTTCCCATTGCTCTTAACCATTGAGCTACATGGTTGGTAAATGCATAAATTTATTCGGAATAAAAAGGTTATCCATCAACATAATACCTCAGCATGTTGAGTACAACACCATGAATTCATACTATTTAAAATTTCATCTGATTGGTGAATAACTATCTCAGGTCCTGTTGCCATAACATTTAAGTTTGAATCTGTCACTAAACAAGCTATTTCCAGTATATGGTCTTTATCAATGTCAAGGCCTGTCATCTCCAGATCCATCCACACGATCCTGTTGGCGGCATCTCTAGGAATTAGGTCAACCATCTTCCCAATAGCTAAAACAAGAAGTGAAACAAAATCATAAAAATCTAATTACGGCTTTGCCAAGGCAAGCCTAGATCTAAACGGGGAACAAATTGGACTTACATTAAACAGGTAAAATAGTCTACTTTCAATCGGTTAGCAGTAGAGAGTAGCAGTGTATGAAGGGATAAATAAATGTTGCATACAATAAATAATATACCTTCTCATGAAATATAGTTACTTACTGGCCAAGTTCCTTTTGGAAATTATTTTGGTAATACTTATATACTGACGTAATATATTCATGCTTACTTAGTAATCCTACAAGAAGAAAACATTTCTTTATGTTATAAATTCAAGAACAACAAACTAAACAACAAGAGCAACATGCGTAGAATCCATGTTCATCGACGTGTAGTCACATGTTAAAAATCGTAATTGTAAATGTTGAATCGGTTAAATTGTACTAAAATGTTATGAATATTAGCACTTCTTATTATTCGATAACAAACACAGTACACACGTACCTCTCTAATTGTGAATATATTTATAATATAATTATTATAAAAATAGCCTTCATTAAAATATTATAGACACAACTTTAATTTTTTTTTTACTTTTTAACATACCAACTATCCTCACACCGAGAAAGTTGTGTTATGGATTTCACACCACAGAAGAATAGGCCAGGCGCGCACTACGAATTTTTCGCCGCGCGGCAAAAAAATCCGCGACATTATACCGTGCGGCAAAACAAATAAAAATCTGTAAACGCGCGCACTACGGCTTACTGCCGCATCAAAATTATCAGTTTTAAAATGGATTTAGTAGAAACAACTTGTATTTGCGCTCTGATAATTAGAGCTCGAAAAAAGAAAAAACGATTTTGGATTCATCCTAATATTCGTAATCGTTTAAACAACGGACAGTTTTCTAAAATATTTTCCGAACTTAATGATTACCCCGACAAGTTCTTCAAATATTAGAATGCATAAAGAGAGTTTTTACGAACTTTTAAAATTAGTTGGACCTTCTATTTCATATGAAAATACTCGATTCAGAGATGCAATATCACCGGAGGAGAGACTTAAAAAAAATAAACAAATATAATATATAATATATTATATTTACAAATATAATACTTAAATACATATATAACGCCCAGTCATAGACTAACATAAATATCATAATGTAAATATTTGTCCTGGTTGGTAATCGAACTCTTGGCCTAAAAGCTGGAATCACTAACATTGCGCTATCGGGCGAAAAAGACGGTGATGGATGACAAAAATTCATCGGTTCACAACAAAATCATTTAAATCGGCGACTCGCTCATAACTGCCAACATACACTCGCATGTGGAGTCAAAATACGTTCTCGCCTGTTCTCATATTCACGCCCTCCTTTGTCTCTCGCAAAAAACCGTCAGAAGCCGGAGAAGAGCTCTAGAACTTGAGAAAAATACGCCAATCGCTTTCACATTCGGGTTTCTCACATGTGTCTTGCGTTCTCGCGAGAATGCGGATGGGCCTTATCTATTATTTCTCAATCACGAAAACTACATATTTACATTAAGTACAGTTAGTTGCATTTATTAATATGCAGTATAATTGTTTATTTTGTTTTGATAAAATAAATGATTCTGCGTTCTTTTTATTCTCAGAAAAGAATATAAGCAATTATTTAATTATTTTTAGGACAATGTCTCAAATCAAGTCCCAAGTCAATTTTATTTCCATTTAAATTTAACGTCCTAAAAGTCGTTGACTCTAAATGTTGAAATATTTATAATTGTGATTAGTTAAGAAGATTTTTAACTAACCACAAATATAAATATTTAAATGTCCAATAAAAAGAAATGTAACTCTGACTACTCTATATACTGATAGGATGAATACCCGTCGTGTAAAATGAATCGCAACGTTCTTTAGGAAGACATATTTATTTGCTATCTGTGGCTTCTCCCGATTGTCATGGTGTGTAAAGGTTGATTTTGTTTTTGTTACATTTTTCATAATTCTCGTAATAGAAAGTTATCCAGATACACAATGAACAGGATAATTCTAAACCGATGTCGATGTCTAAAAATATCAAGTGAGTAACTTCATACACTTTTTATTATTGTACAACCTAACTTAAATTCTTATTAACCTATCGCAGAGGCTGACTGATTAAGTATTATGACTTCATAGGATAAAATAATTTATGTAATGAATATATTTATATAGAAACTTCCTTTCTAAAACTTTACTTTGTACCTGGCATTAGTCATTCTTAAGGTTATATATTGTGTTGTATGTTTATATTAATCACATGTTTGATGCATTAATGGTGTTGATTAAAAAATATTTCACAATGCATAAAGAAAATGGACTCTTCAAAGACAATAATTGATCATATTACGTTTTATACATTTTAGCCTTGCTATGGGAGACCAGACAGTATCAAAATTTTCCATACATTACGCTCTCAAGGTCACTGTCTTATTATACCACTCAGCCAGTCAGTTTACAGCATGACATTACCCAGAAACCACTTTTCACAAGAGTCCATTGTTATTCACCTTATGGCAGACCTTTCTCAACTAATAGAATATGCTATGATAAAGAGCCACTTAAACCTTCCTCTAAAGTTGAGGCAACAGTTGAAACTATCAAAAAAGAAATAGAAGAGAAAGAAAAACTGCCTAAGAAGGAGGAAAAGAAGAAGAAAAGTTTGAAAGAGCGTGTTATGGATGAACTAAGACATTATTACCATGGATTTAGACTACTCTTTATTGAAGTAAGAATATCAACATCTCTGTTATTCAAAATACTCAGAGGTGAGTCCTTGACAAGAAGAGAGCATAGACTATTGGTGACAACTATTGGTGATCTCTTTAGAATGGTCCCATTCATAGTATTTATTGCAGTTCCATTTTTGGAATTTACCTTACCTATCTTTATAAAACTGTTTCCAAACATGCTGCCATCTACTTTTGAGAGTAGAGATCAAAAGGAAGCTAAATTGAAACAGCATTTGAAAGTCAAGCTGGAGATGGCAAAGTTTTTCCAGGAGACATTAGATCAGATGGCCCCACAGGCCAGTAACAGGCATTCAGATTTAGCAAAAGAATTTTCGAGCTTTTTCACGAGAATAAGAACATCTGGGGATGTAGCAACCAGTGAAGAAATTATGAAATTTTCTAAGTTATTTGAGGATGAGATTACATTAGATTCCCTTCAACGGCCACACTTGGTTGCTTTATGCAAGGTTTTAAATGTTTCCACCATTGGTACAAGTGCCATGTTAAGGTTTAACTTGAAAATGAAGCTTCGATCGTTAGCAGCTGATGATAAGATGATTGCTAAGGAGGGTGTGGATAGTTTGAACTTCAGTGAATTACAACAAGCTTGTCGAGCTAGAGGGATGAGGGCATATGGTGTGTCAGAAGAAAGGTTGAGGAAGGAACTAAAAAATTGGCTGGATCTATCTTTAAATGAAAAAGTGCCACCATCTTTGCTTCTCTTGTCCCGAGCTCTGATGGTGCCAGAACATGTACCCACAACATACAAACTTAAAGCAACTATATCTGCTCTTCCTGAACAAGTAGCTACTCAGACTAAAGCTGCTATAGGGGAGAAAGAAGGCAAAGTTGACTTTAAGGTATTTTATATTATATTTATTTACTATAAGAATCAAAAAGAAATATAATTTTTTCAGTTCTATGAAGGTTTTTTGGAAAATCTGTCTAATTTATGCTATGAATGTTATTTTACTAATTGTTTTTTTTTCAATATCATAAAAATAATACTTTTGTGTCTTAGGCTAAAGTTGATGCTATCAAACTTGAGGAAGAGAAGATCAAAGAAGAAAAGAAAGAAATGCAAGAAGCAGAGATGGAGAAGCAGATACTTGAAGCCAAGAAAAAAGAAAAGGATGAGCTCAAAGACAAAGCTCCCATTATTGACCTGGAGTCTACACCAGAAATGACTGATACAGCTCCTGTAATCAATGTTGACTCTGTCAAGAAATCTGAGGAAGGCCTATCTGGCAAAGACATTGAAGTCATTGAGGATGCTTTAGAGAAATTAGGTGAGTTGGCACTCCACTATTTTTTCCTTTTGCTTTCGATGAAGGAGTTCAAGTTCATATTTGTTTCAAAAAGCCTATGACATTTCTAAGAATACTCCGATAAATCTTTTTTATAATAAGTAAGTGTATACACCTTTATGAAGTTTAGGCAAATGTCCAATTGTAGTTTATTGCCCTGACATTTTTCTGTACATTTCCATCTAACATTATAAGCTATTTTAATATTTTAGTTTAACTTGCTAAGATCTTGGCATAACTCTGGCTTCCCTGACTTGCATTAGTCCTCACAATTACAAGCATGTTTATTCTTGGTATTTCTGACTTGGCTCTTGTTTTATGTCTCTTCTTGGGTAGAAGAGACGTTTGACACTAGTTATTATTAGCATTCTTATTATTTTATAACTTGTTATATTTTATAACATGCAGTCTAATAATCTATTTTGATAACTTTTGTAAGAATTAATGACCCTAGAAATCTCATTTATTACTATTATGTCACTTGGCCACCATCTTACAAATTTTGATAGTGAAATCTGTCTGGTATTATGTTTTTGGTGCTTTGTTAAATGTTAAACCTACATTATTCATATGTGCCTATTATAAAAATGCAATGGTATGTATAATATTGCATTATTTATGATATTTCCTCTTTATCTTATCACATCTTAAATATGATTTGGCTTAGTTGGAGAAGGCCCTGGTTTTATTCATGATCAATACAAAAAGGAGGAGGTGCTTATTATAAAGTAGGTCAAGATGGGAAACCCATAATACAATATTTAAATATTATGTTTCTAGTTTGGTATATTGCATAATACAAAACACATATTAATATTATTTTAAAACTGAAAACTTAATTGGTATCATCTAATCTATACATCTTTTCTTTGAAATAAAATTTAAGACTTTTTGTACTTTGACGGTGAGACGGTTGAGACGGTTTGTACTTAATTAAAATTGTAATAAAAATAAAATTTAATAATTTTTGCTTACTTCTAAAACTGTTAAAATCAGTCTGATTTTAATAGAACTTTCTTTTGGTAATAGCTGATTAGCATTATTCTCATGGGAACAGGTACAACAACCAACTTCCACAGAAACATGTATCATGGATTTGTTCCTCTTGATGGTTGTTCCTCTATAAAAGTTGTGAAAAAAAAAGCAGCAGCAAGGTTTTAAGATTGTATTCAAATGTGTTTTATCAACATGATATTAAATCTTGTCCAAATAAATATGTTATTTGTCACAAGTGAATAAAATTGCCCTTGGGGTAATTTGATTTTTTAAACATCTTGGATATATCATAATTTTAAAAATAAATCTGCCAACTAAAAAAGAAATGGCTTAACTCTTAGCCATACATGCATTAAATCAATATCTTAATACATAAATGTTTCAGCTGAACAAAAGAAATCCTTGCTACTTGAAAAGGAAAGCATCCAGGAGTTGAAAGCAGAACTGTCAGAGTACAGTGAAGATGTGAAAGAGATGCAGGAAATTGTAAAGACCAAGCAGGCAGATATCAAACTTACGAAGGGTGCCCGCAGGTATTTAAATTGTAACTTACTATAAGTATTACACAGATGTAAATATTAAAACGTGAGGACTTATCAATGTTTGTTTCTGGTTAAAAACTTTAGTATCTTAAGTCGTAAGTTTTCGACCAATGGGTGTTACCAGTTATGATACTTCGAGTTAATGACGAATAGCAAATATGGTATCTCACTTTGGGTTCCAACGAGTCTTATGTTATCGTATTTAAATAATTGTACTAGTATAATTAAAGCTTAATTCCTTTTATAAGCAATTTCGAAAAAAGTCACCGACAGACAGCTCAAAATGTTGATACTTAATTATTCAAAGCTGCTTATACTTATTGTGCCGGCAGAGTAGATTAGTACTTCCTCCTCTACCAGGTGTCATATGAAGTGACTTAAGTACCTGGACCGACATAGCTAAAATGCAACAGTGCGGGGTTGAGTAGCAGCATTTCCGTACCCAAGCTTCAAGTAGCAAGGTTTTTTCAAATATATATATAAAATTAAAAGAAATATTGCCTTAGGTGGATTGTAACTTTACAGTTCATGTATTAATCTGATTCGCTAATTAAGATTTGCTATTAAGGAGTTGTCATACATCCTCGCAACTTTAGCATCTATAAAATTACTCGTTTTTCTTCTTTAATTCGGATTAAAGTTTATATTTTATAGCAAAATATGAAGTAATTTTAAAATATTTTAGCGCCCCTGTTATTATCGCATCCGCCCAATGTGGGGTATTCCTGTCAAGCTATTTTAATTGCCTATTGTCATTGCTGTTTCCTGTTAAAATCGGAATTTATTCAGAATATGGATTATGATGGGCAGATCAAGTGAGCTACATTTTAAGATGTTTACTAATCTATCTATGACGTCATTTATGAAGTTAACAAATGATACATTTCAAAATATATTATTTTGATTTTTATAGTTTTAAAATATAGGAAATGTTTATATGATAGCAGTAACTATTTTTATAACTAGCATTTTATATTATTTTTTTATACTGTTAGTAGTTTTCATCACTCACAACTCTCAATTATTTCTTCGGTGACATTAAATTTCATGTTGTTCATTATTTTTGTTGAAAAGAAGTAATCTTTTATTACCCCCAAAAAATTACCTCCGATAAAACCCCCAATTACCCCGACGAGTGAACTGTACAAATAGAGAGGTGACGGACCTTCCTTCCTTCCTCTTTCGGAATCGCATATAGAATAAAAAGCAAAATTAGCAATAGATAAATCAAATAAAATATTGTCTATCGATGTCTAACTTAAATTTACAGATTGTACCGCGCTGTCAACAACATGATCAGTAAACTAGATTCCGCTCTCGTTGAGTTAGAGAGCAAGGAAAAAGCGCTGAAGACGACCCTGGAGCAGACCAAGTCCGAGCCGCAGTTGGCCAAGGAGCAACTCATCCAGATAGATGAACTGATGCATTCCATAAAGAGTCTCCAGAAAGTGCCTGATGAGGCTAAGCTGAAGCTCATCCAAGATGTGCTGGGAAGGTTAGATGATGACTTTGACGGGCAGTTGAAAATCGATGATGTTTTGAAGGTAGGTTGATTGTGATAACTCAAATGGAAAGGAGTATTATAATGTTGATCCAGGCTTTCCATCGATTACCTTGTCAAGCCTTTCTGATCGAAAAATAATTTCTTCATGCCCCAAACACATTTTTTGTATATTAACTATTTATTTAAATTAATAATAGGTAGAATGCAGATTCAATATTGTAATTGAATGGCAATTCTCCTTATACCGAAATTAAAAAGATCTGTCTAGGTATATCTATGTCATACCAACGTGCAAAAGTAGATGATAACACACTACCTATTGCATTCTATGATAGATAAAAAAGCTACCCAAAGTAAGAAGACTATTTCTTTGCGAGTCTGTGATTAAACTTTTATTATTTTTCTATTAATGTTAACTATTTCAGATGTTAGAAATAATAGGCAATGAGAACGTAAACCTCTCAGAGAAACAGATGGCAGAACTGATCGAACTACTGGACAAAGAGGAGATACTCGAAGTTGAGAGCAAGATACAGAAGGCTCTTGATAAGGCCGCCCTCGCCGCTAAGGAACAAGCCAAGTCCAGCGAGACTGAGGGAAAGGTAATTGGTCACAGTCATTTACTATACAAACGATGAAAATACCTGTAGGTTGTCAGGGTTAAAGCAATATACGGCTGGCGCTTAACAATGCCGCTTAGCACAAACGTCACTTAGCCGTGGGATGCTGGCAGAGTGGAACAGGCGACTAAGGTACCAAAAACGCCGATGGCAGTATATTTATTTCAAACAGTGTAGCTCAATTGCACAGGGCGGAAATGTCATTTAAATATATAATAACAAAATTAAAAAAAATGCAGTATACTGAAATATTTAGGTACTCAAACAAAATACCTGCTTTTTGTATTCTAGACTAACGTTTCGTAATAACAATATATATTTGTAACACTTAAACACTGGATAAACACAAATATCGTCATATACATTTTTGTCCTGGGTGGCGATCGAACACTCGACCCCTGGCGCTAAAGATAAGATCACTACCAACTGCGCCATCGGGTCCGTCAAATATAAGTAACTTATATATTTCCTATAAAGCCCGTCAGTGTCTTAACGGGCCCGATGCCGCAGATGGTAATAATCCTACCTTGTGCGCCAAGGATTCGATCCCCACCCAGAAAAAATATTTGTATTTCTTCTGTGTCTGCATGTTAAATATGTGTTAAGTATTATATTTGAGATTCTTCTGTTGTGTGATGTATCTCGTAGTCAGGTCAATGTATGAGATGTTATGTGAATTATTATTATTTTTTAAACTTAACTGAACTTCTAATTAGACAATAATTTTAATGATATTTTAATGAGGAAGAATAATTTCTAGCAAATAGTTTTTAACTAAACATAATTAATGCATTTAATGGTCAAATTATGATGGTAGTAACTGTTGGTAGTATCTAGTCTTAGATATGGACCTACCATTTGTAGAAAATGTTACGTGGTCTTACATCTCGCTCGTGGCGTGCCAACGTTCCAATGTATCTCTAAATACGTAATTTCCAAATTTATTCCATTGCTACTATTTCACTAATATATGTCACTTTAAGAATATTATTTCGCGACTTCGGCACATAATGTTAGACAAACGTGTTTACGTATGAATGAACTCGAGTTTAATGACTTTCTTTGTGTTTCTTTATTCTAGTAGGTACATGTTTGCATTATAAAGATTGTTTAAACATATTTCAACTTTTAACAACCTCGTAAAACCTTTAATTTTTTGTTTTTTTAGTTGTGCTTGCTTTTATAATATCAGCCATTGCAATCCCGCTCCTCATAGACATAGGTTTCTCCGAGAAAAGGAGAATGCTGCCCATATTTGCGCTAGGCAAGCGTGTTGGCATTCGTGGAGCGTAGCTTCGCGACAGGCATGCTGTCCATCCCCGACTTTTTAATTTACATTATTACGGATGGATATACCGTCATCTGTCGGTTCCGGTACCTCGTTCGCCTTTTACGACACCTGGTACAGGGGGAGGTACTATTTCACTCCGCCGGTACCACACGCCATGCTTGCATTGACTGTGATGTAATAAATATACGAATATAATGCTTTTAAATATTATTTAAAGAAATATATTGTCATTTGCATTTTACAAATAAATTTAAATCAGTTGACCTAATCCATGTTGAACCTTATTTGATTTCACGTACCTTAACTACGCAGAATGCTCAACATAACCATATCTATAACCTAAAATTATTATTTATTGCAGAGTTTATTCGACATAATCCGAGAAGCGCAAAAACGACGGGAGATGAAAAAGGCTAGTGTAGTGAAAACGGAGGAGGCGGCCTCAACTCCGCCCATAACGAAGAGCGATACCATAAACAAACCAGAAGACCGATCAGATAGACATTGAGAGGTCCTCAATTAGTCCACTTGTAAATACAGTATGAGCGGGGCATTACATAACGTTATTAACGTCGTTATTATTCAAAACGTCAATTTGTGTAACTATTCTGATACATATTCAGTTTGACGCGACGTTTCTCATATGTGTTACGTTGCCTGTCAAAGCTTAAACGTTAATATTTTTTTTAGGATAACTATTTATTATCCTTTTATAATTCCTTTAAAGTGAATATTAGTTAGCCGTGGCTTAAATTAATTAACGTTTTCGCTCTGGTTTGAATATCAACAAATCGTCGGCGAGGGCGCCTCTATCGACTCGACATTCGGTCGGACGTCGTAGAAGAATAATTGCGTTTATATAAATAATGTTATTCCGATGACAATAAGCATTTTGTAAACATGTAATCAACATGAATATGTAAATAACATTTTACAAAATATTTTATCTAATGTAATCTTTCCATACCGTACAAAGTCTTTCTGATATTGTATTGTATTTTTTTATTAATTTCAATTTATTCCTTTTTGTTCTTTCAGAGATTTATTGTATTGTTTACGCATTTCTGTGATCGCTATTCAGTTTAAGTTTATTTTATTGTGTTTAGTCGGCGGAAAAATGGTGCACAAATTGTTTTACTGAGGGTGTGTTCCATTGTTTGTTTGTGTATGACACTCATTCGTCTGTTCTCGGATTAAAACTGGATCTACGGCTGTTCTTATAACTATTATCCCACATTCTAATTTATATTGCATTAAAAAAGTTCAAATATGTCCCCTGCGAGGAGAAACTGTTTTCCGACTCACTATTCAAAAAGTTTTTCAATTATTTACTACATTCGCTCATTATCTAATAATTCTTATGGACGTGATATTAATGGAGTATTTGTATGATTTTAATATTTTAAATAATAAAAAAGCTTTTATAATTTATCCTTTGGTCTGGAAATAAATTGATAATGTAATTAATATCAAACTCACATTCACTCACATGTGCACAATAAGTATGTATTTAAAAGAAATTACATGTTATGTAGAAAACAGTACTATAATATTATTTATCTTAATGAATATTTCACGAAATGAAGTCCTTGAAAGTGTGGTTTCTTAGTCCTCTTTAGTTTTGGATATGTCCTTAACTTAAATGATTTCGGCGGACATAATTTTTAAGCAGTGTATTTTGATTTTCCAATGTTTATACCGCTATCTATGTTGAGTTAAAGTAATATTGTTTATAAGTTATGTTATATTACACAACATCGAAGATATTTATTGGATTATATTTATGTACTTATTGGATAGTGGTTTTGATAACTTTCGATATGACAATTAATGCAATAACTATGAAAAAGTGTATCATTCACCTGTATTTGCTTGGCAGAAGAATATCTATTTACAGGTATCGATATGTTATGAGATGTGTTGTTTATTAAAATACTAAAGAATATTATAACAAGAAGAAGACAGAATTTGAAAGCAGAAAATGTTAATGTTTATAATGTTTACGAATGAGATTAGAACGGAATTGCATGATATTTCGAGCTTTCAAATTAGGCTTTTTCAAATTAATGTTTACAGGCTGTAAAAAGCACATCTCATAGTCTGCTTTCCTAATTGTTGTTTACAATCTAACATATAAAAATACCATTATTGGTTGGTGATATGCTGGAACACTTATAAAGTAAAGAAATAAAGAATGGTATAATAGATAATTTTAGTTTTATTTATAATATAATGAATATAAGATATATGCAATCCGTAGTATAAATTGTTTTGCCAATAAATAAACAGCCACTTGCCTGTTGTGCTGTCGTAAGCGACACCTTTCAGAGTAGTTCGAATCTGTTATAAATATTATTATATATTGGTGCTACTTCTAGAGGACTTGATAATAATAGACAAAAATTAAACATTTGACATAGGACAAAATGGAGTTGATTCCGCTGTCGGTCCGCTTAGATCTTTTAAACTACTCAACAGATATTAATGCAGCTTAGAACAGATAGTGATTTGCGAGTAAAGTATATAATCGTGATAATTCAAATATTTGTTACGTGATGTTAAATAAACATTTGTTTTGCACAAGCTACTACAGAATAACCTTAAAAATAGCCCTTTATCTCTTAGCATTTTGTTAAAATGGGTATCGTAAAAGCTATTATCAGAGATTTATAAAGTGTCACAGCGTCCGGCAGGCTGAATTTTTCATGCACTGTCTTATTAAAAATCACCTGGCAATATTTTTTCAGGATACCCTTTATAGACTAATTATAAATTTATTAATCAATCCATACTGTCCCATATTGGTAGGTATCATAATTTTGTATCAAATTAGCGGGACTCTCTCTTTACCATCGTGTATGGATTTTTTCCTGTTAATCATCATACTGTGAACTTAAATCCTGCTTATAGGTATCTATAGTATAGAATATACCATACAAATCACAACCCGGTACCGCATAAACCTAGTTACAATGTAGTAGGAATTTTAAACACAACATAAATACAATTATCCAATTTCAGTGTAGTGGTTCATGAGTTACATTTTTAAAGATTACATACTAATTGTATTTTTTATTGAGTCCTAATGGCACATCTCTTAAAAACTTTCTTTAAAAGCATTTGATTTGTTATTCACATATAACTTCAAGATATAAGTTTTAACATTGTGCTTTGTACAATACGAATATATAATATGCGATTAAGAAGAGTAATTAATAGTGGAGCAAGTCACACATGCACCTGCTCATTCAATTTATTCCTGGAATATTGCTCTATCTACGTTGCGCACCTCTACAAATTTAAATAAATGCGGGAAAAGCGGATGGGAAATATTTTTTTCCGTTTCCGCTATGTGTTTCACCCATTGGTTGTAGTAATACCAGCTTAGCCAATAAACATGAGTTGAATGCTTTTGGCGAATCACAAAACGTAGATACTCTAATCACGGGCCTCAGGTCGGCCATCTTTGCAAGATTTGAAAACTGAAAGCCATGTCATTGGTCTATAAAGAGACGTCATTCCAATCGTTTGTCGGAGTTGCGCAAAATAAAGTAATTTTTTGACTCTCACTCACTCATTGCGGCTGCCATGTTTTTTTCATGTAGGGTGTGTGTGTATTGATATAACATGATAATCTAACCCCGTACAAACCGATACAGGTAAGTGTTTTATTGTATATTAGTAATGTTTACTAGCCATGCCAACGCGGAAATACGCTGTGCGTCCTCAGTGAAAGTGCATCATGTAATACTGTCGCCTTCTTGTGAAATTGCATCGATCTTGATGTTACGAGTATGACTCAGTGTTAAACGAAGATAAAAGATGTGTATCGCGTATGATATCTATTGCATGATAAAGCAGTGAAATATTTTGGTGCTACGCATTCAATGCGTGAACACCTTCCGCGGTTAATTTTCTCAGCCGTGGCTCGAGTGACGTTTTGGCGCCATCGACCCATTTAGCGCGGCGGGGTGGGCATGGCTTTTCACAAAATTCTTTGTATTCTTTGATAGCAATGACCTTTGTATGAAAACAAGTCGACACGTTACTTCAATATCACTATACTTTGAATTTCAGAAGGGGTGCACGAAGTGCGTCATTTCTTGAAGCTAGTGACAATGCGTTTGCTCATTTAGATCAAATTCGATAAAGGTTGCCTTTAAAATCGAACCACTAGCAAAGCATAGGCCAAAGATATAAATGATGTATTAGTATAACAAATATAAAAAGGATCGATTTATTACACACGGCCCTCGGCAATTGAATAATGGACCTTCGATTTTGCGTAATAATGGATAATGATAACGGCAGAAAGTATCCAGGACAGAATGCGTAAGCATAAAAAAGAGAGCCAGGCGGTCGCTTGCTGGCCTGCCACATCAAAAAAACGTCCCCAGACTCCACATTTCATCATCTGTTAGCCTACACATTGAAAGAGGTGAGTTAATATTTTATTTGTTTATCATATAGCAAATCCTTAGGCTTAGTTTTTACACGCCATTGTCTGACATACAATAAAAGGATATCAGGACATTGAACTTTGCAGAACAAAGATTTACAGCTTAAAATATATTTATTTTGGACTCATATTAGATCAGTGCACCATTCAAACATAAAGATAATTTGTTTATTTACCATGCATTGATAATGGCTGAACACTTGAATGTACAAAATGTATGTATTATCCATTGTATTATTAAAATCTACATCATTATGGTAAATTATTTGTTCAATGATAAGGTGATAATGAATGTCATTAATTAGTATTGTTTATAGTGTAACTAGACACAACTTTACTAATTAATGTTTTTTCGACTGCTTCAAGAGGATATGCAGTGCTCAGTTATGTTGGGACAAGACCATAACAGTGGGAACATTAAAATGAAGACTATTAACAATTATAAGAATCCTTACAAAAAGGTCGGTCAAACTTATGTATTTCTGTAAGCAATAGACCATTCAAGATATTTTATATTTGAAGTAGAGACTATGTTTTAAATACGATATGAAAACTATAAATTAATAATTTATAATGAAATGTATTAATGATTCATGATAACAACTCTACTAGGGTTTCTTTTAACAATTACATGTATTAATTTAAGTTTAATATTTTGTACCATGGGGAAATAAACCACTTTGTTATTTCTGGTTTATATATCTTGAATGTTGCTTACAGAAACCAACCTTATGGTCCTGATTATGTTGTTCCTTTTGGTTTGGTCACTAGTTTGAAAGCATTGTATTCTTTTGTTCCATTGTTTGAGTATAATAATATAATTCGCACTGATATTTATATAGCAATGAGATTATTATTAATATTACATTTAATTCATTGTTTTGGGTCTCGAGCTTTGTTAGTTTTATGCTGAAGTAATAACAGCTACCTAATAAATAATTTTTCTTTATTGTGGATGTCTATTTTGAGTTGTGCTCATTATATATTGATAATCTTCGACTAATCAATGGTTAACAAAATTATTTTTATAATCATAATATTATGCTCTACAACCAAAATCAATGAATTGATTTCCTTTGGAATTATATGACAATTCCTATCTATTCACTGTTTAGTTTTATCTCATTATTTCCTCTTGTGTTCACAGTTAACTGTCATTTCATTTATTATGTAGCTTAATACCTATGAGTTGTTATAAACTAAAATATCCAATTTGCAACACTCATGATAGATAAGCATGCAGCATTATCTATCACACAGGGTTTTACTGCACTTGTAATTATTTATTTCATTAATTTATATCTAGTTATTATGAGTTATTGGTTTCAGCTTATCTTTATGCATTATGTAAATTTGTGTTTTTAAAATAATTTGATTGTGATAAGATTTTCTGTATCTATTATAATTATGTACTTATCTTCAATGTCAGAGTTGTTTGCAAAAAATTGCTTCCATGTAAATGCTAAATTGTTATGAGAATGACCTTGTTAGCTTTTTTACGAATTTGAAATGGTCTTTTATAAAATTTCAAAGAAAAACTGATTTGAAGGATATATATAAATACTTTACTATTATTATAGAGCATGAGAGTGACTATTCTTTGGAGTTGCTTTTGCAATATTAATAGATAATACAAATAATACTTTTATACATCTTGTATATATTGACTGACTCTGAGATAAGTCGCTTAAAGAACTTGTGTTACAGACACTAGAGGAATCAGAAATATATTATAAAATAAATATATTCAACCCTAGGCAGAACAAACAAATATCACCATATCAATTGTCCTGGGTTGGGACAAAAGTCGTAGGTTCCACCTACAACCTTGGATGCACAAGATAGGATCACTACTATTTGCGCCATCGGCCATAAAACCAGACGATTATTTCCACTATTTTTGTGTTTCCAGGAAACTAACCTCGACGCCATTGTTGATCAACTGTGCACAAGACTTCTAGACATCAAAGATCAAGAAATTGCTTCACACGTAGGCATGCCCACGTGTTCCATCGAGCAAGCTGAGGCCGTTCGTCGATATTACGCTGCGTTTCCTGCCTTGAAGAAAGGGCGAGAGTCGCCGCTGCAGTATTACTTGCCGCCTCCAGCTTGGTGTCGTAAATCAGCACTTGATTCCCAGACCAAAATGCAATGCGATCTGAATGTATCTAAGGACCTGATCATTAAAAACAAAAAGCTCGCGTCTGGTAAGGAGCGACGGAATTCTTATCACGGCCAGAAAAAGAACAGTAAGAAACGTTGTAACAGCTACAGCAGGTCTTTCGAAAGTAAAGAAATTTTACCTGAGTGGGTAACACACGAGGGGGTTTGGGATATGGAAACACAGGATCCGGTTAAAGAATTTATTAGGGCAATAGCATTGGATGAAGGTTATGGCACATGTGAGAACACAGTGACAGATGAAATAAAAGAGATAAACGAGGTTAAAATCAGAATGATTGATAACATGGTACCCAACTGGGATGACAGCCTCGATCTGGACGCCGGGTGGGTGATCACCGAAGATCTTAATCCGAGAATTAGATCCCCAATGGAGGAGGAGTTGTACGCGAAATTTGAAGCTAAATTCGATCGCAGCATCGAGGCTCTGTGGTCCAAAGACCAAAACACTCCCGACGACGAATATCAGGACCTTCCCATCGATTTCCAAGATCTGCTGTCGTCCCCGTCGGATCACCTGTTTGCCGATCCGTCCGCTGAGAAATGCAGTCTGATATCTCTCACCGAAAGCATCTGGTCCAACGACGGTAATGTACCCGATCGCGCCGAGTCTCCGTCGAAAATCGTCGAGGTCCTGCACGACCGGTTCAAGCCGCTCAATCTCGCCGACGCAGAGCCGCCATGCCCGCCGCCGCCCGAACTGGAATCGTTCGCGCTCTACGAGGGCGACGAGATCTACGACGCGCTGTCCAGCGTCGCGAAAACGATGCGGTCGTTCACCGCGATCAACCACAGTCGCGACCACAGCGGGTTCGTCGAGGTCCCGCCGCGCCGCGTCCGCGTGGACTGCCCGCCGCCGCCGCCGTCGCCGCCTCCCGATCCGCCGTCCGACGAAGAGCCGCACCGCAGCGTTTCGCGCGAGGATCTCCTCACGTCCGCGCGCACGCACTTCAAGCCGATCCGCCGCGATGCCGAAATGGAGGCGACGCGCTACGTCGACGGCGACACGTTCGACATCCGCGGCGATCTCGACCAGGTCGAGTTCCACCGGAGCGAGTCCGGCGGCGTCTACTCGAAGGGCACGTTCGAGCGGTACCTCGAGTACCGCACGCCGAAGAGCATCGACTACGGCCGCCTCAACCTGACCGCCGAGCAGCGCTGCCCCGACCTCGACGACCCCGGCTTCCGGCTCCGGTTCCCGATGCGGCAGCTGGACGCCGCCGTCCAGACGGACCGGCCGCCGGACGAGTGGGGCGCTTGCGAGGAGTGCGGCCGCGCCGCCAAGAAGATGCGGTCGAGCGCTATCGACATGGGCGGCATCTGGGGCGCGGCCGGCGCCTGCGCCACGTGCGCGCCCGCACCCGCCGCCGCGCCCGCGCCGGCGCCGGCGCCCGACGACCTGTCGCGCGAGTGGGAGGAGCTGCTGT
>JACJUM010003147.1:4011049-4058917 GCA_020976665.1 Heortia vitessoides
GCGCGGCGCTGCGCGGGCCGCGCGCGCGCGCCTGCGGCCACCCGCACGCGCGCTTCCTGCACTGCTGCGCCGCGCTGGAGCGCCCGCTCACGCGCTAGAGCGCGGGCGGCGCGGGGCGGGCGAACTTCTCGGCTGCTGAGAATTTTGATCGACCTCTCCGCTGATATTTTCGGTTCCTTGGCCGTCTCCGGCGGCGTGAATGTGCCGCGATCGTGCCTCGACGCAGATTCCTTTCGATCGGTGAAATCAATCGGCGCACGTTCGTGTCGGTAGATTTTGGAAATATAGATTTTTGGCGATCGAGATTCTCTGCACCCGCGTTTCGATTCCTCCTCCCTGTGAATTGGTCGGTCGGCCCGAATCAATATCTCGTCCGGTGTGACGATTATCGGGGGTGAGTGGCTGGGTTCCGTAGTAGTCGGCCTTTTGGCGAGGCGCGGGTTTCATTGTTATGAAGATTACTTGTTACGCGAAACCCGTTGAGCCCGCGCCGCGTCGGTTTGGCCTGTGTATTTTCTTTTTCCGATCTACCGCTGCATAATATTGTATATATTCGCCGTATTTCGTTTATTGCACTATTGATATTAAAAGTTTACTGGAATCATATACACGAGAGTTTAAACGATATGCTAGGAGGCGCATCTTGTGACTCTACATTTTCATGTGGCATTATAAAGAAAAAGTTAGCAATAATAGTAGGATTAATTAGCATGCCTTAAAATTGCGTTCTTTGAAGGCACAGTTGAGGTACAAATGAGGGCTAGAAAGTGCTAACATATCTTATGACTGTAGATATTGTGGGAGGAGTATACATGTAACATTAATTTTAGTTCAATTTTTCTCTATAGAGATTTCATATTAATATAGAAAGATGCTTGATGGAATGCTTTCGCTTGCGACATTATCAACAATATTTGGTAAAGATTGAATAATGTTCGAAAGTATTCGACTTTTGAGATTTTTAATGAAGTATTTTCAAGTGAAATTGATTTTTTTTCGCCTTATTAAAACATAAAAATGTTTTTGTTGTATTGGTTATTCTTGTTGAAATTTAAAAGCAAACCAAAACGGCAGCATTCCATGGCAAGCATAGGACGATTCTAATATAATTCTTACAATAATATCGTCCCAAGTTGTTTAATAATTTGTTAATGTAAAGCGTAGGTAGAGCTGGTATTTTATTTTTGTTAGTATTTTTTCGTTTACGTTTTTCTGGCGAATTTAATTCTTCTAAATTTTATACGATATAAAAAATTATTCTGTTTTTCGTTACAACGTTAAAGGTGAGGAACGTTGCGAGTTATGGTGTAAATTGGGACGCGTCCTTGCTCGAGTCAGCAGTGCGTGCGTTTTGCAAGTCTTTGTATTCGGAAAACGCACTCGCTGCTGGAGCTTTGTCCGATCAAAGCTTAGAGGCGTGTCTGTAGTTATGCGTACCTTAATGGACTGTAGTGGACGGTTTGATTTCATGGTTTGTCCGATATGTCTTAAGTTTTACACGCGGCGATTTTATTGAATAGCCGTTTAATGTAAAGTATAGGATCGGCAGGTATGGGCCTTGACCCGCCTTTAGTGGTAGTTCGTGTCGAGTTTTGTACGAAGTGGAACAATGTTAGCCGGCGATCAGAGCCGCCAGTGGGACGAGATGAACTATATATTGTGCTCTTCGGTAAATATGATCGCTGTCGCTGTTCACAATACTTGAACGTTGATTTAGAAGAATCGTGATGCTATTTTCCAAGGAAAATGAACTAGTTTTTGTGACGACTGATAAGTATTGTGGACAGCAACAATTAAAATTGTAACATAATTTACAGCTCCAGATATGGATCGTAACAGTTCGTATAGGCATAACTTGTTATAATAGTTTATGTAAAGCATAAGAAGTGTATATGTTATATTTTCGTATATTTTCATTTTATATGAGGGTTTTGTACGTACTGATATCGTCTAGATTACACAGAGTAGCGATGTTACCTTGACCTAAGGATAATTTTTGATGAACTTGGTCTACTCTGTGTAGCTATGTATAGATCCTCATACATACCTTATTTATTTTTATTTAAAGCCTTACCTAGTTACAAATTCATATAAAATTTTATTATTCGTGCGAACTTTGCTACTAATGTGTCGTGTTTTGTATATTTATTTTTCTGTAGTGTGATTTACTTCTGTTTGTTAAAACTGAAAATGAAAAAACATCCAAAAAAAAGTATCATTGCAAATTTCCATCGAAAGGCTATTGTATATATTTAGTATATTGTAAAATAATGTATAGACATTTTCGGTTCTGGAAACGTAATCTTACACCTTTGTTTTTCCGCCGTACTCCTTATCTGAAATATGTGAAGCCTTCTTTGACTTGCACAGAGTCGTATGTATAGGGCACCCGTAACTCAGGTATTGAAGTAAACTTGTTCTGTATTTAAAATACATTTTAGTATGGTTGGGTATTTTTAAACTCATTCAATGTTCATTTATGCGTGTCACGTTAATCTATTTCATTTTTCTGTCATAAGTTCATATTCTATTGTACTTATTCTATTAACGATATTTGCTAAAGGATACCTCGATAATAAAAAAAAAAGAAAATACAAAAAAAATATATGTTAGATTCAAGTTTGCATACAATATTATGTTTGATTAGTGAATAATCTAATGTAATGTGCCTATGCACTTGAGTATCGATGAATTATCCGAAACAACTGTGGATAAAATGTTTTTGCCAACAATGCTTTGTTGACAAACAACGTTCCAGTTTGCTATGGCGTTAGTGTGAAGGGGACTCGACGCTTTTAAAATAGTAAAACCACGCCGTCGCAAACTTAAAACCAGTGTAATGTCAATGGAATATTAGGATCTATTGGATGGGTACTCGAGACTAAATGTAGATTTTAATATGATCATTGTTATCGCACTGCAAATCTAAAATTATTTGCAACAGTTTTCCGGCACTTGCCAAGATATTTAAGACAGTGCAAGTAATTTTAGAACCCGTGAAGTCCCCATATTATTAACTTATGTACACCGCAAAATAACTAAGCGGCGAGAGCTTTGTCAGTAAAAAAAGATCGATTTCAATATTTACATAGCGTTTCAATATATGCGAAGGATTATTTGTTTGGATCTATGTAAGTGAGCCGAGAGCAACACATTCTTTGTTCGAAAATTATGGACACGCTGAATAGCAGCACACGTTTTTAATGTATATTAAAAAAATACAGAATTATTGCATGTAGTCTATTAGAGACAATTCAAATCTTGTAACGCTCTCTCCTCAACGGACAAGTCAGCTTGTAACCGATTGCCGCGGAGGCCCTTGGTTACATGCATATTTGTTTACATTTCATATCAAATTATTCCTTTACTTTTCTTTCTGAAGATTCGTAAATTCATTAGAGATAAAAGTATCTTATAGGCCGGGGTAGGAGCAGATTACAAGGGATTTCACGTCTTTTTTTTTTCTGATATATTAGTTAAAACATTCATAATACAAAGCTGATTTTTGTACACACAAACTATTTTTTTTACGGTACTCAGACTTTTTTATTTTGTTTTGACACAAACAGTAATTGAATATGTACGTAAATGAATAATTACACGATCCTGATGTAACCAGTAAAAATTCAAGATTAGATTAGAAGTGGTTATCCCTGAAAATAGTTACCATTTTTCATACGTTAGGTTGTGCTCACTACTCTGGTTCTTGCCACCTGTGGGAAGAAATAAAAATAAACAATCCACATTCTGTCTTTTATTTATTATTCCTTATGAAACAACACCTATGAATTTGAATTTAAAAATGCTTTTAGAGATTTCGTAGATTCGAGACGACAAAAATTAGAATAACAATAAAATAGTGGGCGAAGTTGCTACTCAACTCAAAAAGCCGAACTTGACGGTGGCGGATATACCGGTCCTTTTCACGCGTGTAGTACGGAGCGAGAAGGCGCTATACAAAAACCACCGTTTACACTTTCATCCATTGAAATGCACGCGGTACTCCGTCGCGAGCGAGACACGCCGGTTCTGAATAACAGTGAACCGTCCGGTCTTATCGTCAAACAAAAATAATAACTCAAACGGACCCATAGTGATAGGAGCTGACTTGTGATATTCAGTGCTTGGGACAACTTTCGTGAGTGCTGGGCCGGAACTGTTATTAATTTTATATTAATGGTATTCTCTGTTTATTGTACTCAGGTAAGTAAATTCTTTAATTTTTAGCAAGAATCATTTTTTAAATAACATTAGATAAACTCATTTATAGAATGCAAAATGGTCAGCGCAAATGTCTAAGCTCGCTTAGTGTTGACTGAAGTTTTACGTTACGAGCTTTTAGGAGACAAAAAGTCGGCAAAAAAATATTGTTCGCTTAAAATTTTTTTTTGTTAAATGTTTAACTAATTTAAGGTTAACTTTCTCGGTAATTAATGTCCTCTAAGTTTTAATAATATAACGTGTTGGATTGTATCTTTATTCTTAGAATCGCTCTCAGCACTCGAAGGATATGCATCGTGGAAAGGACCGCCCACTCCATCCTTTTATAGATTTTCATAAAGCTATAAAACTTGATATAGGCACAGTACACCAAAAAAATATATTTTTACTTTGCGGGTTCTTTTTTTTAATGTTTTTGTAGATTACGTCTATGTAGAAAAATTATTTTCTTATAAATTAAAATTTTATCAGAAAATATAAAGTATTTTTATGTAGAAAACCATTAAAAATAAACTCGTATAATAATAGTATATGTACATAAGTATAAGTAATATGTAGTAGTGATAGTAGTATGTAGGTTCATAAGTCACAGATTCGTTGAAAATATTAAAATAATTAATTCTAACAAAAGCAGTATTGACTTGAAAATTTTTAGGATTATTATTATGTAAATGTTGTTATTATATAAATGTTCTTATCATATCCATGTTATTATTGTAATGATGTCATATAGATTTGGCGTGATTTAAAAAAGAAAGTGGTAGGTATATACCTACATAAAGCTTAGGAGTCAGCTAAGGAGGTGAGGTATAACATCTATCTAGTCGCACGTGTTACCCAAGGCTAGTGCTAGATCGGCGACTACAAACGAGTCTAGGCTTATTTGTTCTCACAAAAGGTAGTTTTATGACTACATAGACCAGACTTGAGAAACAGTACCCTTTATACAACAGGTTGTGTCAACAATAAATTATTGTTCAATGTTCATGACGAGGCTTATATTTTTTTTACTAATATTCTAATTTGCTTTTGAGAACCTAAAGAAGATGATGTAATTAAAATGAAAAATAATCTATCTTTACATATAGCGTCACGGGTAGGATTGCTATCAAATTAGAATCAAATTCTCCCTGATTTTTTATTGTACACATCGCAAGTAAGGATCATATTTCACTATATTGATATCTTATAAGTTATAAGATATCAATAAAGAGTTAAGACTCTTCTATCTTGTAAATCTCTTTATCTTTTCAAAGCATGCTATGGTGGATTGCCATCTTCCATACATATTCATTGTATAGAAGATAACTTTCAAACGCCAAGCCTGATTTTAGAATGGAAGAAATTTATATGCGTGAAATGTTTGTTGTCCAAATCGGACAGTCTCAAAGGCAGATCGTGTATTGGGCATTATAAACATTCTTTTAACTAAATAAATCATGTCTCGTAGGATTAAAGGATTACATCATTTTAAAACTGGCTTCTTATTATTCTTTTTAGTTGAGAGAAATCTTAGTCTAAGTGACTTAATCCTGGTATTACCGTTGCCTCTGAAAGTATTATGTCATTGGTTTCGCCTAAGCTTGTAATAGTTCAAGAGATGTAAGTCACTAAAGTTGAAAGATGAGTACCAAACTTTTTGGAAATAAGAACTCAACTACCTTCATCACCTATTGAATTAAATTTGGTCTTTGGAAAAGGAACCAATTATTATCTATCAAAGAAAAGAAAAGACACCAATGCAAAGGAACCCTTCCTTGCATAATAAAGCTGTGTTTTGTTGTACTTTTAATACCACCATTGAAAATCGAGTTTTAAGTTGCGGTGGGTAATATAATTTTAGCATGTTCAGATATATATATATATCTTTTTAAGCTTTTAAAGTCACGCCGTATATAATAAAAATAATAAATAAATTCCCACAACATCTCATACATTGACATGACTCCGTGGTAAGCCGAAGGACTTGTGTTACGGACGACAGACAACACAGGAATCACAAATATATTATTTAAATATATATATTTAACACACAAAACAAACACAAATTTCATCATATAAATATTAGTTCTGGGCGAAACCACGACCTCCGTCGCAAAAGATAGGATCACTTCCATCTGCGACACCGGGCTCGACCATATGTATCGCCTGTTTAGCGAAGGTTTCGATCATGGTTCTCTACAACGGTCTGTCTCTTGACTGCATTTGCATCTAGTATGGTCCACCCATCTATTTAATTCTTATCAAGCACTAGATGTTACTGTAGAATTTTGTAAGCATTCAGTGTTTCGTGCAAGTTGCGTTGATTTAAGGCTAGCAGGTCGCCCGCCTACTGAGCTTGGCCAAATTGGAACAAATTTATTGTCCACGCCACGAACGGAACCTGCAATTGTTGCCAAAACTTTGGCAAGGGATTATGCCAATAGCGACGTATTTTAGATTCTGTTCTTAGTTGTTAAAACAAAACAAAGAACAAGCTTTATTCAAAAGTATTTACATACTTTTGAATAAATCTTGTTTTATATATTAAATAAGTTGCTATAGTACCTATGTGTTGATAAAATTTTCTTGTGAAGTTGTTTTTAAGGCAAAGTTTACATATTAATATAATCTTTGCAACAAATCTTTGGATTTATAATTTGTGGGAGACTGGAGTCTATACTAGGCAGCGATCTGCCTGTAGTTTAGAGCGTCAGGCCTCTAACCCTCTTATTTGTTACATTACAGAACATTACATTTTAATCTTATTATAAGACACATATTAAAGTCTTGTGTACTTGTGGGCATGGGGCACGTGTGATGTTTCGTCGAAATGTTGTTTTGAAAAGTAATATTAAGTTTCTGTGCTGGTATTTATGGCATTATTTCTGTCTCATCGCATGTCTTTTACTCTCACGTAGTTTTCGGTAATGTATTATTAAATTTGTTCATAAAGTTACATATATTTTTGGGTAATATATAAAAAATATCTATGGGTAAACGAGGTACATGATCGTTCAACGTTGATGACCTTATAATTTCTTCTGGTTCTTTGATATTTTGCGCACCAACTTATATATGCTTAAGCCCTCCCGAGAACTCTGAAGTAAAAGGTTAATGTCAGAAGTAGAAGGTAAAAAATGGTTTCGATAGCGGTAAGTTTCCTAAGGCTGAGTTGGGATTCGACTAGATCCTTTGTTATTGTATACCTCTTAATTTATAAACTACTTTAGCATGAGACCAAATTGATATCTTCGAGAAAATTTTAATACGATAAAATTCAGCTTACCTCAAGTATTCTTTATTGTCGTCTGCAAAATCAAGAATTGGCAGAAGTAAAGTATTACTTCCTACATCTTACTTACTGTATGTAAGTTGGTATAAGCACATTGAAGATCTGGAACATGTAGGGATGGCGTACTCATGTGTTTAGATTAAGATTTATAAAATATATGTCCTATAAATTGCCAAGAATTGTCATCACACCCCACAATCAATTTCTAGTCAACCTTGAAGACAATACATTTAAACATAACACTTCGCGTTTTTGCGGTGTTTCTCCACACCCAGTGTCTAGGGTTTCAGTGCACGTATCAAGTAGCCAACGAGCCAAGTGAATGGTCACGTGGTCAACTGCATCAAAGTGTTGAATTGAAACGCAAACTAGCTTTGATCTTGCCGGCCATCCGGTTCTATGCAGTGTAGCGTCTGCACTGACCGTCGGCTATATTGTTTTATTCATAAGTTGGTACTGAGGTATCATGTTTCGTGCAATAGGATTAACATTTCATTAGCACTTCATAAGTGTGTGGCGTGAATACTCCGTCCTGGCGCTATGTTGATACTAAAATTCCAGCAAGTAATCTTTGATGTTGCTATTAACCAATAAAATAAGCAAACAACCTTCTTGTAGGACAACTACTAACTAGATACTTTATCATGGCTATTCACATTTCCATTTACAAAATGAGAACCTCATTATTATTAGCAATAAATTAAATTTCCACATAAATTAAACAATTATATAGGTATTACTCATTATCTCTTTAACTTGTAGTTATGTTGACCTACCAGGTAAAGCCGAGCCAAGGAACTTAAAAAACTCTCTTAGACATGTTCCATCTAAATCTGTATGGTAAAGACGCTTTTGAGTCTTACATTTAGACACTAATATATTGATTTCATGAATACTAACAAAATATAGTAATTAATATTATATATGAATATATAAAATTTATAATTCAATTACATTTTTATATTTGGTTGGTGCTATAAACATTCAACAACAACCATCAGATAAAAGATTTACTAAACAAACGTTCGCTAAGCTAAGTCTTGATCAAATAACTCTAAAACGGATAGAACTTTTAAGTGAAGAGATGATCAAACTAGAGTATCGTCATAACTGCGTTAAGAAGTAGGTAACAAATAAGTCTATCGAACCTCTTATTTGATACAAAACAAATGTAGTCCAAAATGCTCACTTGTGTCTATCTAACTGTATCTAGCTCTAGATCAAATGTCTGCTATCGCTCTCCGATGCCATGCTCTCAACATCTCAGGACACCAATGCGCACGAATTGCCACACCGTATTATTTTGAGATAATCACTTTGGACGGATGAGTCACGACCGATCGCCAGATAGGTACGCTCAAATTGACTCCTTTTGTCAAACACGCCGCTTTCTTAGGGCGCCAGCTTAGGTAGGACTCCGGCGAATCTATTTCGTAAAATGTACAACGGTATTCTCTGAGAACTACGGCCCATATTATCGATCAGTGACTTTTTGGTGCTATGGTTTTGGGTCTCGATAAATCAGTTCCTTTGTCCCCAGCATCGGAGTTAAAACTCGTGCCGTTCTACGTATTTGCCCGAAGTTTTGTTTCGAAATCTGACTAAATTGTATTTTTACTCGAGGTTGACGACGAGCTTCGGCCGTGACTATTAATTTTGCCCCTTGTTGGAATGAAATAGATTAGGAATGATTTATTGCTTGTCTGATTGCCAGTTAGAACATACCGACAGCAATTACATCCGGTGAACTTAATTTATATGTATTCGAAACACAATGTACTAGTAAAAACAATATTAACCAGAACAATACTGAAAAAATATTTATTTGTGTAAAACCTATTGATTTATCAATGTTGCACAATGAAATATGTTGCAACTGAAAAATTTTAGAACGCTATTTGAAACAATTATACGTATGTAATCTAAGTCTGTAGAAAGAAGTCGAAGACTTGTTCTCACGGACCGCTGTAGGTAGAAGGCCTATTTGATGTAGGTTAATGATCCCTATTCCTTCACTGGTAGGGTTCAATATTAAACCTGGACAAGCATCGACAAGTGTGGTCGAATGTATGTCCGTGTCGATTCTATAGCGATAGCGACATATTTATCACCTATCCGTGTACTGTGATCAGGGCTGGCCACAAATTACTGACATTTGTTGCCAATAAATTATAAAGACACGGCCATTTAATTGTTTATTTTATAAAAATACACGTCTACTTTCGTAATGGATACCTTAGTAGGTCAAACAGCTATAATTATTTAATACAATAAATACGTTTTCACAACATATATTTAAATAGATACAAGACAGTTCCAGTCAAATATATATATCTGTTTCTTATAACAAAGCATACTTTTGTTTGGAAGTTGTAGAGAGGCGTAGTTCTTTATACCACAACTTATCGCATCTTCTAGACTGACTGAATATGTAAAGCTTTATTACTTTGTAGTAAAGAAGTAGATTTTATAAACATATTCATTTAATTTCCTGTGCATTATTATGGCTTCGAAAGTGTGTCAGTCAATCCGTTTGTTATACACTCACAAGCCCTATTAACCGCCAAATGTTTACGTTAGCTATGACTTATGCAGTTTCATTTTTGTCAAGTGGGTTCTTTAGTAATGAATAAAACACATGTACCCTTATTTTGTTGCATACGTTTGCGTCACGGATGTATTCTTGGGAATCAGTCGTTGTTAGACATTATTGCTGTAGCGTTCCCGAATAAAGTATTCCTGTTCATTATTGTTTAGCGTGACAATATTGTGTGATTTGAGTTTAGAGTGATTGTTTACTGTGTGGAACTTGAAAAAATGCCACTGTTCGCAACTGGTGCAGCCAGGGCTGTGGCTTTTGCCGAAACTGGGTACAGGCAACGTCGCATTGCTCGTATACTTGGTGTATCTCAAACGAACGGGATGCCATCAGACGATTTCAGGTTGCCATCGACGATGCCATCAGTTTCATACACCCGGAGATCAGGTTAAGGCAGACATCGCTCATCTTTTTTCAATACTAAATTTCTGATTTTTAATTTTTTTTACTAAAATCGATTTTTAGTGTAAACTATTTAATAAATAAATATGTGTTAAGTCTTTTGTGTCTTTTTTACCATTAGGATAGCTTTCATCATATCCTCTGATCAAGTGCTCTGAAATTGTTGAATTCTCAAAATTCAAGAAATAACAAGGTGGGCGTTTTATTGTGCCTGTGAGCTTACCTTCACCGGTGAACCTCTTTCGGGGTTGAATCTGCTTTATAAATCTAATAGAGTCACGCAAAAATGTATGAGTTTTTCGTCCCCTTATTTATATAGCTAGCACAGGTGTGATAACCCTGCAAGACCACCGACTAGGTAATGATATCGGCATACGAGCTCAGCTACCTCGTTACCATTTACTACACGAATATATCTAGTTACATGCATAATGCTTATTTGGTAACCGATTTCACTCCAGTTCCATAGGCTTCGGTAGATTTTTTACCTTATACACATCGGAACACACAAATACAAATCTATGTGTTTAAAACTACACTCAAAATACGTCATTATCATCATATCAGCCGTTAGACTTCCTCTGTTGGACCTTCCCAAGAATGGAGAAATGTGGCCCATAATTGCCACGCAGGGCAAGCAATGAGGCAGTCGCAGCCATCCCGCTCCGTACATTTTAGGTATCCTGTTACGGATAGATATACCGTCATCTGTCGGTATGCGCATTTATTATACGGTGTATTAGATATACTCTAAAATCAGTATATTAAAAAACACGTAAAACATAGTAAGTTCTCAAATATCTGTAATATATCGAGTGATAAAATTATATCTGCACACGGTTTTTTTCATATTTACGACTATATTTTATTGCTAATAGATTTGTTATATAAGTAGGTAATAAAAACAAACTTAAACGACAATAAGCTGCAATTAATCATCTTTCATAAGGTCAACCCACAGAACATTTATATAATGATTCGTATTAGAAAACTGTACTGGAACATATCACAATACACAACAATATGTTATATTATACTTTTCTAATTCATAATAATTCAATTTCGAGTTTACCTATATAACGAACTCATAACTAATTAATAATTGTGAAAATGTAGTTTCTTTTACTTCCACCTTAATAGGGATGGCGCCACCGGCTATATAGGTTACGGCAATCTGATACAGCGAAGTATATAAGTATTAGCTTTTTATTTATAACTAGCTCTGCATGATTTTTTCTGATGATTTCAACATAATCTTAAGATTTCAGTCAATTTACACAAAACATTGTTTGATTTTACATCTTATTCCTAATTTATAAAATATTAGCTGTGCCCGCGACTTCGTCTGCGTGGAATAGTTTTTTTGGGTACCATACCACTTCACCTCAACTTATATAAACTTTGAATGTCATGTTTATTTATATCGAATCAATATCTTGAAAAATAACTTTCAAGTTTCTAGCTCTAAAAATAGCGATACTTCCATACAACTTTTCATCCCCCCTTTCAACCCATTACAACCCTTATTTCGAATTAAAAAATAGCCTACGACATTTCTCAAGGTCTAAAGATTGTCTATGCCAAATTCCATCAAAATCGGTTGTGAGGTTTAAGCGGGAAAGCGTAACAGGCAGACAGACAGACAGAGTTACTTTCGCATTTATAATATTAGTATTACTGGCAACTACTAGTGAAATTTTTCTTTATTTTTATCATGAAGTCAGCAAACAAACTTACGGTCCGTTTATGGAAAACGTGACGGCAGCCTATAGACGCTCGTGACATCACATAGATATCACTAGCGTGTCGCCAACTTTGTGAAAAAAAGATACGGTGTCACATTTACCAAGTAAATACGAGTACATCCTCTCTCATCATTCAAATCTAACCACAGCAATTTGTCAGTAGAAATAGGAGTTAGTTAAAAACGCAGGCGATATTTGTAAGAGCTCTGTATTTCTATATCTGTATTTTATGCTGCATTTATCCGGAATGTATAACCATTATTACTTGTTGATAATTCAGCTCTCAATCAATACAACATTTAAATTCGGTTAAGGTGTCATTGAGTATATTTTTAAAGCGTGCATGCAAGAAATCTAAGCTTTCTCCTCTTACAAGTTGAAACAATCTATCTCAAATGGCTATTGCCTAGTCAGTTTTGATATGACAGGTATATTGCAAGTATTAGGACAACTATTGGAATCTGTTCTATATTACTGCAATTTTATGAAGGTTTACAAAACGATGTTTACGTAAACCATCGTACTTGTAACATTGTTACGAAACAATAACATTTTGAATCTGGTGTGTATCACTTATTTGCAATTGGTTAGGAAATGTTTGAACAATTGATCTATTTCTTTGTACAAAACATATTTTACTTAAATCAATTTGCAAAACAGTTATTTGCTTGCGCAACATAAAAATAAAAGGTAGGTTCAATTCTGATTCCGGTGCATATACCGTCTGTTGGTTTATGTATTTCTGTCGCCTCTTGCGATACCTGGTACAGGAGGAGGTACTATTCCCCTCTACCGGTACTTCACGGCTTTCTAATCTGCCGCTACTCCACAGCTCTAAATTTTAAAAGTAATAAATAGGTCGTAGTAATTAAGGCTAAAGGCTTTCTCGGACGAGAATACCGAATAACACCTATTAGATTACCGCCAGCTTAAAATCACTAGACAAAAAGAGGTAGTAAAGCGCAGTGCACCTATTAAACGTCTAAAGAATTTAACGCTTTTATTTGTAATGTGCGCATGCGTTTAAATTATAGGGGATCCTGCGTCCAAACGAAGCACGACTCATGAAGTTCTTGGATTATTTTTATAAAACGTTAGAACGTTGTACAGCCATTATTAATGTTCTTGCTCGGCTCTATAGCATTCACACAAACTTTAGGTGATACTAAATAGGAACAGTAAACAAAAATATTAGGATGTGAATTTCATGGCGTTATATGTAATAACTGACATCTTCTTTAAATTACATTAAAATTTATTCAACAGTTACCATTCTGTAAATCGTAAAACAAACAGATAACGACACTTTTTTCGCCTTTTTTTTTTGACAACAATTAATTCGAATCTTAGTATAAATAAATTTGATTTTATATTTGTTAGTACAATTATTGACTCTTTTAACTGCTTTTTTTTATTAAATACATACTTTTGTTGTAGGTATACCAATTTTCATAAACACAAAAAATAATAGGTAAAACAGCAAAATAATTGAATTTTAAAATAAGAATGTTGTTTAACCAGATTTGTTTTGAATATGCACCCAAAAAATAAATCCTTTATAATGTTTCAAGCAAAGTAATTAATATAAATAATTATTTATGATTTGGAATCTTGAAAGAGCTTAAAATTGCAATGAGTTTTTTGTTGTGCCGTCTCTCGAAGACTGGTGAGATTCCAACACCATGGTATATAATCATTATTTCGTCTAAAAACCACTTTGAAACTGAACCGATCAAAATATATTTGCCCTCATTTTAACTATTTTTTTATCTAGATACATATAAGTGAAAGCCTATCTACTTTAATTTTAAATAATAAGGTTTGCGCTCCAAGTATTACTCACTTTTAAAGATAATTCAATTTCGTTTTAGGACCAATAGACTAACTATTCTCTCGATATAAGGACTTGCTTTCTTAATTTGTGCGTTCCACAACGCACGGACGTATAAACAAATAAATATTTATATCAATGCTTGTATTGTTGATTGTTTGTCAGCGTCATTCTTCAAATATTGAAACACAATTGATAATAACTTTAGTGCGTCTTCAATTATCTACATAATTGAAGCTGAGCAGTCATCTTGATGGAAGAAGTCTTTAAATGTTTTTTTAATATTATAAAATCAGCAAACATGCATACGGTCCGCTTAAACGTAAACGTGACCGCAGCCTATAGACGCTCGTGTTATCACAAAGATATCACTAGCGTTTCGCCATTCTTGTGAACTGAAAATACTTAGTCACATTTACCCAGTAATTTCACTGCCTCTCTCACCCTTCATACCGGAACACAACTGCTATTTAGCGATAGAAATAGGTGAGAGTGAGGTACCAATGTAGATGACATTTGTAAGAGGCCTACCTCATGTTTCTGTATTGTTCTGCTATTGTTTTAGGTTAGGAATATTTCATTGTGACCTTTTCGAGTCGAGATCGTCTGATCTATGACACGCTTTTGTTTGATAGCATGTTAGTGAGCTACTTCGCACAGATTATTTTTCTGAACGATCTCCGATACTGGCAAAGATGTAGCTAATAAAACTGATTTGACATAAACTATAAAACAATTGTAGCTTTTGCTAAATATTCTATGCATTCATGTATATTTGTCTATTCTTCAAGGACTTGGCTTTTGGAAAACTGCTCTTGAGTTGCATTGTGATCTGAACTTTGTTTACTTGAAACAATTACTTTATGCCACAAATCTTGAAATTACGGCTGCATGTAGATCCGAGATTCTACTAGCATCCTGACTTCTGAAAAACTTCTTCCTCTACCGCTTCTATTTAGTTAGCATGTAATTCGATTATCCAGTCTCTAGTTGTAAGTCAGTCCACATTCTCATGCAGACTGACAATTTTCCTTCTTTTCTTTCCAAGCAAGGTAGAATTTTACCCATAAGAACCGCGCTGGGCAGGTTTGGCACCATCTGACGGTTCGGGTACCTCAATCGTCATTTACGACACCTGATAAATGGGGGGGGGGGGTGGTAATATTCTACCCACGGTAAAAATAGAAAACCTTACCTAATATAAATCGTATTATTTTCCCAAGATCGCATGATTTTGGGAAACTTATACTACTAATAACAGGGATGAGCTCCTTTAGGAATCACTTAGGGATCCAACAATCCAATTTAAAAATACCACAAATTCGACTCATTGCTGTAAAAACATTAAAAACAGACGTTCGAATTTATGTATATTTTAACAAAATAATAGTGTAGCAGTGTAGGTATTAAATTAAATTCAAATCCGGCAGATCACTTCTGTTCATAGTTGAATAATCAAGTAAATAGTGATTGATGACCAATACTACAGATTTTATGGGTGCCATAATTTTATATGAAGCTTGAGCAAATAAATAATTATTTATGATAAAGCTAACAAATAAAAAATCCCATATTCGGTGGTGTATAAATTAAACAATGACGTCAAAGAATGCTATTGTCCGTTGGACTGGTCTGGTCCCAACGGTCGGAACTACGCAGGAAACGTCTAATGATGACCATCACATCTCTGACAAGTCAAGGTTGATTACTACTAGTTTTTTCGTATATTCATTAATCTGAATACGTTTATTTATCGAAAGTTTTCGATTTGGCCGTTTGGAATTCAACCTCTTATTTATGTTCTTGCAGACAGTTTTGACATGTTATTGCAATATTCGATATTTGTGCGCGTAATTTCGCATAAATCTTATTAATCGTAAAACATCCAGTGTTGGACATAAGCCTACTCCAGATTCCATAAAATTTGATCCATAGACCTGACTTTCTTATAACATAGGCAGCTGGAAATGCGCGTGGAAAAGCAAGCGAACATTGCACATAACGCTTTCTGTGTATACACATCCTTTTTTTCGTGTTCCATTCACATTTCTTCAATTCGATTTCCGGAACTATGCCGGAATACATTTGATCCTCTGTTACATTAAAGCTCTAGTTTAGGGAGATTGTAAAATTGGCATTATTTGTCGTGGTGAGTAAAATAGTATGCCCTCTATACGAGTTGTCGTACAATGCGACCGAGGGACCACAACCTTTATATTGTATAGGCGGTGATCGACAGATGCATTACCTGAAGCTACTCTCTTATTTATACAATTTTCAAAAGGTCATATACTACATACATATATATGCATTTTTCTATAAAAATAATAAACATTTACAGGTATGTTAAAGCTCTGCTCTTGAAAAAAATGTTATAATCATAAGTTCCTATAACATCTCATACATTGACCTAACTCTGTGGTAAATCGCTTAAAGCACTTGTGTTACGGACGCCTGACAACAAAGGAATAACAAATATACTGCTTAATATATTTAACACCCAGACACAAACACAAATATCATCATATAAATATTTGCTCTGGGTGGGAATCGAACCCACGACCTTTGACACATAAGATAGGATCACAACATCGTCAGTAAATAAATCTGCATTACGTTTATTAACATATGCACATACAATGCGCTATTGGAACGACATAATCTAAAATAATTGAGTTTGTGTACGTCACGCGCGCAACCACTGTACAAAATTTCTAACCGGTTTTAGATGTTTGGTTTGTCTATCGTTCAGTCATGGTGCTGTTTTATAGATTGGACTGCCTCAATAGAGATTGCTCAAGGACATGTGAAAAAGAATTATATATTTCGAACTCTGGCTCCTAAATCTATTAATAGAAATAAAACATCTCATACATTGACCTGACTCCGTGGCAAGCCGCTGATAGCACTTGTGTTACGGATATCAGACAACAGAAGAATCACAAATATAATACTTAAAAACATATTTTTAACACCCAGACACAGTACAAATACAAATATCATCATATAAATATTTGTCTTGGCTGCGGATCAAACCACGACCCTTGGCGTACAAGATAGGATCACTACCATCTGCGCCATCGGGCCCGTCATTGACATGTATATGAAAATAGCTTGCCGCCCGTGGGTTTGTTTGTGCGGATTTAAGTCAATGTCTTGTTCCTCGGTAAGAGCTCCCGATTCACAAGACATTTTCTTGGGATTTAACGCAGCATATGCAAATCAATTGTATTAAAATCGATGGCCCAGTTGAGCTAAGAAAGCGTGATACACACCGTTTTAGCATTTATAATACAACATTTATAAATTTCTATCCATTTTAGCCGTGAGTGAATAGTTTCTCCCTGCACCAGGTGTCGTAAAAAGCGACTAAGGTACCGGAATTGACAGATGGCAGTATATCCATCCGTAACAGTGCAGCACAAATCCAAATGCAGAGTTGGGAGCATACAACATAGTGCGGCAATTACGGGCAAAATTCCCCCTTTCTTGGGGAGGCCTATGTCCAGCAACTTCCGATGGCTAGTATAATAATCATGATTTTTAAATTAAATATTAAAAATTAAATAGGAAATGTATGTAACTACGAAACAAGAGTGAATTAAAAATTATGATATAAGTCGTAACACCGTCGTCCATTGTCGGACATAGGCCTGCCCAAATTATTATCGTCTTCACCCATAATTGCCACGCTGGACATTCGAGGTGAGAACAAAGAGCGCAGACAGATCGTATACATACGGACAGGACTAAAAAACAGTCCATATACATACAGACTGTTTTTGGGTTCGGTTTTGGTTAGAAGCAAAATATAATGTCACTTGAGCTTTTTGCAAATAGGTTGGATGAATTAACTGTTTATATAACTATGAATACGTATATTAAACAAAAAGTATTTCTTATTAAAAACAATGTTTATTATGCCATGCCCAGAACCTCTGCACTTTTTATGACTAGGAACTGAATTCTAGTACTTCTTCATCTCATGCATTCGGAAATATTTTAATCGCATCGATTTATTCATCTATTATTCTATATCTTTTTTCAATTGGTAAGGTAAACCGAGTTTTACAGTCAAGGCCTTAAAATTTAAGCTCCTGTGATCAAAACTATTTTATATCTTTCGCGAAAGTAAAACTAAATACTCCGAAGCAAAAGTTAATTACGCGGTCTATACTTTCCCATTAAATTTATCAGTATTAGTCGTATTAGTGAGTTTATTAATTCACTGTTGTCATGTTCAGAATGAATAATGGCAAAATCTTATGTTTGCATTAAATCTAATTATACCTATCAGGTATCAATTATATCATCATCATATCAGCCGTAGTTTGACCACTATTATCTAAGAAAGGGGGAATTTTGACCTTAATTAGTAATTACCCTGACCAAGCATAATGGCAATCGCAGTATGGAGCTTCGCGACGAGCTTGCCACTGTCCATTGTATTTAAGCTACATTTTTCCGGATGGAAATACCACTGGAAAAGTCGTCTCGTATCTGTCGATTCCTGTAATTTAATCGCTTCTTACGACATCTGGTATATAGGGAGGTACTAATCTGCCGGTGACCCTGTGCCAGTCACCTCCGATTACTGTTATATAAACCCTAAACGTGTTTTAAAATGAGACATTGAAAAATAAAAATCTCGTACCTGGGACCTTAAGAGTGTGGGAAAGTCTGTGAACCATTACGCCAACACGCCCGTCAAGTTAATATTAATGCGGCAGGTACTATAATTGGAGGGGTTAACAAACGGCCTCGACAGCTCTTGGTTTCTAATCAACATACACACAATACTCGATAGAAATCCGCAATCCGATATACACAATCGTGTTTTTCTCGTTTTTACAACCAAAATAACGTTAGACTCAACTTCCAGGTGCGTAGACGTTGAAATTTTACCTTTATTTTTCATATATTAGTGCTTAAAATGCGACGTGCCTAATACACTGGTGAGTGACCTCAGCTATGTTCGGTGCGTTTTATGAAAGATTTGACACACTGCTGGGCACTAATTGAGACTCGAATTTGATTGGATGCAAGTTTTTATCCGCTAACTGCTGCGAGTTAATTTGATTCGTAATACTTTTGACTATTTCGCTGCAATTTAATCAGTTTTCAATTAGTGTACGAGAAAAATGTTAGCGATTTCCTCAATTTGAAAAGTGGTGAATTGCATAGAACTCTATAAGTGCCTCGCTAAATTGAGACGTTTATTTTTAATTTGTCTCGAATTGCTATTTTAATTTTATTTTTCAATAAGTAAGTAATTATTTTAAGAGGCTTTTGTGGCGTGTTTCTCTGAAAACGAACGTGGCCTCATTTCTTGACAGGAAGACATTTAGAACGTTCTGCGTATTTTATCACGCACACATAGATACGCTTGATATGATTGGTCAAGCCTTAGTATGATATTTTTGTACTAAAAAACTGCACATAGGCTATATCAAAGAGGTTGCATAGTTATCTATTTGCTTTTGATTTTTTTTAAGTGGTATGTTGTCAGACGTATTAATAATTCATTTATGAGGAAGTCTATTAAGTGATCAGGTGAAAACTACCTACCATTATGTCGCCTGCAGGTATCACATTACATTAGGTATTTCGGTAGCCGTAGGTACTAGAACTCAGCGGGGGGCAACACAGTCTGCGGTATTTTAAACAAATGTAAGTGATTAATCGGTTTGGCTACCTAAATTTGCGAGTGTCATTATAATGTAATATGGTGTAATGTAATATCGACTTGAATAAGAAATTAAATTTAAAAATGAGCATATGTATGATTATTTGCATTATATTTATGGAAAGAATAGTAGTTTGTTTGTTATATTGGAACAACAGTAGCCAAAATAGAAGAGAATTATTGATGGTTCCAATTTTGGATATCATCATCATTACAGCGATTAAAAGTCTACTGCTGGGCATAAACCTTCCCAAAAAAGGTAGAGTTGTGCCTATAATTGCCGCGCTAGGCAAACGTGTTGGTCGCAATCGCAGAGCGCAGCCTCTGCTTCGGATGTATACATGTACTACCATATCGTCGCATAAGTTCTAACACCGTGTATGTCAAAGTTGGCAACTTAATAATTAAGCCCAACGGTAACACGATATTACATTTCTAACGCTGCAGTAAACGTTTTATACCGTGTATTCTTTAAACAAAATCTATTTTGCACCAACTAAATGCACAAGCAAATAGTTTTAAAATGATTTTATGAAACGCGAGCAATGTTTTCCCAATTGTTGCAAAGTGTCAACATCTTTACTTACGCTGTGTAAGAACTTAAACGACGATATGTCGGTTATGGTACTGTCGCAACAAAATTTTCTGTATTTAACTTTTACGGGATATTCGTAAATAAATGTATTAATACTTTAAATTTAATTACCGTCGTTAGTTTTAATACTCTGTTTGGTATTCAGGTGTATTATTACTTTTTAATAATTAGGAGGACATAAAGTTGTTTTGACATTTTCGCTATAGAGCGGACGTCTAAAAGTTATGTCGCGTATAATTTATGACAGGATTAAGAATAAATATTTTACATGCTTTATTAACATAATTTTCTTTATGATCGACTTCTCGGACGCCTTTCGACAGCAAATTAAATAGTATCGAAATGTAAATGTATTCTCTTTTTAATTAGTTGCAAGACGCTAATTAAAAAAAAAACTTTTCTGTCCACGCCTTCATCGATCGTTGAAGAAAGTTTCTATATCGGCGGCTATTTATAATAATGTAATTTATTGAACGCTTCCATTAATTTAAAATCTTATATCAGATTTTTTGTGCCGGTAAATTAGTAATGAGGAGATCCGTAAAAGAACCAAAGTTACCGAATTGGCCCTGAGGATTTTTTCATTAGACCAGGTTAACGAACATTCCGCGTCACTGCAGCCTATATGCTCTTGTAATGTTACAAGAAAATCAATAACGCGCTGCCAACCTTTTGGCTAAAGGATATTTTGCCTATTTATTTGATTATTTGTCAGACATATTATTTTGATGAACCACATTGACCAGCAAATTCACTGCCTAAACACAGCAATGCAAACACTGCGCGGTAGAAATAGATGAGAGTGAGGTACTAATGCACACAACCCTTTGCATGAAGTCTACCTAGCAAGTTGAAGTAGCAATGGGCTGGCATGTAGTACCTACGCCGAACGTACGGCTGCCGTACGCACTATATTTAGATAACTGCGCCAAGCGTTGGATGTCAACCTAAAAGGTGGTCTATTCGTAATCCGTGAGGTACCGGCAAGCCGTAAGGTACCAGAAGAGTGGAATAGTGCAGGGGGAGGCCCCTGTACCAGGTGTCATAAAAGGCGAATAAGGTACCATAGCTGACAGAATGCGGTGCACTATTGCGGATGGATCCGCAATAGTGTAAGCTGAAATGCGCAGGGTAGGGAAAGCAGCATCCCCGTCGCAAAAGCTAAGCTCTGCGATTGCTAACACGTTCGCTCAGCGCGGCAATTATGGGCGAAATTCCCCCTTATATGGGGAGGCCTACGTCCGGAAGTGGATTTACTCTGGCTGATATGATAATGATGCTTGGAAATCACTAGGGGAGAGATATGGCTATATTGATTTATTAAGGCGACCTTTCTTGAACATACCTTACTGGAAAATAGAGCTCGGGCAATGACCCGTTACATGGGCATGTTTATCAACTTTCGATCAATATCATCTTTATCACATCAGTCTTTGGATGTCTACTGCTGGATATAGGCCTCCCCAAAAAAGGGGGAATTGTGTCCATAATTGGCGCGTTCACTAAAAGTGAGTCATCATAATGATACTCGTTTCAAATTAAAAAATTCTGACTTCAAAGTTTTTTTTTAATGTAATGAAAATCGTTTGCCTGTTTGCTTATTTGTGTCCTTGGTTGTCCACAGATTATGTGCAACTAAGGCATGGGTCACACTGAGGGCCGCCGGTCGCCGGAGCTTCCGCCACTGCCACCGCCTATACAGCCGTGTAGCGGCTTCCTCGGCAATGTGAGTATATGAACTTTGTTGGATTGTGAACGCAATCATTTTTTATATTACTTAGTTGGTAATGCCAACTTTATTGTGTGTTGGCAACTTTGTCTTACTTGTCTATGTCATGGTTGGTTCGTTCATTTTTTCTCACTCAAATAAATCGCAAGTTTATCCGTTATTAAAAACCTTTTATTTACTAAAAGAAATCACAATTCTTCAAACTTAAATATTATTCCAATAAAAAAATGACAAAGTAATGTCATTAATCATTTGTATAGTACATCCTGTATTAGATTTTAACGCATTTTATAAGCCTTTGGAATCTAGTCAATAATGTATTCGTTAGTAAAAATTAATTGGAATAAAATATTCTAAACGACCCTGTGTGAATATTACAAACTTTTATAAGCAACAGGAAAACCAAAAAACATCAAATCTTCTATAGAAATCAACATCTCATTTGATTTTAAAATAAAGCACCTATCAACATGTTAATTTAGAGTGAATGATTGGATGAAGTTTTCAAGTCACGTCACGCCATTTCGCTCACTCTCACTAAATCTTACAGCGTTTACGTCAACTGCAAAATTGTGTATCTTTTTCTCGTTATTTCACATCCACAGATTAAATCACCTGCAGAATTGTATATCTCCTTCTCGTCATTTGACATCCACAGATTAAATCACCTGCAAAATTGTATATCTTCTTCTCGTCATTTGACATCCACAGATGAAATCACCCAGTTTTTTTATATAATAAAGTTCTCTATCTAAGAGAGATAGGATGAAATGATTTAGTAATTATAATAATTAATTGCTGTTTTTATAATATAGTGGTAAAAGCTGCATTGTTTACATTAGCCGCTGCCAAGATCGTTTTGGGGCGTGCAACTTCACATCTGCATTATACTCGTACATGTTTTAAATTATGAAAACAAAAACACTAATTCATTTTGAATCTTCAGAGGAAAACATGTGGTATACAAGTATGCCTTGTATACCATATGCGTCATATTGAATAATTATTATTGGTTTGAAATGCAGTTAGGGTTTGTCGCATGACACGGCTTGGAACATTTCTTATGGAGCAATATTGAAAAACTCGCTGTCGCTGACGAAGGTTCTGTCAGTTTTTCTTGCAGGCTCTTTTCCACTGGTAGATATTATAATGCATCTGCATTAGACTTAGTTTTAAAACTTATCCACTGATGGCAGTCTAGTCTCATGATAGGTTTGCAGTACGATAACAGATTTCATATTATGTAATTATGTCTGCGTATCACTTCACTGGTTGGTTCACTGGAGTGGTTAGGCCTAATAGAACAAAATATTTTTCGATGTTGAAAGATCAACATCTCAGAATATACTGTTTGTGTTAAATAAGTCTAAACTATATCAGCCGTAAAACTCCACTGTTGGACGTAGCCTACGAAATTGCTACTTTAGACATAAGCCTCCCGAAGAAAGGGGAATTTTGCCCATAATTGCCGCGCTGGGCGACGTGGTTGCAATCGCAGTGCGTAGCTTTGCAACGGGTATATTGGTGCCCATCCCCACCCTGTTGTATTGGAAGTGCGCTGTTTCGGATATACCGCTATCTGTCGGTTCCGGTACCTTAGTCGCCTCTGATGGCACAGAGTACTATTCTACTCCGCCGGTACTCCACGGTACGCTCGGTTTGAGCTTTACGGGTTTGGATTCGTATATCGCCATCCTCAATTCTGATACCTCAATTACTTTTTACGACATCTAATATTGAAGGATATAAAATATATTACTTAATCAAATATATATATATGGGTTACCATTGCAGCCTCACACGAGTATCGATAAAATAAGACAAAATACGACAAGACTGATAAAGTTTATGTTATTATGCACATAAATGGTTCTAAATCGTTATGCACTGAGTTTTCCTCCTTTCTATTTAGTGGAATCCTGCCACGTAAGTTATTTATCATCATCTTGACGCCGCGTAATGAGATATAATCTGAAATGAAGGCTGCATTGAAAATTCACAACGAGCACACGAAGAGAAAACACATTTAATTACGTAATTTTTAATGTACATATATCTTGCCGAATAAACAAAACATTAAAAAGGTTTATGGCTACAAGAACATTGCATTTTCACAACTAGGTAAAAATAATCATTTGTATATATTTATTGTAGAATTATATATATATATATATTAAGTTGTAGTAAATAATTTACGAGAAAAGATTTTTAGTATGAATGAATAACCTTAGAATAGAGTCTAAAGATACATTTGGTAGTATCTCTCGATAGAGACTCTGCCAAATGCATACGATTATGACCCAGGGGCCGTGGGTTCGATAACCCAGGATAAAAATATATCTGTTTGCATGGCAGTATATGTATTAAGTATTGTGTTCTCAACACCTTTGTTGTCGGATATCCGTAACACAAGTGCTTTTAGCTGTTTATCTCGGAGTTATTAAATTAGATAAAGTTTATCTAGAAAGAACCAAAGATGACCGCGTAATATATTTCTCGTTTCAAAGTTCGCTCTTCCTCCAATCTTCAAAAAGATTTTCTTTCATCTATAGTTCGTAAAATCAATATATCATAGTTAAGGAATGATGTAGTGCTCGGTAATAAAATCCATATTTTTTTTAGCACAACATTTTTTTTAATTTGTTCGTTGACGTTAACATATGCTTAAATTTACAATTAATATCTCACAAATCTCAAATATAAACCGTTTATACGCGTGTTACAAGTTTAATACCGTTTCAATTGCAGTTTGTATGGGCTTCAAATTAATTCCAAGCGATAAAGTCCAAGCCATTGTCGGAGCACGTTCCATTTCACACGCTAGTTTTACTGACCATTAACATAAAATTAAGCAACATACCATCCGTCTTGCTTTGCCGGCTTTCGTTCGCGGCGAGTTTAAAAGCTTAACGGTATCGGGACGAAAGTGATGCGTAAATCAAAAACGATAGACGCGTCGGCCTTGTCACCGTAAGCCGAAATCCGCCATGATGGATGCGGGAAAGATGTTGACAGCGCGTAAATCCAGCGCTGTAAAGCGCTGTAACTCCGTTTAATCCAGCGTAAAAAGCGGCCAGTATTACAAGCTTGCACTTTATAATCTGATTCTATAACGATTCGCTAAAATCCGAGCACAGTTAGGGATCACAAATAGCTGCAATTTACGCTGGGACGGTGCCGGCGGCGGGAACGCCACAAATTACGCTCAAGCGCAATCTTCTTACGCCCATAAATTGCTCGCGGTGCTCCTTCGTGATCTTGAGCTCTTATTGGAAGAGCTTGTACAACATCTCTCGGGGGTTTGCTACATAAACAAAAACAGAAGTTGGCACACTTACCCTGTGGTTTACTATTTAGTTGGAACCGTCTCATGGAGATTATAGCAATAAGTGTCTTCTGTGCACCGTTGACAAATTGATACGTAATTATGACAAGAAATCAATTGCAGATATAAATAGGTATGGATTGGTCTGACTACTTCATCGTTAGTTTCTATTGCAGAACTACAGTTTATATAACAATCTTTATTGTGTCGCCATAGATTATCTATTTCCTGATGCTGTTTATTTTTATTTCACTCATAGATGTATATGGCACATATTTCTAGTCTATTTGCCTTTATGAAATAAATAGATATCGTAATTATTTTTTGCCGACATGCGTGTTTATTTCAGGCATGTTCAAAATAGTAAATTACTATTGCAGTTAAATAAATGAGGCAGGCATCTTTCCAGGTATAGGACGTAATAAGCTGATACTTTATGATTTTATACTTAGCCCGGTAACTCGTTAACGCTCGTCGACGCTTGGTGCCATATTTGCGTATACACTAATTGGTGAGAGCAGTACCGTTAGCGGACAGGGGAGGGGCATATTTCGCGGCAGCATCAGTGCGTGACCGCACTTTTTTTAAAATCATTAAACTGGATGAACAAACTTTGTTGTTATTAAATTGAAAATTTATAGTTAATTTTTTCCAGTTCAATTTTGTTCAAAAAGAAAACTCATGAAACTTTTTATCGTTATATTGAGTTATCTTAATAAAAATAGTAAATTATAACACTAATAGTAATTAGACAGTTTTATCATAGTATTTTTTATTCTAATGTCTTAAACAGTCGAAAATCCCTGTATACCTTAATGTCTGAGGTCTGGCTAGGAACGAACAATGCTTCGCCATTAAATAAGCTCTACCACTTTTAAATTTAAAATAGTGCTGTACATCAGTACGTCAACAAATCTGAATGCTACGTATCATTGAGCTGCGGGCCTGACTGTTTGTTACAATGTAGCACAATACGCCATACGGTGTTGCCAGCTGACAATTTAAGAACATCAGAACCTCCCTTTATGGCTTTTGTTCACGCTAAAGCTTCGATGGACGAGCAATATTCCCCAGTTATATGGAAGACAATACGGGGCAGTGTCCGTCTGACCTCACAAGATTGCCTGATATTATTTTATAGAATAGCCTTCGCTAGCTGGATGCTAAAGCAAAAAGTATCGCTGTAACTTTTTGTAGCAAACGGCGGATGTATTAATATTCTTTGCTGGCTTATGCGATGTGTTATCTTCCGTACAATTTTTCTCTGCCAGCCATTTTGATGGGAAATTGCCGGATGGTTGGAATCTAGAGGCAGTAAATTAACACTTAGAAATCCGTAGGCAATTATTTATAGTTTAAATTGTATCTGGGAAATGGACGCTCTGTTCCACTTTGCATAGGATGTAGGGCTGTTGAAAGAACATAATTTTCGAGGTGAGAAACGCGTGGGAGCTCTCCGACATATACGGTTACAGTACATGCCTTTGCCCTGTTTTTAATGTTAACTATGTGCAAAGCATTCCGGACGTTGATGTTATTGAAATGGATGGTACTAAAAAATTATCTTTTGATTTCAATTAAGGTAAATTTAGGTATGTCAAATATTTATTTAATCATATTTTTGCACATTGAAAATGAAAATTTAGGTTTATACGACGAACTTAAGTGGTAAAGTAGCAATTAAGCTAAAGTGTTATACTAGTAAAAAAATGTATTCAATAAATTAGTTATTATACTTTTTATGCGGACCTTCTTATAACAATCAGTTAAAAGGGCAGGCAGACAGGCAACAGAAAGACATAAATCTATACAATTATTTATAGGATCCATCTCCTATTCTTACAGAAGATACAACGCATATTCGCCAAAAAATTTTTTGATTTCAAAATTTTAAGTCATAGCCAAAATTATGGTCATGTAGTATATAGACACCATTAACGCCCTCGCAATATTGAATCCAGTTCAATAATATACTGCTCTAAATATTTCTTTAGAAAACGACAAATTTTTGGATCTGACCATTTATTTTCTTGAATTGTATATATATACATATACCTCACCATTATACCGGTATCCAGCCGTTTTGTTTCATATTACTATTACAAAGTTAGCAGTAAAGAGAATTTCTATTTAGACACAAGCCATTTTCTGGTTCTATGAAATGTGTATAATATGCTTCAAGTATGTTAATGACACAATATAACATTTAGTCATATAACGATGTACCTCAATTTGTTGCAAATATCTAACAGATACATGGAGTTTAGTTGAAGACTCTGGTAATAAGGTTAATTATCGCATTTAAATATACCTTCATAAGTATAAATTATGCATAAATATTATTATAAAGTTTCTTCATTATGATATTATTACAAATGAAAGGCAAGTACGCCGCAGCAGGCCATTGGTTAGTTTTAATATTATCATTATTCACAAAGGCGCCCTCCTACCCTTGTTTTTTAACATTTTGAACGGAAATACTTTTGTATCATTCCTCCCCCTCTTTAAATCTCAATTATTAAGTTAGTATTATGTTTTGTATTTTTTTTCTTTTCACTTTATTTGCCTTGTTTTTCATCAAGTTTGGTTTATTTCATTATTTATTCGGAAATTGTGTCTTTATTGTAAATATATATATATATATATATATTTAATGATGTATGTTGTGCTGTGATTCTGTTTTGTGTGCCTAAATAAAAAAAGTAAATAAATTTAATTAATACTTATAATATTAAATTCACTCTACTTCTCATGTTTTGACCTGACACCAAGATAAGTGGTTTAAAACACTCGTGATGCGGACGTCAGACAAGACAGAGGAATCACAAATATAATACTAAAATACATATATTCAACACCCAGACACAGGACAAACATAAATATTATCATATAAATATCTATGCTGGGTGGTATTACTACCATCTGCGCCATCGGGCACGTCAATATACAGAAGCATACAGTTCGCGTCACCGCAGCTTATATACGCGCGTCCTGTCTTGTGCACCACGTTCGTGGGTTCGATTCCTACCCAGAGCAAATATTTATAAGATGATATTCGTGTTTGTTCTGTCTGGGTGTTAAATATATCTATTTAAGTAGTATATTTGTGATTCCTCTTTTGTCTGGAATATTCGTAACAACGTGCTTTAAGCGACTTACCACGGAGTCAGGTCAGGTATGAGATGTTGTGGGAATTTATTATTATTATTTATAAAACTAAAGGTTTATAATTATGTATATCGACCTGGTGCAATAAAAAAAAGGTATTATTCCACTATGCGTTACCCCACGCCTGCATGTACTAATAACCCGTTTTTTTAGTACCCGACCGAACCCATACTATAGCAATGATAACCAGTGTGAACCACATTTTCCGCTGGTCCCTTTTAAATGACGTTAATTATGCGCGCGCGGCGCACGTATGCAAAACGCCAATTAGCAGCGAACACGTGCGCGCGCGCATCCATCAATGTCTCTGTCACTAGCAGCTCGCGTTTAGGGGCGACACTTTAATAGGCTAGACTTTACTATACATCATTAAGCCATTTAAACATGAGGGCCATTCTAAAGTTTATGCTCCACATGGAACTAGTATAGGTTGGTGTAATAAAACATACATTTGTTTTGTTTGAACGTATTCTGTGGCTGCATGTCGAATCTGTAAACTTCTTCATGTATTTAATATTGCAATTATTTAAGAATTTCTAAGGATATGTAACTTACCGCTACAACTATTGGGTGTAGAGATGAGTAAAAAGCGAAAGAAAATAATGTTATAGTATTAAGCGGTAAATGAATATATATAACTATATATTCTTATAATTAGTTATGTTACTAAATTCAAAAGTATTCTAAATGCCAAGTTTTATTCTCAATTACGATACTAAATAAGTCAAGCCTGATGGCGCAGTTGGTAGTGAAACTATCTTGTGCGCCAAACGTCGTGGGTTGGATTCCCAACCAGGGTAAATATTTATATGATGATTTTATTTGTATTTGTTCTGTGTCTGGGTATTAAATATATATATATGTATATATATTTAAGTAGTATTATTGTGATTCCACTGTTGTCTGGTGTCCTTAAAACAAGTGATTATAGCAACTTACCTCGTAGCCAGGACAATGTATGAGATTTTGTGTAAATTAAAAAAAATGTTACTAGAACATCTTAGGGTTGATCAATTATTTATTTAGTGTTTCTACTCTTTAAACGACGCATTTAGCAGCCTTACTACTAGTCACTTCTACCTCTCTCTTTTACTAGTTGCGTTTTGTTTGTATAATCTCCAAAACTCCATAACTTTACTACCGCTGCGAGTAAATTTCACCACGATCAGCCCGAGCGCTGTACGCGTCTCGATTAAAAAAATTATCGACGTTCAGCATCTGTTGAAGACCATTTAAAGCCTCTTTTAAGGGATATTTTTCGAAAAAGTACACGTGATTCATGACTTTCAATAAAGAACCTTTATACTGAATTTAATTCTTATTACATCAAACAAGGCAAAGTTTTATGCTAACATTGCACCTCCTTTTTACCCATTTAGGGGGTGATTTTTAAAGTTTTTTCTTAGCGCTCCCCAACGTTTTAAAAGCAACCCTTTTGCAAGATTTCAAGTTTTTACCCTTATGGTTTATACAATTTGATTTCACGATTGTGGTACAAAAAATACGTAAATTTCAAATAAATTTAAAATATTTATATTAAATACAGTTGACACATTTCTTATGTATACAAGATAATAATGGCGTAAATCTACATTGAGAACATATTAGTTTGAAACAATTTTAGATAAAACTTCTTGTTTTAACTTTATAACATAATATATCCGTTCTATGCCACCGCTTGTACTTAAAGTTTTCAAAAGGAGTTGCTTAAAACAACATTTATACCTAAACATTTAGTAATTGCATTTCAGAATCACGGTCGGTGCATAGATTACTTAAAATTCATTTAAACGTTGTACCATTAGGATGTTCATACATGTTGCATGCAAATAAAGCGGGGTACTAACGAATACAAGACTCGTATGACCCAGATGCGTGCAATATTCAGATTAATTTCCCTTAAGTTTAGATAAAGCCGGTGCCACACGGTGCTAACGAGAATGTACAGTTCCTGTGCACGCGCACTCTTACACACTACACAGACCAATAAAATGCGTAGTTATAAACACTGCGTTTAAGAATATTCAGTAACTTGAATTCGAGAACAGAGACAGATGACCATAATTTTATATCATCATCATCTTATCAGCGGATATATTCCGCCATTTGTACATTTTGTAACATTTTGTGCAATAAAGTTAAATAAATAAATAAAAAATAAATATATTCGTATGGATATACTGTCGATATGTATTGATATACTATCGGTTCTGGTACCTTAGTGGCCTCTTACGACACCTATTATAGACGGAGATACTTTCTACTCTACCGGTACCTCACGGCTACTAAATAGTATATTTTAATTATAAACTCCAGTCGTAGTGAACCGTTACAGTAGTAATTTACCTCCACTCGTGACTGAATGAGGTATGACATGATACTATAGAAATTAGCGGTAGAGGAGAGGTACTTTTCTACTCTGTCGGTACTTCAACTTTATATATTCTTGTTAAATATGAATTTATTATAAATGTGTATACATATACCGTATTTACGGTTTAACCCAACAGAAGCATATAGGCTACATTTAATTCCGGTTTAAATCCCGTGGGAGTGTAATAATAATAATAATATTGATAATATTGATAATTATTTGTGAATACTTCTGCCGAGATCAGTTTATTAAACATAGACTTCATTGATTTTTCCAGCATTCTCAGGACTAGTCGTAGGAAGATAAACTAAATAATTGTTTCTTCGCTTTTACCCGCGACTTCGCCCAGAAACATTTCATATGAAAATTGTACTCTTTTAGGTATGAAAAGAGTTCTAATTCTTCAACGTGCTGTGAATGAAAAATGAGAAAAAGAATGAATGTACATACAACTTTAGTTATAAAATACAAGCAGTGCTTTGCATTTTAATCAACGTTCAATTGTGAAACTTCATATTAATTTTGCGCTCCCTTTTAGGAGGTAAGAGCTGATTTTCAAATTACAGATGATTTACAGGTGTTTCATGAGTTTCAATAAAGAACCTACATATAAAATTTCATTCGAAGAACGTTAATAGCAGATAAGTCTCACACTAGCTTTACACAGCCGTTTTATTCCCTTAAATTTTCTAACCATTATAGTTTAGGCCCTGCGTTTCAGTCAGTCAGTCAGTCAATCAGCTTCTCCTTCATAAGTATAGAACGTATATGAAGTAAAAATGGGAAATTGACCATGTATAAAATTTATCACAGTTCTAAGCTAGACATATTTAGCATTGTTCATTATTACATGAGCTAAAAGGTACCAGCTGAGTAGAATAGTACCTTCCTGTACCAGGTGTTGTGACAGATGGCGGTATATCCATCTAAAACTGTTCAACAGCACAGAGTAGGGAAGGGCAGCAGCATCCCCGTCGCAAAAGCTGCGCTCTGCGATTGCCAAAACGCTTGCTCAGCGCGGCAATAATGGGCAAAGTTCCCCCTTCTTAGGGAGGCCTATATCCAGCAGTGGACTATCAATGGCTGATATGATGATGACATTATAACAGAACAGTTGGAGTGGATGGAGATTTTACATCAGTAATTTCTTCTGATGTTATAGAATGCAAAATTCCGTCTGGCACTCAAGGCTAGCGTACTGCCGCTTGCACTCTTCCGACTAATACTGTTAAAGATCATTTGAGATTTTTTTCTGTTTTGAGAATACTTCTGACATATATGAGTGACCAAGGTTATCTATTTTATAGAGCGCGCGCAACTTACGTTACATAAATAATAGGAAAAAGTCAAAATGCAAACAGACGTGAACGTCTGTATACATAAACGTGTACTCCTAAAAATAACGGCGTATGAAATGACTTTTAGAATTTTGTTTCCTCCTCTTCTTCGCTTAGAAAACTTTAAATGATGAGTTGATTATTTTTCCTTATCAATGTTAGTGCCTAAGTTGCCATTATTTTTCGGTTGGGTTATTGTTGTAATATTAGGTTTATTTGCGATTATATAACCTGTATTGCTTGTTGATTAAGTAAGCCAATTGTGATGCAAGGTTTCCTAGTTAATTTTCCGGACCAATGAAACAATATTATTGATGTTTTCTGAGTGTTTATATTATCTTCGTTGTTTCTGTTTTAAATTACACAAACAATATTTGGATAGGGCCAGAAAAATCTATACGATATTGTATCAACTTAAACCAAACAGTAAAACCATACTCTGATTAAAAATATTAGCCAATCGTCCAAGTCACTATCTCAGATGTCAGAATAAGAAACGAACCGGCGAAATTAGAATAGTGAATAGCGATTGTTGTATTACCCGCGTTGCGCAACCGCACAGATGTTTAAAAGAAATTGTGTAACGAATCATATTTAACAAACGCAAAGTTCAACACAAATTGAATACGACAAAGCTCAAAGAAATATCGCTCACAGCAAGACACTTCAGGCTTTCCAATGGTGGTTCGTTATGGCGAACAATACTTTCGCTGTTCGCAGGCTGTATTGGTGAAGTGTGAGCACTATTTTGGAGATGTTAAGTGAAGTCCTGGTTTCGATGTCGAATTTAATAGTTTTCTAGTTTCATAGAAGACGAGCGAGAGTAAAAATGAATATAGAAACGTTTCATCGTGTCGCCGTAAAAGTATCGCTCATAGAGATTTTTCACAACTTTGGGTTTTTGCCCAAAATTGTTGAGCTATAGTGTCATGACAAGTGTGATGCTACCTATTTATGCTGTTCCGAATGGTTAAAGTGACCACTGTTTTAATACCTCATACGTCACTGGTACCGTACTGTTTTACTTTGAGAGAACCCCATTAAATAACATAAAAAGCCCAAATCATAGACTTCACCACCACATCAAATCTAAGTAACATTAATTGTCAAAATAAATATAAATATATTTACACAACATCTCTTAGTTGTATCAAATGACTCCGAGGTATTCGCTTAAAGCACTTGTGTTACGGACATCAGACAGAACAGAGAACAGAGGAATCTCTAATATAATACTTAAATACATTCAGATACAGAACAAACACAAATATTATATCATTATATAAATGTAAATATTTGTCCTGGATGAGGATCGAACCCACGACCTTTGGCGCAAAAGATAGGATCACTGCCACTTGCGCCATCGGCCCGTCAAAAATGTAAATACACTTTTAATTCAACGGAGAAAACTGAATATTAAACAAAGTCAAAAAATATAGTACAATCCAATCATACGGAACGCTAACACCGAAGTGGTTCGAGTCGTTACATCCACGACCGATGCGATGGTCAGAGCTTTGAACATGTATCTTCCGATGTAGCCATCAATCGAGTGAAAGCGAGGTTAAAAAAAGAATAACAGACCTGCTCTCCGCGCCCATTGTGCCCAAATGAAAGTGTGTTCGGATATTCACACGTGGTGTACGCTGCTATGATTGATCTGACCTGTCAAATGGTGCAAAAACGCTCTCCTATGACGCTTTGTCGCGGAATTTAGTTCGGATTTATATTTTGTACCAGTAAAATTGTGTCAGCCACGTTTCGAAACAAATTTATATATTTCATACGTACAGTTCACATTTTAACTGACTCGTGTCTTGAGTCAGGATAGACATTATTGAAAGCGGCTCATTATACGTAGTTAATTAATTAATTACGTGTAATCCCAACGAGTATTATACTCGTAAATGCGAAAGTCAGTATGTATGTTTTCTTACTTCTTGACGCTTTATGTATTCATACAATCTTCTTGAAATTTTGCATACATATAGTAGGGATTATCAAAAGAAAATAAACAACTTTTCATCGAGAAAAATAGGGCTAAGGTTACTTGACAATTTAAGTACTTTAAAAACAATAGATGGCGTGAGCGGTTGAAAAACGCGGTTATGGGTAAATGCAAATTTAATCAGAATATTCTATAGCTTATATTAAAAACGTTAAACTTAACCATTTATAATAAATTTAGTTAACGTGAGTAGGAAAGTCGCTTACGCGGCCCGTTGGTTTTTTTTCTTCAACAAGAAAACAAATGATTAAACAGTAAGAAAGGTTCTATGTTTCTAAATTTAAAATATGAATTCTTGTAACGTATTCAAGCTTGTTTACGCCAAAGATCCCAGTTTAACGGCACAGGCACCAAATGAGGTTTAGTTGTAATATGATAGATTTCCATATACCCACCACACGATCGGATACGGTTACGTGCAAACGTAATGTCCACCCGATTAGTTCCCGTTACCGCGAAATGAGATAATCTATTACGAATGCTAGACGTTCGGAACAAATGATAATTTCAGTCAGGATAGATGACAGTATTAAGTCGACCTTAATGCGAATTGCCGACGAGAATTACCGGTGTTTGTTTACTTTATTATCTGTGGTCGGTTATTTAATGTTTGCTTAACGTGCTTTGTTTTTTTCAACTGTTATTGTGTTATGGTTTTCAGACATATGGATATTTGGCTTGCGTTTCAACAATACAAATGTTTATAGTGGTGAAGTTGTAAAAAAGCAGGCTAGTTGCATTTTTACATGTACTATTTTTATGTGACATTGTCTATCTGCCCTTGTCCCCTTATTCCGTTTATTTGAGCTTTGAGACATTTTTTGATTTAGACGATAGTCGAGTGGCACTATCAAGTTGAGACTTGGTAGTGTCACTATCACTTACTCGACCTTCTTCTATTCTGAATATATTTATTGCTACTGGTTTAACATACGCCTTATATCGAACAACAACAAAGCAATTATATCAAAATATCTATATGAATGTCTATGACTGAATAATATGACTCTAGTAAAAATGTATCACATTTTTTTTGTTGTTGAATCAGGAATAGGATACGGGAAAGTTGTGTGGATATATTCAAGTAGACATTTCATAGGTTTTTAGGTTACAGGCTCAAAGAAGGTAATAAAATTACTACTGTAATGGGATCAACGGAATAAAACTTTACTTTGCACCGGGATGAAGTCCAGACGCGCTGCTAGGTAAAAATAAATATATGTATTTTTTTTTTAATCTGTGCCTGTAGTACCTGCAGAAAGGTACAGACATGATCATCAAGGTACATTTATGATCTATATATGTGCAGTATGGTATGTAAAAAAATGACCTCTCTATCAAAACACAATCGTGACAGTTCGCATCAGCATGCGTGATGATCGAGTGGATCCCGCAAGCCACTTGCCGAGAAAGCCGCCCGAGGCTGTGGCGCACCGACCGCCTCGGCAGCGAAAGTCGCATGCCTCGGTCAAGTGCAAGGAAAGTGCCGGCTTTTTTGGGTGCCCAAAAAGTGGTTTACATGTGGTGTGGGGAGGCTTTTTGTAGAGCCGTATAGGTAAACCACTGGCTTTTTCACATTTAAATCTGACTTTTATTTTTTGTTGACCGGGTAAAAGTAAGCGCACGTGAATTGTGGAGATTATATTTTATTGGTTATTGGATCAATTGTATCAATGCCAAAGTGTGAGTAAAGATCACATCATAATATTTTCTTATTTTCCTTCGTTTATTACTTATAATAAAACTACTGTTTAACTGTTTAAAGTCGGTTTATGTAACTTTTTCTGTTCGAAGTTGAATTCAAAATGAAGTTATGAAAATAATATTCAAATCCTGACACAGCATCTTTTGCCAAACTAGTTTTAAACGTATCCGTGCTGTGTACAAAGCAACAGATCTCCGAACATACATCTGTCAATATTTTGCAATATAAATTAAATTCTAAATACGAGTCATTGAATTCAGAATGTGTTGTGAAATTTTGACAGATTTGTATAGGTTGATCAGTTGCTTTGTGTACGTATTTGATATGTCGGTCAAATGTTAAATACGTACACAAAGTATTTAATAAGTACCTTTATATTGAATTGCATTAGAAAATCTTAAAAACGGCAATATTGCACACTGGTTTTACCCCCTTAGGGAGAGAAGTTTTAAAATTCCTTTCTTAGTGCTCTCCTGAGTTATAAACGAAGCCCCTGTACATTATTTAAAGTTTCGTAAACCCTCATAGTTAAGGTCTTGCGTTGTTTGTTAGTCAGTCGATCAGATTCTCCATTTTATATATAGATTTACGCACACGTAAAGCACAAAGAACTTACAGTTTGTATATGCAATTAGTTATATAAAGTTACATGTTATAATCACTTGTCTTATGTAACAATGTAATCTTCTTGTATTAATTTTATACAATGTATATTTAATGTATAGTATATGTTAGACTTCCCTGCGCACAAAAACCCATGACTTTCTTTAAGTTCCTCAATTGTTGTTAACTGCCTACATCCCGTATTGTACACTTGAGTGCATAACCAGCCATTTGAACATGCGATTTATTATTGCAGATTGTTGAATAAAATTTTTAAATTATTTACTCGTAACTATATCTCCTTTATAGATGTTTATAATATTATTATAATAATATTGTATATTTGTAATAAAAAAAAATCATACAAAATATTTCACATCGCTCTGACATCATAGAAAAAGTTTGATAATTTATTTTTCTATTAATTTCCTAAAGTAATCTAGCTTTGTGCCGTCCGTGTGCGTTGGTTTCAGCTTTATACTCTAGTTATTGCTATGGGAACAAAATTACTCTATGCTATTAGGATTAAAATGATCCACATGCCACACACAATTTTGATACTAAAGATGAAAGTGTAAAGAACAAACAGACGAAATTTTTTTTTATATTTGGCTATGTCGACAAACAAACATACGGTCCGCGTGCTGGTAAGCGTTTCCGTAGCCTATAGACGTATTGTCACAAGAATATCACTAGCGTATTACTAATACCTATATATTCCACCTGTATATTCTACTATCTCTCTCACCCTTCAAACCGGAACACAGCTACGCGAAAAATGTTGTTTGGCGGTAGAAATAGGTAAGAGCGCGGTGCCAACGCAGGCGACTTTTGTGTGTCAATATCTAGTTAGTCTAGAAATATTTTCAGATTTATTACATAAGTATGAATTGAGAATTAATTACCATTGTTTACAGCTACGCTTACAGTTACGCTGTGTAGTCAATTAATTGTTCAATACTTGAGGTATACCTCATACAAAAGGTTGTCTGCCTTAAGATCTCAACCAGTGTTTGTATTGCTGTGTTCCGGTCTGAAGGGTGAGAGAGGCAGTGAATATACTAGGTAATGTGGCATAGTATCCTCGGGTTGCTGGCGCGTTGGTGATATCCTTGTGATATTACAGCGTCTATAGGCTGCAGTGTCATGCGGACTGTACGCTTGTCTGTCGACCTAATAAAAAAGGTAATATAAAATAACCAAAAAAAAGTGTAAAATTCCTATCATACCCTCTCCTGGGAAACAACACTCCCCATTAGAGTCTATAGCCTTCCGTGTTCCAACTGAGTTGTTAATTTAACAACTTAACAAAGAAAGCCACTGAGTCCCACGACCCTGGTGTGAATTACGTCAGCGGTCGTAACAATGAACAAATGCATCATAAGAAGTTACGAATAAACATATCTGGATGAGACGCACTATTGTAGCAATTAGAACTTCACACTTGGGGTCTGTCTAAGGGCTATTGACTACTAAGCTTTCACGCGCGACTCTGCCCGCGTCACTTCATATCTTTTCCTACTGGAACTTTCTCTGCGTCATAAGTAGCTAATGACGTTGACTAGAATTGTTGCTATCAACATGCGAAATTTACTGTTGTAGTCGTAAAAAGGTATATAATCTAACAATAACTAACAAACAAATAAGTACATCAAGCACATGAACTATAGCCAAATATTCACAATTTTGTATTGCTTGTAACAGTCAACTTCTTTACATAAATAAACTTTAATATATAATACTCGTATAAACTCGCACATAATCTTATAAATTGACCTGACTCCGTTGTAAGTCGCTGAAAGCACTTATGTTACGGACGCCAGACAACAGAGGAATCACAAATATACTACTTAAATACATATATTTAACACCCGGACACAGAACAAATACCATCGTATAATTCAAATCGCTTTCATAAAAATCATTCACACAATTTAATAAAAATCAACCAACACAACAAACAAACATTGGAATCTATGGTATTAGTATGAATTGCTATGTAATTTGTCGATGCCAGGCTCAAGATGCTGATCAATCTGTCCCACACTTTTCTTTTACCTCTGCCAAAAAACCAAATTAAAATCTAATCGAAAATAGTAGGTCACCACGCAAACCATAAAGAATTCTGGTTTGTGTTAGAAAAACAATATAATTGGCTAAATACTAATCACTTTCATTGTCTTGATGATTTTTTCAATATAAATCTTGATTTTTTATGATTCGTTTTGTGTTTGGCGAACAAATTGCCCTTAACTAGAAGTAATTATCTTAGTATACTATTGTATATCGTAAATATAGAATTACTATAATAAAAATGTCACGCGTATTCGGCAAATTTTAATTATTGCCAAGTTTATTTTAAACATTAACATTAAAATGCGTAATGTAAATAAACGCTCGTCTATAAAAAAGCATGCGTTACATGTCGCTTCCAGTGCGACTTTTATCACGTTTCCGTTAAGGAAGTGAACTTGAACCTCTCAGGTCTTCCGCGTGTGTCTAGCCTAGCTTCATTACAAGAATGCTAGAATGTAGGCTAGGCCTGACATAACATTGAGGTTACATAAATCATTAGTGATGAATACGCGATCGGTTTACATACCTGTTAATTTGCTCGGAATACCTTTGTTTTGTATATAATTATTTATGTATATATTAGGTTAACCAAGATTTATACCCACTAATACTTACAAAGTAACATATTTTAATATTAAAAATAATTTAAAGTATGATAGCCTATTAAACGTAAACACCACATGCAAATAAAGTGTACTTAAATTATCAATAGAAAACATAACATTAAGCAGTACATTCTTAAAAATAAAATTATAACATAAAAAATACAAACAAACAAAAAGAGTCACATATTAGTGTCGTCCACTTAACACTTTTTTATTTTAACGTTGGGAAACAGGACACCCTAACTATTGAGGACCTTACAGTAGAAGTAGATCGGGAAAGACATCCTACCATCTAGTGGAGACCTACGTCTAACAGTAGATATCCTACGCCCGACTTGATTATTATGACATAAGTCATTTGTTTTCAGAAAGATTGAGGTTCAGATTATAGAAAACAATTTAGGTTGCAACGTAGTGTGAAACAATGGCTAACTAAAACTGTGTCATGCTGACTTTTATAATGTTTTCTTCTATAGCAGCCAATCATGCTGGCAACACCAGTGGCGCGTCGCCATTTTAGTGAATTTGACTTAGTAACGACATATTTTATAAATACTTTCTTGATAGCATTTTAATGTATAAATATTATCGCAAATAATTACGAAATCTTTTGTTGTTTTATTACATACATTTTTAGAGTTATTGTATTTTTTTACATCATATTGTATTTAAACACAAAATCTATCGATTTATCCAAGTTATGATGGCAGCATCATAGGATTAATCGCGTCTTTGTCTTCTATTACATAATTATAATAAATAAGACATCAAGACAATTTAAAACAAATTGAATATAATCGGTTTGGATTCAATGGCGCATAGCAAATCAGGGTTCTGAGATCGAAATGAGACGAATTGACTTGCGGTGGGATGGCTTCGGAACAATGGTTTGAAATATTGGTCAAGTGTGAATGGAAATCTTGTTAAATTATATCGTACAGTTATCACACAAAGAGTATTTTAAACATTTTAATGGTATCGGCTTTCAGTGAATTGTCCGATTTTATACTATTTGGCGGGCCCAATGGCGCAGATGGTAGTAATCCTATCTTGTGCGCCGTGGGTTCGATTTCCACCCAGAGCAAATATTTATATGGTGATATTTGTGTTTGTTCTGTGTTTGGCTGTTGAGTATATATATTAAAGTAGAATATTTGTGATTCCTCTGTTGCCTGGCGTACTTAAAACAGGTGCTTTAAGCGACTTACTACAGAGTCAGGTCAATATATGAGATGTTGTGGGAATTAATTATATTATATTTATTATATATAACAGTAAGGTGTTTGAATGTGGAGGAAAGTAGTATAAACTCATTAGCAATTCCGTTTTCTAACTCGTATTCAGCAATACAGTGAGTTATGGCCAGCGTTGTTGAGTTAGATAGTATATTTTATTGTAGTAGTAGCTCTACGATTGTCACCATGCCAAAGTGCCCCTTCCTTGGGGAGGTCTATGTCCCGCAGTGGGTGTTCTATATTTGGAATGATGATGATAATGATGATTCAGCCAAAATTCAAGGGCCAAAAAATTATCTACCTTTCCCCCTTTGGGATTTAACTTAAAATCAAACTATTTATATCCATAATATGTTTGATTTCATACTGAGTTTGATGGTGATAAATATATGTATTTTTAATTAATATTTTCGAGAGGATCTACTTAGTATTCCATCCAATCCATCGAATCAAACTACCGTACTAATTCTCACAAAAGGAAGAAGACAAAAAACAAATTAAACATTCATGTGTTGAATTTGTTAATAAAGCAAAAAATGGCTAAGAAAAAATATGTGCAACCAGATGAGAGCTATAAAGTCACCCAACCACAGCCTTCACCTAACCCATATATTTATTACGATCGTATCATTGTTCCCATCGTTTCTTTGTTCCAATGAGAAAACCAATTTTTTCAATCACCCCATCTGGACTATTGAATGGGTATATCAATTTGGACAAGTGTTCTCACATTAACAACGACCATTAAGATCGCTTCCTGTTGTAACGCATTTGTAATTGTTACTTGAATTTCTAACAAACTGTACTTGAAACAGTAGCGGTATTATGTATGCGTATGTGTGTATGCATTCATCGTGCCTCTTACAAAATCACCAAGTCACGTCCGTATATTCTTTGTGACTTGTTGGTCTTGATGGACACGCCCACATCATGGGACCGCTCAGAAAATTTTGTTTTGTCTTAATTAATTTCGTCTTGTAATTAAATTCATACTAATATTATGAATCTGAAAGCCTAACATTACAGTAAACAGGTTCTGGAAAATCTTAGCACAGATTTTGATCCTAGGGAAACAATAATTCAAATGGGATTGGATTTAAGGTTTAGTAGACTTGCAATCGAAGGCGCAGTCAGATCTAGCATTAAATAAACATACGATGAGACAGGGATCGTAACGTTCTGGAATGGAGGTGGTCTCCATTCCAGAACATTCTAGAACGCATCAATCAGCAAAACGTAGGACGCCCACCCACGACATGGACAGACGGACTGACTATATTCGCAACATCACACCGGATATAGATCGCCCTAGAGTGTACGTCCTACGGCTTATCTATATATAAAAGGAGAAGCTGACTGATATATAATCTCAAGGCCTTATATATTAGGGTTTTTGGAAATTCAGCCTTTAAAGGAGTAAAAAGGGTGCTAAGTTAATACAAAACTCAACTGTTTTTGAAGTAATTCGAACAAAGTTCAATATGAAGATTCTTCTTGATAGTCAAAAAACAAGGCGGTGCAAAATTAGTAAGAAAGTTGTATAAAGCTGCGGGACAAAGCTAGTATTATTATAAGACAACATATTAGTCACATATATTGATTTGGTGTCTATGTAAGTATTTCCTTTACTAGCGAAACCTAGAACTAGACTCATTTCATTGGTGAGCTAGTGCGAAAGTCGATATTTTAACTGCAATGATACATCGAGTCGTTAAATGCCCAATTCAAGTAAAATCATTACTTTAATAAACTATAATTCGCAATTTGATTGTTTTATATTAATTTTTATCTTTTTTCTTTATTAAATTTTATCCTACACTTAAAGAAATATAATTGTGGGCTACAAAAGAGTTTACAAATACTTATGGTATCTACTACAAATTGTTAGTATTAGTAAATAACGTTGTTATGGCGTCTTCAAAGGGTAAATTACTATAAACAAAGGCTCGAAAAAGTTCTCTTCAAAGCTACACTTTGTAGTCTGTGATGTAATGTTAACAAATGGTCAGTTGTAAAACCCTTACCCGATTTGACGACGTAGCTAGTTCCGCTGCATGACTGGTCAGACGCAACTGGCACATCTAGGCAAAGTCTAGTTGTTAGCATAAATATTAATATAATAATTGGGCTAGTGAAATATTGGCTCTGCAAGTATAAAGCCATTTTTAACAAGTAAAGATATATAAGCAAGAATTCAATCACTTTAATAAACTACAGCCGTGAGATACCGGCAGAATAAAATAGTATCTCCTCTTGTACCAGAACCGACAGATGGCGGTATATCCATCCGATACAGTATAACTCATGTATCCAGGGCGGGGATCGGCAGCAGCATCCTTGTCGCGAAAGCTGCGATCTGCGATTGCCAACATGCTTGCCCAGCGCAGTAATTATGGGCAAAATTCCCCCTTTCTTGGGGAGGCCTAAGTCCAACAGTGGACTTGCAATGGCTGGTATGAAAATAATGAGGATGAGGTTATATTATGAATATCTCAACCACCAGTAGAATCTTTTTTATATTCTTTTTAATCAAATATTGCCTGAACAAAAAAATCATATTGTATTGTGATCACCCGCGCACGCGATACTAAACACCATTTTATTTAGTCTCTTAATTGAAAACTGATAATGATTAGTCAGTATAACTTACAACTTCACATATTTTATGGCATACCAACAACTAAACGCGTAAACACATTTCCGAAGCGCTTAAAGCGCACCACGATCGGAATAGAGGTTAATTACAAAACCATCTATTGATTTCTAGGTATAAGTTGCCTAAGCCAATTCAATAAAGTATATTGAAAATAATAAAATAGTGTTTCAAATGCACTTTCAATGTATCTGTTGTAATATAGCATGCGAAAGGTCTACACCGATTAAGTTCCTGCCTAAAATGGAAGAGAAGAAATTTTCAGTCTATATTGGGGAGAGAGGTGTAAAGGTTTATTATAATGCATATAATCGATATAAATTATCCGTAATTACATTTAAATGTTGCATTATCGAATATAATACATAATTATTGTAAAACTTGAACATATAATAGAAAAGAGGTAGCTAATTGAGAAATTTAAATACATAATTTACAATATTATTCAATAAAATACTTTACATTATTAAATATCATCAATATGAAATCAAACTTAAATTTTCACTTATTCATTAGTTCATTATACTGTTTGTGGTTTGACGGAAGTTAATATAAAACAACAAAATTATGTTATTATTTAATTAATAACTTCGACTGACCCGTTGGCTCAAATGGTAATGATCCTATCTTGTTCGCTAAAGATTGTGAGTTTGATCCGCACCCAGGACAATATTTATATGATGATTTTTGTGTTTGTTTTGTACCTGGGTGTTTAATATTTAGGTACTATATTTGTGATTCCTGTTGTCTGATGTCCGTAACACAAGTGCTTTAATCGACTTATCTCGGAGTTAGGACAATGTATGAGTCAGGGCAACTTTGTGTGAATTTATTTATATATTTTTTACAAGATTTTAACTTAAATTGGAATATTACTAAAAAAGTTTTTAATAATTTCATCAAATCAGCTATTGGAAGGCCACAGTTAGGCACTGGCCTCCTCAAGACAGGAGGAATTTTGCCCAATTGCCGCGCTGGGCAAGGGTGTTGTCGATTGCAAAGCGTAACTTTCGCAACGGGGATGCTGCAGCCCATCTCCGTCCTGTGCATTTGAGTTACACTATTACAAGTGGATATACCGCCATCTGTCGATACCAGTACCGACAGATGTTTGAAGAGGCTACTAAGGTATCAGTACCATATCTTTATACTTTTAAATAATACTTTACTTTGTATTTTTAATTAATTTTTTTCATGACCAGCTCGCTGTTGGCTACTAGCCCTTGTGGTATTTTATTTCGTAGCAATACAATATCGGTAATGTACATCTGTTACGTATGTCGAGCGTGAACTTTCTAGAAACCGCTACTAGTTTATGTCCTTTGGTAGCGTTTAAGTTATTTACATGCCATATTTGATCACGATCCGCTGAGTCTTTCCGTCCTAAAAAGGTATCAAACAGACAGAAACACTTTCGCATATATATTATTAGATAATTTCCAAGTTACAATTTATTTGCTTTCTTGCGTCTCGGATGGATATACCGCCATCTGTCGGTTCTGGTACCTTAGTCACCTCTTACGACACCTGGTACAGACGGAGGTACTATTCTACTCTGCCGGTGCCTCGCAGCACACACACACACAATCGTATTGAGAGCTTTTTATTTAAGTCGGTTAAAAATAAAGTATAATTAATTTCGTTGCTCCATCCCCATATTATACCGTGTCTGTTTAGTTAGCAAACGCAAAATTAGTGAGTGATTAATGGTCGCGCCTTATCAACCGACACTAAAAGACCATTACACGACCTTAGTAAAACAAAGAAGAGACAAAAACAGTGCAGTTCTTCATTAGGTGTTAGGGTTGCCATAGTGCTTTATATTTACTTTTTTTATTATTATTTATTTATTAATTTATTATGAAACTTTAAAAAATCTTTAAAAACATAATACATATATCTAATTGACGTTTCTTTTTCATAAAATAGTAACAATGGAATTATAAATATGCAAAGTTTTGAAATATTATACCTAAAATCAAATAGACTGACATTACATTATGTATGTTTAATATAAAGTTTTATTTAAGGAATTGTATCGTTTTACCATTTATCCGCAGAAATTGGTTGCTAATAAAGATCTTTGATAAATAAAAAAAGGCCAGTTGTCCGGATTTCCTGACGAGTAGCAGCCCTGTAATCGGCGAGATGGTATAAACAGATAGACGGTCCGTTTAAGATGTAAATAGCGATCTTCAGAGACCAGAAATGATTTATGGTAAACATTGTAAAAGGAGCCTATGGTCCAATCAGGGGTCATGGGAACGACTCGGGACCCGAGTGAGGGTAGGCTTATCTAATGGAATAACCAAAGGCATGTCTGTCTAGGGAATGTTAGTTTTTACAGTAAATTTATTGGCATTATGTGTTACATTACCTGAGGAAAATACCTTTCACTAAAAGAGACGTTTTATTAAAAGAGAACATGCAACACCTTTTATATTTAGAAGAATAACAGAAACAAGAAAGAGATTTATTTGCAGCTAAAATTTATTAATTAAACTTACTTTTCAACGTATATAAATCAATGATCATATGTCGGACTTATGTCCAAGTAGTACCAAGTGGCATTATCTTCCAATCAAGCATCGGGCAAAGTAGAAAAAAAGACTAAAGCGGTGCAAAGAAAATAATAAAGAAAGTACAAATACATACAAGTGTATAAACATTGTGCTCAGAAAATGTACATTAGTATATTTTGCCTAATATTTTTGTATATTTTACTATTTGATAGTGACAAGGAATACCGTATAACAAAATGTTAGATTAATTAATGCATTAATGAATAATTTAATCACCCTCACCGACATCATAGCAGTCATAGACTATCCACCTCCTGTAGACCTGCGTGTTGGCAATCACAGAGCGTACGTAGCTTTCGCGACGGAGATGCTGCTGCCCAAGCCCGGCCTGTGCATTTCAGCTACTCTGCTCTAGGTGGATATCTTACGACACCCGGAACGGGGGGAGGTACTATTCTACTCTGCCGGCACCACACAGTTAAATGTCAAAATATCACACCAATATTAACATTATTTACAATGAAGAAAATCTCCTTTTTTAAATTACTAACATCTGTTACAGAGTAAGGTTGCCGCTATTGATACAAATCAACTCATATAAGAGCTTGTTTCACAAATAATTATTTATATATACATAGGTACTAATTATAATTTGTACCTATGTGTTCAGAACTTTAATTAGCTAATCTTTATATAAACTACGCACTATTAACTTACCTAATAATTTTAATAATTACAACCATTGACCTATAGAAAGAAATATACTTATGTGGATATTTACCCTTCTTATTAGAAGGTAATAAGTGTTTATTTACAGCGGATGCAATCACGGATTTCTGTGCTACTAACGACATTTGATGCTGTGAATTTAATTAATTATATCTTGGGTTCTAGTTAGAGCTTTAAAAGCGGTAATATGCATTAGCGTAAAACAATTGACAGCTAATATGGCCTTGTGTTTAAGGAGGTTGGCTAACCACAAATACAACATTACTTGTGAGAATTAAGTATGAATCATTCTATCCATTCATTAATGAGGCCGTGGGGTACCGCCCGAGTAGATAGTACCTCCTCCTGTACTAGGTGTCGTAAGAGGCGATTAAGATACTAGAAACGAGAGATGGTGGTAGATCCATGCAAAAAAGTCAGCTCAATATACAGGGCGGGGATGGGCAGCAGCTTCACCGTCACAAAAGCTGCGCTCTGCGATTGCCAACACAATTGCCCGGCGCGGCAATTATGGGCAACATACCAACTTTTAATGGCTGGTATGATGATGGTGATAATTTATTAATGTGTATTACTGAAGTGCAAGTTTTTTAATTCTACTAGCATTGCTCGGCGGTTTCATCCGGATATATCCCGTTCCCACGAGAAAAACCCTTTCAAATATTATAAACGCGCAAGTTTTGAAGTATGTTTGTTACTCTATCATTTCGAAACAAATTAATGGCACTGCATAGTTCAGCTATCAGGTAGCTATATATTCTGGTCGGAATAGTAAGAGTTCCTAAGGGATGCGATAAAGGGCTCGCGGACAGAGTCGCGGCCGAAAAGCTAGTTAATAAAAAAAGTAGCCTAAGTTAGACCTCATAACAACAGAATTATTATTTCTTTTAATTACCATATATACTTTCATATGCATTTAGACCGTTATCCTTGTATCCGGCTTTAGCGAGTGACTTTTTAAGAAGTTATTACGTCTCTTATGCAATTACAAACTGGATTTTTTCTTGATTTTATTTTCCTTCTCGAAATTAAGGGCATAGTCGAATAACTGTTTTTGACGAGATACCAATGGTTTAAGCGGATTGAGGTAGCTTACACCCGTGTATTATAATAATAATAATAATAAATTCCCACAACATCTCATACATTGACCTGACTCCGTGGTAAGTCGCTTAAAGCACTTGTGTTACAAATGCCAGACAACAGAGGAATCACAAATATACTACTTAAATACATATATTTTACACCCATACACAGAGCAAACACAATGTTTTGTTCCGATTTATAGAATTTATCAGGACTTAGCAATTAACTCAAAATTTGTTTCTTTCTCAATTCATTCAGTTGATAAACATCTTCGTGTGCTAGATATTTTCTAGGTATTACTACGAAGATGTCAAAAAACAACATGTTACATCTTATCTACATTAAAAATATGTAAAAAAA
>JACJUM010003147.1:4063917-4133426 GCA_020976665.1 Heortia vitessoides
CAACAATTGATGGTGCTGCCTAAATCGATTTGTTTCTACCGCATCCTCAGAATAGGGAGTAAAGCTATGCAGGCACGAACTTATCTATCGCCATTTGTTTAATAACGATTATCTTTTATATAAATGAGGGTGGTATTAGCAGCCTTGGCTTGGTCGCTGGCTGATCGCCAAAACAACTGCACTAATTGTACAATTTAGCATTTTGACGTTGGCTCGTAGTGAAGATAAATTCGTTGTCGTGGGGTCGATTAGATGGGTGGCTCCTTCGGCTTATTACTTGTTAACAGTCTATTAATAGAAACCACTTTTGGTTTGTTTAGAAAAATAAATGATTCGCATTAAAGAGGAAACTGCACTCAACAGCATTATTGTTTAATTTAAGCTTTTATTCTTTTATTGTTAGCTGTTCGTGTGTTATTATAAATATAAAACGTATTCAGCAGCACGCGCAAAATTAATAATATGTGTTAATTTCAGTTTGTTTGTTTGTTACGCTTTCTAACTACGCAACCGATAATGAGAGTGATTTCTACGTACATTGTCGGAAATAAAAGTAAGCTATAAAACTTGCCAACACGAGAAAACCGCAGCTATAGGTTTGTTGTACAAATTGTAATGAGATATGAATATGCTCAAATAACAAGCATTGCCCATTAACTGTTCTTTATCCTTAAAAATAACAAGGATTTATAATTTGTATGGTCGGGCCCGATGGGGCAGATGGTAGTGACTCTATCTTGTGCGCCAAAGGTTGTCAGTTCGATCCCCACCCAGGACAATTATTTATTTGATGATATTTGTATTTGTTCTGCGTCTGGGTGTTAAATATATGTAATTAGGTATTATATTGGTGATTTTTCTGTTCTCTGATGTCCGTGGCACAAGTACTTTAAGCGACTTATCACGGTACATGTCAATGTATGAGATGATATTTGTTATTATGTAAGGCAACTTGTATGTATTACATAGAATATATATAATATCATTAGCAATTCGTTGAGCTTGCAAGTGCTAAGTTACTAAAATAAGGATAAACACAATCCATATTTGGATTCAGGCTCGGCTCAGTTAATGTCGCAGCACCAGGTGTGTGGTCGGGTGCACACGGGGCTATAACTTATCGTAGTCTGTTAAAAAGTGGTGCTAACCAAACTGGTCTGCGATTGTTTACTTTATCAGGCCGCTCCGGCGTCGTGGCGTACCCAAAAAGTCCTGCCGCCTTAAATCACGAACCGTGCCGCTTTCCCGTTATTGGATCGACACATATCAAAGTGTGTCGTTGGATTTTATTATCCATTAACTCAGAGTACGCGAATCGTGTTGAATTGCGAATCTTTACGAACTCAGGCCATCATCATCATACCAGCCATTCGAAGTCCACTGCAGGATATAGACCTCTCCAAGAAATGAGGTTTTTTGCCCATTATTGCCGCGCTGAGCAAGCGTGTTGAAAATCGCCTTGTGCATTTGAGATGCAGTGTTTCAGATGGATATACCGCCATGTGTCGGTTATGGTACCTTGATCGACACCTGTTGCAATTTACTCTGCCGGTACCTCAGGGCAAACTCATAACTGAGGTATGGGGAATTAATACAAAACAAATGAGAGTAGCAAAGAACAAAATATGTTATTTAACATTAAAAGCAACTCTATTCTTCATGAATACGATAGCGCGATCCGTATCTTATCCCTATCTTATGCACTAAGTTTCGATCGCCACCCAGGGCAAACTTTATGTCATAAACATTTGAGTTTTTTCTGTGTCTGGATGTTAAATATGTGTATTTAAGTATTATATTTATAATACTTTGTAACACAAGTTCTTTAAACTACTTGTCACGGAATCAGTTGTGAATTTATTATTATTAAATGTCTCTTACAAATATATGTTGAAGAGAAATGTTTAAAAAATTTAAGTCTGTATTAAGCAGTGATCTTCTTTTCATCAGCTATATCCATACTAGATTTTTGTTTTATTTGGTATTTGGGTTGGTTTAAACATTGGCATAGGCTCTTTTAATCCCGAGAATGATTTCTTGGAATTCATCATTTGTTTTGAGGAAATTATTTATTGTAAAGTGTTTTTCAAATTTATATTGACATAATATAATAAATTCAAATGTGATTTTAAAACCCACAATTGTAGCAGTTATTCCATTCCATAGATGATGTACTAATTAATTCAAAATTATGATTGATGACTTATCATACCATTATGCGTAACTGCGTTAATTCATATCGATTTAAAAGTGATAAGAAAATTCCAACATATAAAATTCTCGTGTCACAGTATTAGTTATCATACTCCTTCGAAACGGCTTGACCGATTCTTATGAAATTTTATATGTAAATTCTGTAGGTCTGAGGATCGGCTACTATCTATTTTTCACATCCCTAAGTGATAAGGATTATCCAACCCCAACATTTTTAAAAATTTTTTTGACCTTTTTTTATATATAATGTGGCCATATCATTAACCCCTATTTTTTAATAGCGAGATGAGAAATTTAATCATTTTATATAATTAATATGGCAGAATAAAGTATGCCGTGATAGATAGTGTCTTTATAAAATCTTGAATGTTTGTTTACCTTCAAAATATGTAAGTACGAATACAGTGGAGTTTCAGTGTAAAAAGACTTACATGCATGTACTGAGATTGCGAGGTTATGTTAAATTGCTCTGTCAGTTAGTCTGAGAGCACCCAGGGCCGGCTACCAGCCCGGGCCGGCAAGCCACTTGCGGCACAGCATCGTGACACAATGTCACGACTTTTTTCGCGTTCGATACTGCACGTGCCCCATGCATCATTCCGGGACGTGTCGCTTAACAATCAAAATTTACTCGCTTTGTTCTTAAAACAATGGATAACAATTTATATTTAGTGTAAAAACGTGACAACAAAAATCACGGGTTGTACGAGTAAATGGATCTTAACAAGATGACGGATTGGAAGTCCACATCATTGACAGTTATGACTCGTTGTGGTTGCTTTTTAACTGGATAATGGACGAAGATAAATGACCAGAGCTTCACTCTATGGTTCTCTTATACATCTATAATAGAAAGTTTATATTTTCATCTACAATACCATTGCCAAACATGGTTTTTTCGAGTTATAGAGAGTTTCTTTGAAGAGTGACTTTGGTGTGACTTTTGCATCTCAAACACTGTTAAACTGGTCGTGAAGTCCTAACTTTTGTATATTCTATATAAGTTGTAACGTAAAGTCAGAATTGGTGGGTATTTCTACAAAATAAATACTGACGGGCTCAATGGCGTAGACGGTAGTGCTCTTACCTTGTGCGCCAAAGGTCGTGGGTTCGATCTCCACCCAGGACAAATATTTATATGATGATATTTGTGTTTGTTCTGTATCTCGGTGTTGAATATATGTATTTAAGTATATAATTATATTATTATATAAAACATAGGATACGTTTTATCCCAGGAAATGGTACTGTTCTTTAGGGGTATATTTTTATTTTCTTTTTCACAGTACAAAAAATTGTCTTAATTTTTAATTGGTAATAGTTATAAATTATAGCTCAATATTTTCACGCTAATGAATGTTGAGGGAAATGTAGTCTGCTATAATATTGTTGCGACATTTCGTAGCGATCTTTTTAGTAGTTTTGACGAATCGAGTAACAGCCATCCACACATTCTCAAAAAAATTCGCGTTCTCTTGAACAATGTTAGGATTACACTGGATTGGTAAATTTACATATCCTTTAACGGTCAATGACATCGTCATCTAGACGAAATCGATTTGACAAATGAATGAATCTATTTATGAGTGTGGTATAATTTTATTATGACTTCATGCGTGGGACATCACATTCCAAGGCACAGCAGATTTGGTGTGGACTAGTTTTTATTGATCTAAAAATGTCGCTGATTCTTCTTTATAATATTTTTATTGCACATTCAAATTGAGTATAAAGAGGCGATACACTAACTTTAAGAACACCATTCGACTAGTGATGTATGATGTTATGAACTAATAATATCGATCTTTCTACTCAACTGAATTACGCTCGCTCGAATAGGTATTATAATCCGCACTAATTGGCCATCAATAAAATCCATTAGCACTTCTAAGGGCGCGGCGGGAATCACTAGAAAGTTGTCATAAAAACCGGCCTGAGCTGATTAAACCTGCGTCGAATTTGCGAGAAACCCCGCAGTCGTGGACACGTGTTATTGTCATCGTGGATATATCTTGTTGTGCAGGTGGTGAAAAGAGAAAGCCTCGTGATAAAATATGAGGTAATTTTTTTTTATCATGCATTTAATACTTTTTATGAAGCACATTGAGTATATAGTATTCATTTGCCTCGTTTTCAGTTTCCTTCGTATACTACCAGCTTTATGTCTGACTTTCCTCACGTGGACTATTTTTCCAGGACAAAAAGTAGCCTATCCTTTTCTAGGATTCCCGGTAGCCAAACGTGGCAACTTCCATCAAAATTAGTTCACCGGTTAAGCCATGAAAACAAAATAAATAAACAAACACAATCTAGAATTTATAATATTAGTAAGGATACGTTCTGTTCTGTAGAAACTATATCAAATGAACGCATTATTATTAAAACAAAGGCAACCGCAACTAAATAAACCATTTCCTTCCAACTCCTATAAAGCAATAATGAATCCCATAGACGGCTTGTTCTTTTTACAAAGTGCAGGTGATTTAGAATAGTTCGCCGTGGCGCCATATTGCCCCCAGATCCCTGATAAAGGCCCGACAGGTCCGAGCGCCGCCTCCCATCGCATTGTCGATGAAATTAGAAATGCTAAGCTTTCCATTAGCCGTTATTGCTGCTTCACAATACAGTAATAAGATGTAGAATTATGATAACTCGTTGAAATATCGCCTGCATTGTATAGTTATCGGCTTAATTAAGTGATTGTAATAAGGGTGTAATTATTATTGTTGCGTTTCTCATTTTATTCTGTACTGCCCATTCGGCTTATAAATAAGTCTTAACTGTGAATCAGGAATAATTTACGCTTTCTAATCTACAAGACTATTAGGTACGTACTTCCTTATTTTATTAGAATATAGTGTTTTTTAATTGTCTATTACGTGATGCAGGTAAATTTTATTACAATAGATAGTCCTAAATTTATTGGCTCATAAAATTCAATGATTCAAAATTAAACAAACTAAAATCAAATGAATTACCAAAGAAACAAACAAAGCAACATAAATATATAAATTGGTGCACAAATTAGTCAAGTGTAAAGTTCACATCTACTAGTGCTCCTTTTATGGCTACGTAATAAATATTGTATAAAACGGACAGTCGATAGGTCGAAGCGCCTCACTAACACACGGCGCCATTATAATCTATCCATCAAGATGGCTATCTAGAATTCAGATGGGCACCGCGGTCCCCGTACAATTTATATGGTTATCTGGCGACATTGGCAATAAACCAGCGGCCGCCTTTGTGCTTTGTTCCCACGTTTGATAATGATATGAGATCTCGATTGTAGAAGACACGCTCATGTATCGATTCTACTATCGATTGTTGGACCCTTCTATGGACGCGTGTTTTGAAAAATGTTACTAATTGTAGTGAGAGGAAATTTTTGGTGATCGTGCGTGTGTTATAAAAGTGAACATTAGTATTATTGTGTATTGTTAGAAGATTTGAGAAAATATGGTTGTGATAATAGAGTTTCCTATGATAAGGAGTAAGTACATGATCTTTCAAAGAAGCCACTGAGGTAAATCTAAGAATAAAAGGGTATTGCAGTTTACTAGAAGCTCCATAAAACGAAGCACAGGAATCAAAACCCGATCCTGATTTATCAGCCCCATGTAATGTTACCGTAGCCAACGCTGATCGTAGTCGCCAGCAAAAACTCGCCCATTTGCTCCCGGCAAAGCTTGAACAATGGTACGGGCAATCGACGCGTAACATGCTGTAACATAATGTGCAACTGTATAACATAATAGCTTCTGTTCCGATAACGGAACGTGGAATTGTTTCAAAGAAAGCTAAGATCTTATGCAAAACGGAACGGACAATGGTATAAAGAGGCACTCTGAGATTTAGGTACAGCTTTTAAGAGGGGACACTTTTGTTTAAAGTTAGTTTATACTAGTGGTGCTGATTTAGCTCTTATTGGGAAAATTATTACAACGCAATGCATGTTTCTGTGCAACAATAACATATTTTTACAATTAATAAATGCATTTAGTTATAGCTTATTTCTTCGAAATTAATATGTAAATAATGCAAAAAATCTATTGATCTAGAATCATTATTGTAACGCAATACGCTATCTAAAAGCTATTCAGAACGACCCAAAAGAGATGGGTGAAATCGTTCCACCAAAAACCCGTTCTTCGATCGACAATAAATGAAAATTGCACGCGGGCTATAATTTAACAAATCAATTGTGTGTAACCGTCAACACCGCAGAACCGCACGATCCGTCGCGACTTCTCTATACCGGTTCTATGACAAATAAACTGTCAGCAAACTCGAACTGACCATCGAACTAGTTTGTTGTTATATTTAGCCTCGAAACTTCTAATCCCCATTTAATTCTGTAATTAATTGTGTCAAATTAAAACCCCTTAAATTAATGATCACAAAAACACCTGTATTCGAATTAAGTTTTTGTTGGATGCATATTCGACATTCTTGTAGGTTTATAGGGTAATGGAGAAACTTAATGCAGAATCGACGGGGTCAGGATGATCGGTGACCTCCGAACCCGAATGCTTCATTGAGCACAGCAGCTGAGCGTTGTATCCATTGAGCCGTTCGCGCTTGCCACCGCTCGGCGCTCAGTGCCGGCACTAAACATCGAACGCGTCACACGCGCCCTGTGCTGCGTAAACGCTCACCTTTGCCTCTTTATTATTTTTTTTTACGCGCGTCTACGTTCGGCGGGAAGTTTGACAGTTGACTTTGTAAAAAACTATTTTTAAACGCTGTAAATTTTTTGGTGGATTATTTGGTCAGTGAAATGTGTGTTTAGATTGTGATCGCTCCGATTTGCAAACAAAACGTTGCGAATTACCGAGATGACGTCTGTGTACCATGAGGTGAGCGCTCGACATTTTCCCCTGGCATTTAGGTTTTTGTTGTGTAATTTACTCTGTAAATTGGACCCTAACCGTCGTTAACCTTTTCACAGTCTTTCTTTCTGTATTTGAGTAAAGTTATAGTAATTATAAGATGATTGTATTTAAAAACAACATACTGTTATATCGTTCGGTCAGACCTACATTTTTATTGAGAAATGGGCCAACAACTTGTTTTCGGGTACACTTTTGATCGTTCCACCTACTTTTCGTGTCATCATAACATAAAGAAAGGTGGCAGAAAGACAATAAAATTGGACATCGGTTTAATAAAATCGCTAACTTTATTGATATGTTAGGTAGGGCCTATAAACCCACTAAACGACGTTTATGACCTGGTGCTTCAAAATTTATTGCATAGTTCGGAGATGCACATGTTATTAATGCTTTAATATTTAAACTAAAGGGTATTTCCCTGAGATGGGTTATAGGATGGGTTATTTTAAAAAGACCTATGGAAATGTGGACTTACCTTAAAAATAAGGCTCCAAATATTACGGAAAATAAAGCTTACGTCCCTTACCGATCAAAAATTCGTGTTGCAGTATGGTGGCGCTCTGCTGCATCGAGTCATGCTTGCGACCTAGCCTTTACCGGAATTTAATTGAATGCCTTTCTGTCTAGACTTTGATTGAGGTGCTGGCTTTGACATTGCTTTGTTGCGTCGGAGAATGTTATACAAGTATAGGTTCTGTACTTTCTGTTTTTGTTTAGTGTCAAGGGAATGCCTAACTGAAGAATCTAATTGTTTCTAAGATGTGCAAGGTGTTTAAAAGATACGTGGGTGTAACTGATTTTCTGTATCTTCTGTCTTTGTCATAAACAATTTTTATGGTCGAAAACTGCTTTTTTTTTATTGAATGAACTGTAGTTATTTGTAGCTATATGTTTACTTAATATCAAAATACTGTAGAAAACAAAATCTAAACAAACTAAACCAGTGTTTACGCCAGTTACCTGTTAGTCTCATGTTTTTAACACGTCTGCGTGTTATTTAGTCTGTTTGTTTATCTCGTTATCGGACGGTAATGTTTGTATTTCCATAATATAAAGCGGGCAGCGCAAGGTGCTTTCGCTAGCTCGTTAGTTGTTTGCGCCTACTATTTGCATTCAATAGGAAAAATGTTTGTGAAGAAATATTTAGGCGATACGTGCTTATTTATGTAGGAAAATAATATTAAAATACAACATACAGGTTAGACATTATTTCACACTGTCTCATTTTGTTACAGAAAATCACTAAAAGTTTTTTTGAGTTTAATAAAGATCACACGTAAAACAGAGTAAATATTGTCAGTGATATCAACAAAGTTGGATTATAGAATAAACATTTATATTTAATAAATATAAATGTTTACCGTATCATAGAGATTGGAAGGAAACTCTTATCATAACCTCGACCGTTGCGTTTGAATATCGCCTTACGTCCGTTAGCAAATATTGAAAATCGATTGCTATCAATCCAATACAAACAGTTGTAAAAACATCTGAGAATTCTTCGGATGGGCCTCTTGTGACTCATAAGTTCATTGTAACGGATATGTATTATTGATATGAATTAATTTTTTGCTATATTAGCTATATATACACGTTTACTTTAGACGATAATATTTTGGGGTACCGTCGTAAGAGGTGACTTAGGTATCAGAAGGGTGGTCAACAACATCCACATCGCAAAAGCTGCGCCGTGAGATTGCCAACACACTTGCCTAGCGCGGCAACTATGGGCAAAAATCCCCCTTTCTTGGGGAGGCATATGTCCAGTAGTGGACTTCTAATAGCGTTAATGATGATGGTTACTGTAGGAAACAAATCGTCAAGTGGAACTAGAATATCAGTAATCCTGCCTGATAACTGACAGTTAACGTCTATTGTCAAGTATATGACATTCCATTAGCGTCATACGGTGAGTTGATTTGTGTAAAAGATTACAAAAGTCGACACATGACTTATCCTTATAGCAATTCATCCCGGCCGTACGGGTGATAGCATTTATGCTTATATCTGCATCTGTTCCAGTATTTCTAGCGCATGCCATTAAAGCTGGCATGCATGAATTTTAAGGAATTAATCATTAATTAAACTTATCTGTTCACGGCTTTAAAACGTGGTTTATTTTTTGGTCATTAAAGTGTAAACGACATTGATTTAATTAAATTGTTTTTTTTATTAGATATTCGTTAAATATATTTACACCCACAATTTTTACTTTCAAACCTTTCTTATTAGCCCTTTCGTCTATGATAAAAACCGCATGAAAGTTCTTTCAGTAGTTTTAGATTATCACATTTAGATACACGAATAGGTGGGGCGAATTGAGGATTACTGTCAATGATCACTCGATATTTTTGTGTTGATATTTACTTGCACTGCTTTGTTTTATAGACAAACTTTCTCCCTTTCAAAACTTTGATAATACCTACGTGTTGAATCCTCATTATTCTTGTTTGAAGCTCATTGGCCACTTTCACTATCATTATTTTTGAGCATTATTTTCATATTAAAGGTCATTCGTGGCGATCGAGCAAACGGCCAGTAATTCAATGGAAAGTTAACGTAGATAACACAAAAAAGATTTCGGACTAGCAACTAGCGTTGGATCTAAATAGCTATTCACGATTATATGTATATCAATCCAACAGTCATTATTTAGATTACAATTCTTCATTGCTTAATACAACGGTAAGGAACTAGCTCGGAAGCCGACTTAAAGAATAATGTTTTATATTTGATGTTGATAAGTCCCGTTGAGACACCATACTAAAGTGTAAACTGCCTGTCGTACAAAACGTATAAATATAATCTGTAGCCTGAATCGTTCTTTACTTTATATCGGTCAACTTACCCAGAACCAAAACATCACTCAATTCGGTTTACCGGCATCTGTGAGAGCATAAAGAACAGACAGGCAAAAATTTCGCATTGATAATATTAATTTAGATAAATCTAACTGATGTCATAGTGGTTAAACACCTGGCCGATGTAGTCCCGTAAATAATGGCGATTAGACTTCAGAGCATCATATCTCATAAGTAAGGTCTTAAACTACGTAAATGCACAGTAAAATATTATCACAAATAAGTATCACAGCTTTCGAAAATAAAGAAGAATTGGTATCGGACGCACCCGTTACGTTTATTTTAAATCATAAATTTGAAACGAGTTTTGTGACTCAATTTAATGTACGAGTGTCGGTCGGTATTTAAGTAACATTTGACCTGCTACTGGCTGCACATTACATTAGTTCTTAACGGTAGTGGTAATTAACTGATGTGAGTCTTTAATCTGGACAGGATTATTTCCATTCATGTATTTAAACATAACCAATTTAAAAATACCACTATTTTATAGTGTTTCAACATATGTCGAAACGTTACATGAAAACTTAACTATACTTGTTTTGAAAGAACCCTCGATTGTTTAAAAAAAACTCTTTGCTGAGACGCTAAATAACGTAACCATTGTTTCTTTTAAGTTAACAAAACTGAATCTTGCTTATGATTTGGATTTCATCAGAACTACAAACAATAGTCTTAATGTAGAGAAAATAAAACAAATTTTTTAAACTACATTCTTATAAACCCCACCATAGTACGACGTAAGTGCGAAAGCGATTACTGTATAGGAACTTGAAATTTCGAAAGCAAAAACTGCACAAAATTGCGCCGTGGAATAGTATAATATCTATTATCAAACCATACACGGTTACACGGGATACCAATCTTCCTCAATTCGCCATCAAGCAGGGATAACCGCTATCTCGACCCGGTGACCTTAAACCGTGGAGGGTTCAAAATGGTCAGACGCCCGTAGGGAGCGATGAGATCACTTGTGACTCATACCCAGCCATTCATGAATACAGGTCTCACATGACAGCTTAAGCAGAGGAATTTGAACTTAGCTCATCAGTTGATGAACGATTAGACGCTTTTAGGATTATTTCACAGAATCGTGAAACCCTGCTACTCGAGATACTTGTCCGAATCCCGTTACCAGACTTGAAGGTTCCAGAGGTTATATAAATAAAAACTGGTAATAAATGGAATGATACTTTTTTGAAGATTTTTTTTATATTACCTCTCGTACCTTTAAGTTTGTATCTGTGTGTATTTTTATTAAAAAATACACGTTATGGCCTATTCCATTATTTCACTTGAACCCTACTCAAGTTTCTAGACACTAGAAGCCAATATTTCGGTTGTAAGTAAACCCAACTTTCTCCTGAGTACACAAGATTCAAAAAAGTCAAATGACTTTTACAAACCTCGGCACATTCCAATATGCCTTTCTATCGCTTGTCTAACTGTTTCAATAATTTTCGTCCTCTATAATTATTTAATTATTTTATTCCGTTTATCTCAATACGTTTTTATGGTGCAAAGTTAATGATAATAAAGCGAACACTAATTCTTATAGCATAGAAACCTCTATATCCAAAGCTTCAATCGGCATCAATCCAGCCGGTTTTATTTTACGATTCCAGGTCAGTGTGGTTTAATCACAAAACTAACGTGTTTTTGCCGATCTCAAATACAAATTGTATGAGTCACTAGAGTAGGATTATCTCTCATGGGAATCGGGCGGGGAGTCATTAAACCATAGGGGCGTTGATTGAGTAACTCTTCAGATGGGCATGTAGTCTGTAATTATTTGATTAAAACGCGAGGCCACTCCAATAAAATCAATAAAATAATTGATTCTACTATTGTTCCGATGACAGTATATAGATACGTTGGACAGTCAGTGTTTTTGCTTCAACAAATCAAATCGAATCTGGAACGGAGTCGTTCCACATACGATTAGTGTTTGTAATTTATGCATGGACCGTATTTTCCATTAGCTGCGACACATACGGTAATTAATGACTAGGAAACAAAACGTCGTCCCCATGTTCCCATTCATATGTGTGTCCCCGTCAAAAGCACTATTATTTGCACACCGCCAATATTGTCTAGCATTTTTTGGCTTCATTGTCCAACTTTTCGTCACGCCATTCGACTCTTCGAGGTCAAGAGGCCTCTGAATAGAATCATACACCTAAGTATTCTATAGTCCTACCACACAAATAAAATTAATTATTATTTTCGCTTGGAATGATAAAGTAACTAACATATTTCACTAGAAGCTGTATCTAATTCCTCATACTCTTGTTAACCAAATAAACTAGTGGCAGTGTGTAAGAAGCATCAAGTGTAACAACTATCGCACAAATACCAATGAAATAAAACATAGGTTGGCAAAAAATGCTCACACGAAATGGAACCTGCGGTTAACAACTCGAGCATATTATTTAATGACTCATTGCGAGTTATAAACAGCCTTGTACAGTACCGATGGATCTGAGCTGAAATAGCTCGATGATTATCTACATTTCCAAATTCGGCTGCATTTTGTCCCATTAAGGATTTACACAATGCGAAATTGAGGCTATCAAGGAGTTTAAATTAAAGCCCCTGACTTTTAATTGTTCACATTGTTGTGTAACTAAGCACGCCTTGTTGGGCATGAGTAGTCTTGTTTGCAAAGATCGACCGTGGGAGTGATTCTTTTCTTGACGGTTGACTGATATTACCGATTACAAATAAATTAATGATTGCACTGTGGAGCAATCGAATCTAAGAAACATCGACAATGCTTCGTTTGTATAATTAGGCAGTTCAGTTAATCGCTTGAATTAATAAATATAAGTGGGCTAATGAAAAAAAGAAAGGTTAATGACTTGACGAACGCGTAAATTGTCGAAAAAAAGGTGCCAACACGTTAGATTAAAGCGTATTAAGATAAGAATCGAATAAAACTACCAATTGGTTTTATTTGATTTCTTATGGAATATCAATGAGCGTTTGACTGCTTCGCCCACAGCGAAACGATTGAATCCATCACGGGATTTGATAGGCGAGAAATTTTATAGGCAGCCGAAACCACTTGACCTCGCCTCTGGCTGTTAAAGACCACATTTCTGGCCCATCGCTCTGTCGACCGGGAGAGACGCTTACAAAGCAGCTGTTGGTACTGATAAAACATTGTTACGCAGTTTTGTCGTTAGAAATTCCAAGTGATCAGCATAAATAGGCTTGGTCTGCGGCTTGATTGAGACAACGGTCTGTTCCGGCTCCATTGGTGCATGTCCGCTGACACAGCTATCAGTTACATTTATAGATATCTCTTTACACCTAAGTATATACGAGATATTGTTTGTTCCACTCACATGCGAAATTTATATTATTTCTATATCTACCGGCAAAATAGTTACACTTAATAAAAATTAATGTGTCGTGACTCCTTTTCATAATTTTAGAGTAATTTATTTAAATAACAGGATAATAACAAAATAACGCTAGTCTTTTTACGCGTTTGCTACAATAACAGAGTAATTATCGTTGTGGCAGCGCTATTGTATCATAACTATAATTGTGTACCTTGACAAAACGACGCCACTTGTCCTGAATAAAGAATCAGAGTAAACAATAAAGACACTCCCTAAAGTAAACGAGCTCGTCGTTCATATTGAACGACTGCTGTTCATTAAATATTATGCCATGCTTAATCAATCTGTGGTTGCACTTGACCTTGACATTACATAATTTGCCCAAACTTCGGAATATCGTGTCGTAACTCCGACATTGTGTCTGTGCCTTCAACTAACGTAGCTATCTGAACTGTAACAAAAGCGTGTAAATTAAGATCGCCTTGAGTGCCCATTACCTTATCTATCCGATGAAGATTTGGATCAGCTATAAATTAGATCGATGGAACAATGAGAGCAGCAGATATATGGTCGGAGACTTTCCAATTGACCTTTAAAGCAGGCACAAAGGTGTGTGGAAATAGTCCAAGGCCAGCCGGCGATGGCGGATTCGAATCCGGCGGTCACGAATTGTTCAGATCGGGCTCACCTTAATGTCTGATATTGTCTGCAGTCCTGACACATAGTAGAAATACTAAAGTTAGCTAGCTATCTTCGAGCCAGTTGTATACCACATTACAGTTAACCAAAGATTATTTATTGGTATTTTCCCATACCTTAATTAGGATTATAAGTAATAAAGGTATTTATAGCAAGGTAACTGTAAAAAGACTAGACTTAGAATCAGTTAAATGTTAACTACTTTGTTGTCTTTATCTGTGAATGAATTGATAAGGCGTTTGGTTATAACTGGATTAGCGGCAGCAGTAATGTCAATACTAATGTGCGGTTCAACACGGATCTTTAATTGCAATTAGTTGGTGCTTAGACGGAAGTGGTTTATGGTCTCCACGCACGCAATTCTGACACTGTTCGTAGCTTATTTGAGATCTTATTGTAGATTTGTTGAGTAAGTCTAACTTGAAAAAAAATATAGCTTCAACGGTGTTTCGTTTAGACTCAGGTTTATTTGCGTAAAACTATTTTTTTTTTAAATATACGTCAGGTTAATAAAGGAAAATTCCTGATTTTACATGACTGCTGAAATGCTGAGATGAAATATATTACTACCAGCAAAACAAAGTATACTCATGTCACGTGATCTCGTCTCCTCGTAATTTGGCATCAAATGACTGGAATTTCTGAGCTACCGTGGTGCTGGCTTCATTCATATCACCACGGTCACGACTGATGGTTTGGGGAGGCCGTTCACCGTATCTAATGGACTTTTTGTCAATGCTAGTCCGGTTTCGTCTCCTGCAACTGTTAGTTAATAGTGAGCAGTAGCTTCAGAGTAATGGTTGCAATTTTAAATACTGATTTATCCAACAACGATTTGCTTTTAGACATATGTGTTAGGAGAAAAGCTGCCTAATATGCTATGAACATGACACTTACCAAACCAAATTTTGTGTATTTTTTATCAATAGACGGAAACTTGGTAAAGAAGTTTGTAAATGCCTATGTAATTTGGAATAGACGTTGCCTAAATTAGAATGTATGCCAATGAAATTTCACAGTATTAATTCAGATTAAATATGAATTTTTCTGAGATAGGATGACTAAACTATATTTGAATTTACATCAATTAGCAATCTTCACATACCTACTGTTCAAAAATGCTTAGACATCTTCAGCCACTTACAATCTAGTTCTTTTTAATATAAATAAATGTCACTCGAAAGAATCTGATGCTTTGTATATCTCGATGTTTAGATTTTAAACGAAGCCTTATATATCATTTTTCATGACAATATTTCAATACATATAGTCTTGTGTCATTTTTAATACTTTTATTTTTATAAATTCAAAACCTTTTTGGGACACTGAACAACTATTATCTGGTTAAAACAGTTCATGTGGTTCGCGGATCTGTATATTAAACAAAATATAATAATAATTTGTTTTTCTCTTAACAAATCTATTAGTATAACTAATCTTTCGATTTATAATTTGTAGGAGACTGGAGTCTATAATAGGCCGTGATCTGCATGTATTTTAGAGCACCAGGCCTCCAACCCTCTTATTTGTTACATTACAGTACATTATATTTACATTTGCTATTTATTACATTATATTTCATCTTATTATAATACACATATTAAAGACTAGTGTGTGTGTTTTTGTACGTGGTGCCAAATAATTATGCTCGATAATTTTAGCATTATTAGCATGCGTTTTGCTAGCGTCGAGTAGTCATCTCACATATTTTAAGGCTGTTATCTGTTTCCCAACATAGGTGTATATGCAAATATCTGAAAGCTGTCAGATAACCTACTTACCGAAATGAATGCTGAAAGTGCGTACCCATTAATTTACAAGGCGTAAATGTCTATTACTATGTGGACGTATGTTATTTTGAAGATTATTAGAGATCTATACAAATATATAAATTTAAAGCATATAGTTTTATATGAAATTAAAAACAGATCCTTAAACAAACACATAATTGTTTGTCCTTGTTAATGTCTTTCTCCGATATCCAAATTTAGAATTAATGATAGCTGAGAGTTATAAGAGTTCGATTCAATAAATTAAAACAAACTTATTTGAGTTTGAAAATAAAAGCATAATAATACAAAACATTTTCAGAAATATATTTATCCAAAATTGTTGAAAAGGTAATGCTAATAAATTTTTAAAATAATGCTACGACGAACGTTTTATACTAAATAATTCGAATTTTACAATCGATTCCATCTTCGAAATGTTTATTAATAACTTCCGACTGTAAACTCGTGACCCGTAATTCCGTATAAGAATCACTCGACTATTCATGAAAAAGATAGTGGAATCGGGTATTTGTAAAAGAAAAATGATTTATATTGACGATACATTTATGAAGGAATGTTTTTGTTAGATGTTACATAATATATCCGACAGTTCGAGTACATAATACGTTGATGAATAATGCATACATTGAAATGCATTTATGAAATTATCATCATCATTACAGCAATTGGAACTCCACTGCTGGCCATAGGCCTCCCCAAGAAAGGGTTAATTTTGCCAATTTTTGCCGCCCTGGGCCAGTGTGTTGGCAATCGTAGAGCGCAGCGACGGGGATGCAGCTGCCCATCCCCACCCTGTGCATTTGAGCAACACTATCCCGGATGGATATACCGCCATCTGTCGGTTCTGGAACTTAGTCGCCTCTTTCGACATCTGGTAAAGAGGTAGATACTATTCTACTCTGCCGGTATCTCACGGTCTATGATAAAATAATGAAAATAAACGAATATGCTGCCAATTTTATACATCATTTGATAGTAGTTTAATGAAAGTATAGATAAATTAAAAAAGGCATTTGATACTACAAGACCTTCACGGCTATTAAATGGCACATATTAGTACAATTACTCATTGGGAATATAGCAGATGAAAGAGACAATGTCCTCCATATCAGCAGTGTATCAGACCACCGGCGAGGGTATTTGCATATCGCAGGAACCTGTTGGGCACTCCAGCCTGCCTGTATCTATGTTAATTGACCGTTAGAAGCCCTTTTTTACTCGGCCACGTTCATTTGTAGCGGCTCTAACATTTGTTCCGGCTTTTACTACGATGCAAGGTTTTTTGTACCACTGTGACAGTTTCAGATCACATTAAAATCTGAAGGGTCTGTTCATCTTTGTGCGATGGATATTTAAGATTAATTTCATACAATTTCTTACAAGACTCGTAGAGGCAACTGTCGTATACATTTTTCTTATATTAATATCTAGCTATACTACTTCGTTAATAAGAAATTTTCAACTTAATCTCAAAAGTCATTCGCCTGCGCGTATCAGTAAATCTAAATCCAATAAGCGGATTATTTCTGCTTCAAAGGTGTTAAAGTTAAGATGTCACAACCTTTGGTTCCGCTGATGCATTGCGCTGTGATGTTTTTTTAACAGTACGTACAAGATTTAACGGCGCATTATGCTAGAGCAAGGTTAAATATAAAATGTCAGGTAGGCTGTCGGGACGATGAATGCTTGCTAATGTGTGGAACGTCGCGGATTACTCATGCTTGTCTGATAGCGAGTTGATGTTGTGCCGGCCCGCGTGCGCTTGCGCCGCTGACGGTCAGAATGTATACCTAGATGCTGACAAGTTTATTTGTACTTGAATATGTTTAGATAAACTCTTATCGACTATCCTTTTACGTATATATATTTTCTCATATCGACTCTACTAGTAAAATAGACTTTACATATATTTTTTACATTACTTTGCTTAATTCCGTTTCCAGTTTTAAACATATATTTTTTTTTACAAATGGACGTTGATTGCTTTATAAAGTAAAATCAAAGTTGTCTATCAAAAATCACGTTTCAATTGTTGCACTACGCAAATTTAAAAGGTTAGGTTTCGTTTTCTATTTACCATTCTACGCTAGTCCATTAACAAAAATTTTTAATACATTCGTTCGGCTGTCACTATCGCTTTCTCTGGCGTAGGCAGGTGATTAGAATTCTGTTCGCATTTGTAATTCTACGAACAATTACAATCACCTACTGTTTATGCTCACAGTACGACGTGTTAATATCTTGCTAATTTTGGGTTACTTTTGTTGAAAAAAGATGTTCGATTTAATTTTAGTGTTTTGCCAAGTGAATTTCTATTATATTCCTTCATAAAATGACCTCAAATTGTTTACGGTGTAGTTTTAGCCACACAACTAGTTTATACATTATCCTATTGAGACATTCAAAATATAAAACACATTGTATAACGTTATTCCTGATTCTAACGTTGGCTACCAGATAATTTAATTTATATATTAACATGAGGGTCACGAAAAAGGTATCTTTTGATGCATGCACATCATCAGACGCATTCTGTGCACGTAAGAAACGCGTGTTTTCTAGTGAATGGGTGTTTTGTTTTACTGCGTTGTTATTGTTATAGCCATGGCCATTATCGAGCTTTAGGAAATGAATATTTTATTGTTTTTTGTAAACTACATTATTCCAACAATTTCCGTGTGGTGGATGGCGCTGTTATTTATTATCTACATATTATGTTGATGTCTAGATTGTTTCATAAAATGTTTAATAATTTACTTTTGTTCTAAAGCCTTCTTGTTTATTGCTTTGTTTTTAGGCTCACAATTTTTCAGTAGCAGTAATAGAGTACATCATACATAAACGTATATGTTTTAACGTATATATTTGCTGTCCCAGCAAATGTTGTTCTGCCATATAAATAATATAAAATTTCTATTTTACTAACACAACCAATAAAAAATAGGGGTTAGTGATAGCAGAGTGAAAATTTAGGGTTGCATGTATTTTTTAATGTCGCATTATAAAAAAGAATGACCAAGTTAAAAATAAATGTTAGCGTTGGGTAACCCATATTACTTAGAGGTATGGATATAAAACTTCATAAGAATCGGTGAAGCCGTTTCAGAGGAGTATGGTAACAAACACTGGCACGAGAATTTTATATATTAGTTATTTACGTTAATTGTATGACTAATCTGAATGAGGCATATATGTCAAGCAGGTAGGCCTGCCTTTATATAGCTATATAATTTAAAATTATCTCCTCGATTCCAATGAATTTAAACTATATTATTAATTCATTTACCTTTACGTATGTAAACAATCCATTATGCCCACGCTATACCCACCTACTAATTGCTAATCTATTGAATTTGCCAGTGTTATTATTCTTTGTTACTTGTTTTCTTCTAAACAACATTACTCTCCTCCATTGTCTGTCCTATTGTGTAAGCTTGGTTTTAATTAGATGCAACCATTCGGTTATTGTCTGAAGATGCGCTATGTTACGGCGCAAACGAAGAAACCGAGCGGGGTATGTGACCTTTTGGTCCTATTATTTTTCTTAATAGAATTTTTGATTACGGGAACTAGTGTTTGTAGAAACCGTGAGTTTAATAGCAATCTATATTTATCTCAAAAACAATATATAAAACGTCGTACCTATGTTAAAACGGTTAATAATTTTACCTCGATTTAAAAAGACTTCGAACACATTCGATTATCGTTTATATAGAGTACATTTTAAAGGCATACAATAAATCATTGTTATAAATACAGTGCTATTGGCATAGTGCCTATGAGCTAACCATGTTTATATTACTAACAATTATAGTGTTCCATATTACCTTCCTGATTTTATTTACCAAATAATTGTTAAAAATTGTTTGTGAAATTGTTGTAATGGTTACTGGGAAACATGCAAGTCCTAGTGTGGCAACCATCGATAACTGTATTAATCAGTTTGTTTTATTTAATTTTTTTTTCTCTACATCTCATACATTGACCAGACTCCGTGATAAGTCGTTTAAAGAACTTGTGTTACAGACACCAGACAACAGCAAAATCACAAATATACTACATAAATACATATATTTAAGACCCAGACAAAGAACAAATATAAATATCGTCATATAAATATTCGTCCTGGATGGCAATCGAACCCACGACCTTTGGTGCACAAGATAGGATCACTACCATGTTTGCGCCCGTATATTATTGTTATTTTAGTACTATTATTTGCAGTGCAATGACATACATCAATCAATAGACACGCAACGAGTAGACAGTGCGATCTTAATCATATCAACCGAACCCTTTCCGCATAAGTCGGTTACTTTACCCATGTCGCAAGCGCCAGTGAAGATGGTATCAACCGCCCACTCTTTCACAACAAAGGCTCTAAACGCCCAGATAAGCCGTTGTGCAAAACGGACAAATGTGATTGATACTGATTACCCGCATGATCATGTTTCGTAACCATTCAAAGTGATGGGTTCGGAACATTGCTCTGTTTCTGTTATTCGAGGACTAGACCATTGTGAAGCAGCAATTACTTTTGCAAGGGATCAGAGTACTTGAGGTTACACCGATATTAACTACGCTTGCCTTGTAGGCTGAGTTAGCGATATAAATCTAATTTTAAGAGACGTAAATTTCCGGATTCCTGTTAGATGCAAAAGTTATGTTGTCGAAGTTTTCTGCGTCCGTTACCAAAAGCTAATACTAAAGCAAACAAGCCGATTATGTGTCTTAAAGCATATATAAAAAAATAGATCGTAAGCGTTTCCCCTGCGGCTAAAATTAATGGGCTTACTGAATAAACTCCACATCGTTATCGATTTGCTCGACCCGTAAAGTGCGCTGTTTATAATTTGTAAAATAAGATATGATTATAATACTTTATATATATACTCATAGATACGATTATATTAGTGGCTTGATTAGGATAAATAAAGGTCTTTGCTCCCTGTAAGTATTAAACCAATAAGTTGAAGTAACCAACGTTGAAAACATTGTGTTGTAGAGCCCCAGCACCAATGATTATGTCAACAACCTTTGCTGTAAAAACTTCACGTGTGAAGCCCAACATTGCGTAATTGAACCTTTCGTTTACATTGACGGATTCAATGAGTGTAAACGCCATCATAAAAAGGCCTTCATGCAAACAAGATGCATAATAGACATTCCCCATTTGAGTTAATTAATATGTATGCCTTCACACTCCATTAATAAGATATGTACAGAAGCGTATTTCATATTTGTTCCTAATGAGTATGTGATGACTCTTACAAAATCTGACTTAAGAAGCTTTAAGCGGTTAGAGAGTGTAAAACTACCTGAGTATATTTGGTTATAGCAAAATCTCAAGTGAGCATTTTGAATATAGTGAGGTATAATGGTCCATAGAATATTCAAAATAAATTGAACAAATGATATCGGTGGCAACTAGTTATGAACTTAACCAAGAGCCAATATAAGCACTTTATTGTTGCTCCAATGTATTAATTCGAGTATCGATTATCAATAAAATGTCCACATAAAACCATCGTGAGTGAGTTTAATCGGATTACTTGGTCGTCACGATCGCACCACATTGGTGCCAAGGTCTAGTGTTCCTCTAATGTGCACCATTCATAACAATAATGTCTTGTAATCTCGCCAGTTGCGTGCACATTCAGCAAAAAAACATCTTTGTGGTTTAATAGAGGCTAAATTGGATCGTTTGTGGACTGGTGGCGTATGCCGAGGGCGATGTTTTTTATGAAGTGCACAATGATGAATCTCTTCAAAGAACACGATATGCTATTACTTTCAGTTTAATCGGTACATGATAAATGGACGTGTTTATATAAATACTAGTCAAACGAACTATTCTTAGGTCAAGGTATACGTTTGTACGGCAAGCTATGAACAAAACGAAGTTTTGTAAACTTTTAAAGAAAACATAATTAAATTGGTTTTATGCTTTATTAAACTAAATGCTGAACTTTTATAAAAGATAAGATTTGCTGGAAAATTTTATCAGCATTCCAGACTCGAACTTTCAAACCAGCGCACAGCAAATTCAGAAAAAGAGCTACATTTCTATGGTTTATCAGGAAATTTCAATAAATAGCAAAGATGCAACGTAATTGCTATAGGGAATCATCGATCACCGATCACTTTCGAAACCTCAACCTCTTTCTGACAGGGCAGTGCTTTTTCGACATCGTCCGTATCGATGCATCTCGCTTGTATCGATAAATCTCTCGCGATTATCAGCAACATCTCGATTCCGAAGGCGCGTTTCTGCCTCGCGTCCACTCAGCTTTCTCCAGCCTACAAAAACCGGTCAAGTGTGAGTGGTGCATAAGGGCTTTGGGCTTAGTATGTCAAGGCCTTGGAATTTTGTATGTTATGGATACGCTAACCGAATACATTATGGGATATTATTAACCGGCTATAGTTGAATGGCTTTAAATTCCATGCTATAGTGAATAGGAAATTCATTTCCGCATAGTTATTTGTTACAACGTTACATAAAGGGTTATTTACGTTTTTTTCTGCATAAGTTATTACGGGAGCAAAATAATTAAGTTGTATAAATTTACTGGTGTTGCAACCAAAATAATAGTTTGGTAAGCGAAAGTTTAGGTGTCCACTGATTGTTATAAGAGATCGTGTAAAACATACCAAACACGGATCTCATTACGTGTGCAAATAGGCTGCGATCAATATCGTATCGATCGATATCGCCCCGGGATGTTGTGCAATGAAAGTTGCAATTATAGTTAGTATCTACTTGATTAGCAATTAAGCAAAACGGTGTTAGCACAAGATCTGTATTTTTATAATAATTATTCACTTCCTTTGTAGGTAGGCTGTTACGATTTAAAAATATAGGTTGGCTGTGAGATTTTATTAGGTAAGGCCTCGTTGGTCTACCTTATTAGCATACACACGATAGCGTCATTGTTTTAAGCCTTAAAGAATACAAGTCCAAGTGAAATGAATAAAATTAGGGCGGACATAGAATTTAGATCTTTGTCGGAATAGTAAAGAGATTGCGACTATGGCCATATTAGAACCAGGGGACAGATACGAACCCTCCCCGAAATTGAATTGTCACGTAAAAGAGTATATAGCCAATATGGAAACCCTAATGTCTGAAGCCGTAGATATGCGAAATTACATATTATACGTAAAAATTCAGGTCAAAAATGCACACCCATATATATATATATATCTCTATGCAATTTTATTTCCTTAATAATAACCTATAAACTGTACCACTATAAACTGGTCGATTATAAACGAAGGAGCACCTAGATCCAGGTTTTTTGTTTGTATTATATTATTTTAAGTATAATGTATATACCGTACAAAATTTGCGTTTCTGTGCCACTTCTTGCGCATGTCCTGCTTATTTTAAAGTAGATAAACTTCCTGGCACAGCTGTGGTAGGAAATTACCCTGGATGCCATAAGCACCTTACACAGCCGACATCAACCGCGACTTGTGAGCCGCGATGGCCATTTTTTACGACACTCTCTCGGACCACCTGACGTTTTGTTCGTCTTCGATGTGAAAGTTACATACACGTAGGGCACCTTTTAATATAATCGATATTGGGCTCTCTTGTTACTAGCATGTAGGTATACTTACGTCCAATCATTCCTTAGTATCGGATTTAGGTACAGTTTAATAACTCTTATTAAGTTGTGAACAATCATTCACGAAAAGTTAAATTTTGAATTGCTTGTATTGATAAAAAAACATCATAACACAATTTCGTATCTTAATTATGTTCGTACTTAAATGCTGCATGGAAAAGTACCAAATAAATAATTCAAGCGTTCTGCAATTTCGTAATTATAACGAGCAGTAGACGATTGGAATAAAAACCTTAGTAATCATTCCAGTACAAAAACTAGTCGCCACTAAACAATTAACCCCGAATATCGGCAGCGACTGCGACCATTGTTGCGGACTCCGCGTGACATCACAAAAAAACTTACCCTCTACTTGTTTTGAAAGGCGCTCATCCAGTTCCATCATTTTGCTAGCACGTTCCGTAGGATTTTGTTGATTATTTTATGAAGATCATTTCTTTTCTATGGCTTTTACATATTATAAAATATAACATTTTCTCTATTAAAAACGGTTATCGAAAGGTCAACATCCGGTAAAATAGTTGATTTTATCAGGAGTAGAGAACACGTTAAAGCTAAAATTGTGTATATGACGACAGTTTAGAAAATGAACTATTGTAGAACGATCTTAGATCTGTGGAATGACTGAACTACTCCCTTAGATTTCGTTCATAATAAAATACACGGTTTATGTATTCACTTATAATCGTCCTTAAACCGTCATCTTCTCTCATATTAGTCTTATTTCACATTCTCCGCTTTTTTGCATTATATTTTTTTTTCTTCTTTACGTACTACTTATTGTATTGTATTATTTTTGTAATGTTTCCATTTATTCATTTTGTGCGGGGAAATGTTTTCTTTCTTTCTTTCATATAAACTATTAATACTCTTTTTTTTTCTGTTTAATTTTGGATGTAGCAGCCAATTAAGTTGCCAAACTGTAGCCTAAAATTTTGTGATATCACTTATTTGAATTGGCTTCTACTGGATGGACCCGAATAAATGTATTCACGTCAAAATTGCCTTTATAAGATTGAACCCTGAAAGTAAATATGAATAGGTCACCACCGGGGTGTGTCGAAATGTAGCAGATGTTAGGACTGTGTCCCCTACCACTTATTACATCTGGCCGGCACGTGCAACCCTAGCCTAATGCCACTAGTATTTAGCCCGCTCCCTTCCTTACCATAAAACCCTATTATTATACGATAACCTTATTCATATAATCCCATGCTATTCAGTTCATTTTCGTTTTTGCATTTGAAATGTTTATTATTTATTTTAGTCAATTTTATTTTAAGTCGTTGCCGATTATGATTGTGCGATCTGTGTTAGTAATGCTGTATTTCATATTTAAATAATAGTTTTAAATAACCGGTCATAAATAAAGATATGGTTTAATATTTATTTTGTTAAAGGGTCCTATGCAATTTATGAATGAGAGGGTTAGGAATGGGTGCCGTGTTTTTCTTTATTATTTGCATGATTATTCACTGTGACTAACAAGGACTGAGCAATCTCTCTTAAGTGTTTTATTTAAATAAGACCTTTCTCCACTAACGCTTTATTGTACTTAAAGACAGTTTGCTCCAGCAACAATATAGTGTTTTTCCCTTGGCCCATCTGTCTTCGCCGATGCCCGAGCCGTGTCCGACCGTATCTTCTAATTTACGATCGTGTCGCTCGATCGTATGTGCGCAATCAAACGCCGCCTCTTATATAGCTGTTACTCTTTTAAACTGATATTGTTACAAACCTATGATATTTCATAATGTATTAATGGTTATTACAATCTGTTCAATGATCTGTCATACATAAAAATATATATATACGGCGTTAAATCATGCAGTATCGGATACTTTTGCACCAAAAATGTAAACGATCTCTCTCACTTTTCATATTAAAGTCTCATTTGAACCGGTAAACAATTTAGCACATGATTGCGGAAATTCCAAGAGAATTAAGTCCGTCTCGCGTTTTAAATTCGGGGTATTTGTCGAGCATCGCCGTAAACGCAGGGCAACCGTCACAAATGTGGCACGCAACGCAAACAATTATAAGCGAAAATTATTCATAATTCCGCACACTCCTTGAATAATTCGGGCATGCGTAAAGAGCCTGGGATATAGCCGGAGGCAGTTTCAAAGCGGTCATTTGCCTCTTTCACTTGTGTAGCGTTAGACAGAGACGTGTTATAGGTCGATCTACACGTGGCCCTAACTAGTGTCAGTGGCAGAGCGTGGGAGATCGCCGCAGGTTTCGCAAAACTGTTATTTGCCATAACAAAATCAGGGTTTCTCGGACTCCTTTACTGAGTTAGTTAGCCCGCAAAAAATTAAGACAATTTATTCATGCGTATATTCTTTGTATGAACGAGGAAGTTATAAAATTCATTCATATATTACGGTTTTTAAAAAAATCTTCATAATATGTTAATTGCAATTTATTAGGAATCCTTACAAATAAAATTATATCCGATTATGCTGTGCCCGCGGTGTTGCACGCTACTAATAATAATAATAACATTACATGTACCGATCACACAACGATAAGTTTCACCATTTCACCTTACAAAGTACATAAACCTAACCATCTATCTTTACAAACTTTCATGTCAACGTTAATCATTTATAGGATACTCTACTACACTACTAAAAATATAAAGGGTCTTAATCTCAAGCATACTAAATAGTTCATCAAATAATTGATTATTTCAATGATCCGACTGATATTTGTCACATGTAAATGTATATTTTTGCAATGTCTAGTTCTCGTGGGCGGAGGTAATGCCGCTTAGGTATTCTTTAATAGGCAGAGTGAATATGATGTAATTCTATCTTATGAATATTAATTCTGTATTACAAATAGCTTGCACCTAAATTCCGATCCTTAAGATCTTGCAGAGGTCACATTGCCATAAAATTTACTTCTAAATTGAATCTGCTATATTAAAACTTAGGTTAAATATATTTAAGTATTTGAATTGTATAGGTACTACATTTTATAAAGTAAACTATTTAACGACATCGATACTGTTTTAGAATCCATGGCATGCATGTGATTTGCTATATAAGTAAGTACAATACGAATTTATTTCATAACAAGTGGCGCCACTTCGGGGAACGTAAAAATTACGAACTAGATTTTGACAGCATTGAAGGAAATGACAGATATGACAGATGTCTACAACACAGTTCTACGGGAGTATCTCGAGTAAAACCACATCTTATTTATTAATTGATTGTCACCACTCAGTACAAGGTTCTGAGTAACCTAATCTGAATAATTATTGTGTTGAGTCGTTTATTATAAATGATAATGAAATATTATATTGAAGCGAACACGACAAGTTTCTCACGCAGGTGTGAAATAGAGACATTGGTAATTAAAGCCCTGTCGCCTAATAAAGCAATAAATTCGTTTTACCGTCAAACATTATATTTATACACTATCCACAAGCCGAAGAACGGGTAAGGTAATAGCACCTAATAGCGGTCGCCGTGGTTCCGTATAATAAATCATGAAGCCACCCAGAAAGGGCCGATCACAACATAGTGTACCTCAAGTCTTTATCGAGAAGGTCAAAGAAAGCTGGTAGGCCTATTTGTGTGACTAGATATCTCTGATTCCACTTTTGTTTCTCTGATCATTTGAATCATTGTACATAACTTTAAACGTATTTTTTACTTTGCGTTCCGCTGGAAATTACCTGCACGGTCCTTTCCTAGGGTTTATGATATTTACATTCCAATTTTTATTAAAAATCCTGAAGGATTTTAAATTAACATTTTTGACTAAAAACCAGCTGATAGACAAAGTTCAGTATTTATAATATTAGTAAAGGATTTGACGAAGGGGTACTTTGAGGCTTCATTATATACTGTTTTTGTTGCACTATGTTGATTGTGTGGGCAGACGAGTGACGTGGATATTCAAATCTATCATTACTAAATTATTATGCAGGTGTGGAGCGGCGAGTAAGATTTTTTTAATTAGACGACTTTGTTAGACTATGATTGATCTGACTATTGCATTTATATAATCATTGCTTTGTATTTTTATATATAAGAAACAAACAAATTATCGTAGTTCACTTAGAAATATTTTTTATTAAAGGACTAGGAGCTACCTTCCACTCAATCTGATCTAGAACAGTGAAAAGGTCATGCCCTCAACGAGAATAGAGGGTTTCGTATGCCCTAAGGCGCTTATCATAAGACGCGTTATAAGGCAGTAACTCCGCTCTGAAAATAAATAAGGTAAAATATTTTCACTGCAATCTGTCCGCAGACAATCCCCAAATTTATCACAAGTGTTAAATTAGACGTGACTGTGACATCGCAACTTCGAAACAATTTTCAGTCACAATATTTTCCACAAAATTGATTTGTGTCGTAAATCTGGAACGGAATTGGCGTGTCGACACTACAATCCTGACAATATTGAGCCAACTCGACATAAAATAAAACAAATATCAACTGTAATATTCCAATTCGTGGTAGTCTAGACTAAAGGTGTTCCGTGTCACCACAGTAACAAAAGTAGATTATGTTGTTTTTAGTTTATAAAAATGTTTACTTCATCCGAGTGAGTAATATTTTTTTCTATAGGGGGTGGGGGTAGATGTGGGGGACGAACGGATACGAAATTAATATTTACTACTGAACTCCTTAATTTTTTAAATTATATTTAAGAGCCCAGAACCGGATACCTATAGACAGAATAACACTTGTTTATAACTGTTTTTTTATGTTTCTTTTCACAACACATCTTATTGACCTGAACCTATGATAAGTCGCTTAAAGCTCTTGTGATACGGGCTTCAGACAACAGAGGAATCACAAATATAATAATAATAATAACTTTATTCAACAACAAAAGGAAACTTCAACTAAAATACATTTTGATACTTAGGTACCTAAACTAGATCTAGCCTGTTCTTATAGGCACTTAATACACAAAACAAACACAATTATCATCATATAAGTATTCGCCCTGGGCCCACGTCCTTTGGCACAAAAGATAGGATTACTGCCATCTGCGACATCGGGCCCGTCAGAACGTAAATGTAATAAAAAAACTAAATGTATTGACGACCCGACAGATGGTGGTATATGTATCAAAATCAAAGTAACTTAAATGTAACGCTGTCGCAAACCTAAGCCCTCCACGTTTGCCCAGCGTGCGAATTACGGGTAAAATTCTTATGTTATTATTATATTATAAAACTTAAGTGGAGACTATATATTGTATTGTATATGGTATATAACGCCCAGGTCCAAATGAAACATCCTTAAATTTGTGATCATTATATTGTTTGTAAACATTCTTTACGTAACGTAGAAAAATGTAATGTACATACTGCATTTAATGCAATCCAATTGACAGAGGATATCTAAGTTATCATGTCAAATAGCAACACCTCGCAAATTACATGCGTCTACATATTGCGTGCGTAAAACATAGATATTTTGAGTGCATAAATAACGAACTCGCATTGACACTGTAATTGGCGATAATTTAGATAAGTCCACGAATTACTGGCAGTGCATAAGCATCGGCTAACCACTCAAGATTGGATAGTAATTGCTAAGTCAATACGTATAACTTAGAAAATTATTTCCTTCGCAGACTGGGTTCAATGCAATCTTGTATTAGGTTTTCTGTTGCAATGTGACCTGATACTTTGATGAGTCGTCATTAGAAACACATTAATTTGTCTGTTCTATGTTATTACTTGTTTATATTAGATGTGCAATCCGGACATAGATAAGGGAAGATATCAAACAATTTTGGGATTATGGCTATATTCCAAAAATGGTGCTAAACTTTTTATTTGTTCGAACTCCGTATATCAAGAAAGGTTTATTCCAATAATAATATTGTATTTATTCTATCGTAAATTTAATATTTTGAACTCCTAACAGAGGTTGGTCTTAACTTAAAAGTTCCTTTCTTCCGCGATTTTTTCTGCTAGTGTTTTTCTTGAAATCGCGATCGAATTATTTCGGCTTTGAAAGAATTTTATGTTCTTCCCTAGGTCTGTAGACATACTTTTGTAATTTTAATAATATTATGAAATTTATAATACAATTTTAAGTTGTATAACAAATATGTGTTTAAATTAATCCCCATGAATAAGTAAAAGGTAAACTTATTGCTTTTTGTAAGATTATATTGATCATGAAATTGCTCGAGATTGAATTGAATTGCTCTAACTTCTACTTTTAAGACAAGGGGTTGTTAGCGCCGACTCCTGTATCAGTCCCAATAGTGTTAATGGAAGCCTTTTCAGCATCAGTTTTGGTTCCATGTTCTGGTGGCTTGCGTAATGAACCTGCTATAAACCTAGTTTTAAGACGCGTCTAGTGTTGGTCAGACTAGTTTAAAACGAATGGCGCTGAATGACTTATTTTTAAAAATGACTCTTATAACCTCATAAGGTGGTCAGGGTCATTTGAGTAATATTGTAATAAGCAAATCTATACCTAAAGGAAGTTATGTTTTTTTGGTTTGATGGTATGAAAGTGCGTATGGTAGGCATTTGAATAACTTTGATAATAATAGGATGATATTTTAGCAGATATATGACTAGACAAATTAAATGGTTGAATTACCGTTAAATGTTGACAAATATGGACCGCTAAAGGCAAAATGATGTTTTCAAGTAAATATCTTTCACAGAGCCATCATCGGAACTGTAGGCTCCAGTCTAGGGAGTACAAATGGTTACTTGTGGATTCCGCCTGGCAACGGTACATCATGTTTGTGGAACAATACAAGGGCGAAGGCGGTTTCAAACAATAATGTGACATACACATCCACCACTTAATATGCGTTTACTTGTTTAGATAACCAACTAATTAAAATGTTATTATTATTATAATCCAAATATGAAAAGACACCAATATTTATGTACGGTAATCCATATCAAGCCAAATACCGGCTGAGCAGGATAGTACCTTCCCTGCTCCTCCTCAGCTGTCGTCAGAGGCGACTAAGGTACAAGAACCAGCGGTATATTCATCCGCAACTGTGTAGCTCAAATGCACAAGGTGGGGATGGGCAGCAGCATCCCCATCGCCAGAGCTACGCTCTGCCAAAACGCTTGAGGAGGCTATGTACAGCAATGAACTTTCAATCGAACGATGAATCCATTTCTGGGTATAGATTAAATTATAACAACATTGTTACATTCACGAAAGGTCCCTTGTGGAGCACAGTGCGATTGTGGGTATATTTAAAAAACGTTTAATATTTGAACCAGATTTATCTTTAGTCTTAGTTTGTATATGGCCTAAACAAATATACTATCAGGAGGTGAATAGTTCTATGGGTAAAAAACATTTATATTCGAATGTACCCCGGAAGCAAATTATGCTAATTACAACGGTTTTAATTTATCAGGGGTTAACAATAAAATTAAAACTACATTCAAGCAGTAGAATAGAAGTAGACCTCATAGAAAACTGTTCTGCATTGGTACCTCACTCTCATCTATTTCTACTGCCAAATAGCAGTATGCGCATAGTTGTCTTCCGGTTTGAAAGTTGAGACAGGCAGGGAAATTACTAGGTAACATGATATAATACCTTCAAGTCGCAAGGTTGCCAACGCGTAAGTGATATCCTTGTGATATTCGGGGCGTCTATAGGCTCCAGTGGCGCGAACTGATATTGTTTGTCGACCTAGTTTAATAAAAAAGAGGAATCCTGTAAAGATTACTCTACTGCTATGGAAACCGCCCTAAACATCCCGATCGAATAATATTAATAAATTCACACAAAATCACTTACATCAACCTGATTCCGTGATAAACAGATGAATTACAAATACGAGTATACTAATATACAGGACAAACATAAATATCATCATACAAATATTTGTCCTGGATGGGTTGGAACCTACGACGTTTGGCGTACAAGACAGGATCCCTACCATCTGCGGCATCGGGCCCGAATAGAAAATACATTATTGTTTTGGTATTTGTATCGTATACTCAATTCGAATACTAAGTGTTAATTAGCGCTCTCACCCACAAACTGTCTTAAGAATAAATCGCTGCCGCTCGTGATTTGAGCTGTTGTAAATATGAGGTGTCGCCTTGTCGCCGGCCGGCCATTGCAGACCTTGTCACTGGTAACCCACTAAGCGGCCGCAATGCACTCTGCCCACCGCACTCATAACTGGAAATGTTTATACGTTCAGATTTTACTATGCTGGTCCGCAGGTTCTCTATGGGCAATTTGTTGAGGTTTTACGAGTCCCATTTTAGTAGGTTCACTTGATTTTATACTACTTTCCTTCCATATATGAACTGCTGAGTTTATGAGAATAACTGTTTGATGCAAACTGTTAAAGATTCATCGTTATAACCTACAAAATGTATTATTATATTATTAAGAAAGTCTCGCTAGACCAATCAATTAAAGATCAATAATAATAATAGACGTTTTATTTCAGATAACATACAAGTTTTAAATTATACGATGTAGAATAGATCTGCCAAATTGTTCCTCCTTATGTTACGAACTAACAATTGCATTTCAATCCATCATATAATCCATTTAAGCTTGTATTTTTTCTTGTACAGTATATTTGCGGTACAGTATTTGAATATGCCAGAACATCTTTGTAATGTAGCCCGTTTTGCTGATACACTTTCCTTCACTTTCCCTTCATTCACGATATACACTAGAATCGGCTAAAAGTAGATCAGAACAGACCTCATCTAAGGAAGTCTGCTATTCGAGCATACTTCCTCCGGGATCTTCGTCTACCAACCGCTACATCAATTTTATGTACTCTTTTTTAACTCAAGGTTTCTAAACGTGAATTTCACGGAACCCTTTGGGGTCTTCCATTCCATTTCCATCACCTATAAAAGTATATTCCGCAATAAAACTGATAAATTAACTAATTGTTTTTTTTTTAATATAGTCTTTGACAAGGATCCGTCCGTTGAATTATGAATCCTGAAATGGTTTTAGGATCCTGTTAATGGTTCGTGACTGCAAAAAATTTTAACTGAATCTCATTTATAGTTTATTACTCACATTTTATTATTATATTTACTAGGTTTAGTATTAGTGTTATAACCGGGTAGAGCTTAAGTAATGCAATATGTTGGTCCATCATTTGACGCTCCCGATCATATAACATGATGTATAATCCTGCCCATTCAAACACCATCATCTTGTTAGCACCGGCCGCCCTTTGTTTGCTATTCTATGACTCATTTATTCTTGCACATGTAATTAACTCTGTGGTAATTAAGTAAACATAATAGCCTATTTTCCTCGGCGACCGGACCGAGCTATATTCATTTGTCTTCCTCACTTAATTATATTGCCTTTTAAATGTAGTTAACATTGTTGTGTGTTCGTTTGATTAACAACACTGGATCCTCTTTTGTTTGTTATGAAGAAAGTATTTTAATGATATATATAGATTTGTTAGGTATTAAGTTAGGTATTAAGTTAGTAAGAATTTTGCTTCTAAAGTTAATGATCAAATTATAAGCATATACATATATGTCATTATTTAGAAAGATTATTAGTAAAAAATGCCGAAAATTACGAATACGGTATTATGGCCCAAAAAATATTTTTGATTAAAGAATTCTTCGTAACGTTTGGTTATACGCATACGAAATTTTAATTGATTGTTGGTTGAACATGTTTATTAATAGATCTTAAAACTATTTTTTTTTAATTACGTGTATCTAACTTTTCGGTAAACATCGCATGCATTTTAACAAAACCTAGTGATACTCTATCTTATAACTATTATATTTATACTAAGACGCCACATTTCAAATTATGCTAATTTAACATTCAAATTGTAAATAATGAAAACTCTTAATACACAAGAACGTTACTTTTTGGCATGGTTTAAACAACCATTATAAAAAAGTATTTTATTTTGTTATGACTTACGTCAAAAACTACTAGACCCATTAAAAAAACTCTTTAGCCATTTGAAAGAAACATAAGCCATTTTTATTTTCTGAAAATAGAATAATTGAAACATGTATAAAACTACTGAACTGATTAATGGTAAGCTACATTATCCTTTATATTTACTGTTTTTGACTTAGACTTTGTCTACTGACTTCTTATCAGAACGCCTCTTAGGGGATTTTAATCAAAGCTAGCTTATATCTATACCAAGTTTCAAACTAAACATACCAAATTTAATTTTCATGTTGTAGAAATGTAATGAACCGACATATTTAACATTTAAAATATTAACATGGATATCATCTATTTCTATCTTATCTATACTATCAAAGAGAGTAGGTATTGCCGGCTTCCGGGTGGCTTAACGCAAAAACTGGCAGCTAGTCATTACCCCCGATATAATTTCATTGAAATGTCTACTGCGCTGCTTTCATACTTTCCTGGTACTAACCTGAAATGTCGACTAACTAGTTTCTGAGAACAGCAATATAAATATTGCAAATATAATGCTTTAATTATAAAATTATCACCATATTATAATTTCTAGTGTCCGCTTTAATAATTCCGTATTATCGTTGACATTGTTGAATATCTATGATATTGAACATTTATTTTTACAAGTTTTCATCAATATAATATCCACAACCCGAAATAACATAGACAGAATATATATATATCATAATTATATTATTTATCATTATTGCGAAACTAGCACAAACACTGGGTCTATCCATATTAGATTGTAGTCGTTAAATTTAGTATTAGACCAGACTCCAAGCTGAGTTCTACAATTTTAAGCATATTTTGTTGCACTATTTACGAGTATATGTTAACTAACGTAAAGTTTCCTATAAATACATCGTGGCGAAATGAAAACGTAGTAATGTATGCCAAATTGCCAACACGCTAGCCCAGCGCGGCAATTATGGACAAATTCCCCCTCTTTTGGGGGAGCCTATTATTGTTCCTACAGTGGACTTCCATGGCTAGTATGATGATGATGATGATTTACACGCTGGCAGAGACGCCGCTACCGTATATCAAGAAGTATTTTGATTTGAAATATGTTCTTCTTGAATAGGTAGCTGATGGTAGTGATCCCATTTTTATGCGAATTCTATCTCCAACCAGGAGAAGTATTTTTATGATGACATTTGGTTTTGTCCTGTATCTGGGTGTTAAAAATATACATTCGAATATTATATTTGAGATTCCTCTGTTATCTGATGTCCGTAACACAAGTGCTTTAAGCGACTTATCACAAAGTCAGGTCATAAGATATTGTGTAAATATATAAACATAAAATCTTGTAATTTATATTAACTCTCAAAAGATTTACTTATAAGTACAGCGCAGCACAAAAAAGCATTTTGCTACTACATCTAAATTGCACCGTTTAAATATCCATTATTCAATTTATTTGTCAGAAACGTCCAACCCATAATCGGCTACATGAAAACTTGTTAATCAAACGACTACAATTAGTGCAATAATAACATCGACACGAAACGAAAAGATCGATGGATCGGAATGATTGGAAAAAACGAATATCTTGCAAGCAGCGACGTCGAACAAGCGGTGAAGAATGTTCGGCTGGGCAAAAACTTAGGAATCGTAAGTGGATGGATCATTCAAGCACGTGATTGGCGTCTGGCTGCTGACAACTTGCAACACATATTGTAACGTGAAAGGGTTCTGCATTGTTGTCTAAGTTAACGCTGTGACTATTGTTAGATTGTAGGGTTGAAATTAATGAGGCTTCACCGAATTTCCGGATGTTAATAAAACTTTCTAAATTTGAAATGCCTTATACCGCACGGGGAAGTAAGTTGTTGAGTATTTTTTTTTACATTTCCTAAACAATAAATATACAAATTCATCAATATGTATGCTTCACAAAATAGCTACTAAGCAAATATATAAAGTGCCGTGTAATCTAATCTGCCGTGATGTACCGGCAGAGTAGAATAATACCTCCTCTTGTACCTGGTGTCGTAAAAGTCGACTAACGTACCAGAACCGACAGATGGCGGTATATCCATCCATTACAGTGTAGCTCATGTACATAGAGCGGGGATGGGCAGCAGCATCCTTGTCGCGAAAGCTGCGATCTGCGATTACCAACACGTTTGCCCAGCGCGGCAATTATGGGCAAAATTCCCCCTTTCTTGGAGGGGCCTGTTTCCAGCAGTAGACTTCCAATGGCTGATGTGATGATGATAAAATATATAAAGTAGTATGAATTTTTTAAATAAAACGTAACTAGATGAAACAGTTGCAGTAGCTACTGCAGCGTCGGTTTTCCTAATTCGGTTTAGTAAATCACCATTTGTCCCAAATATATTATCTAATTACCAATTTCCCGCCTGCGACTGTATCCACGGGGACTTCCTTTTTTTATGTATGAAACTTCTAAGGATCAAAATAGCTAGTGCCCCGTGTTCCCGGTGTTTCTTGAGGGTTCAAGTTATTCACGGCCAAAATTGGCTGATGGAGGGATAAACATACATGCTTTCTTATATATAATAAACTAGCGACCCACCCTGCCTTCGTACGATTGCAATGAGGATAAAAAAGTCAATTGACATATACCACCACGGACATTTTTAAAGACTTTTAATGTGTACAACGCTAGAGTTCATTATTTTGATCTATCTCATCGGGTTCAGCTTTGGCAATGTAATCGCCAAAAATATATGTTACTCTACTATATTATGCATGTGCTATATATAAAAATCTTACTTTTGAATCATTCTATTTATTTAAAAAAAAGCACATCAAAATGCGTGTCGCGTAATTTTAAAGATCCTAGATCTTATACATAATACATAAGGACAGACAGCGGAACGCGACTTTGTATTATACTAAGTAGTAAAGCAAAACATGTGCGTCATTCTATTGTATGTGTTTGTACATTATAAATACAACTTTATAAATACATACATCTGCCTTCTCAAACTTTCCTGTTACAGTATTCGTAGAAACAATAAACTAAGAATAGTAATAGTAAGAATAATAATAAACTACTATAGATTTACTGTTTGTAAATCCTATTAAACAATTTAAAACAAGCTTGATATTCACTTCCTAAAGTTTTTACCCGATGGTGTACCAATGAGTGTAATTTCGTCCCGCATGCATTAGCGGTTTCCCTAGGCCACAAGTTACGTGAAACGTTAAAATATTTCAACGTTTGCCCGAGCGTTCTCAGCATAACATAATGCATCCGTTTATTTCGCGTTAATCCACTGCAGAGCGTTCACTCACGTAACGTAACTGGTTTCGTTGTCCATTCCAGGGTTGTCAGACTTATTAGGAAAATTCTAGAAATTTATCATAATACATCATCATCATTTCAACCATTAGAAGTCCACTGCTCGACATATGCCTCACCGAGAAAGGAGATTTTTTGCCCATAATTGCCGCGCTGGTCAATCGCAGAGCGCAGCTTTCGCGACGCCCTATCACTGTCAGTATCTCCTTAATCACAAACTACACATATAAACAAATGGTAATCTCTCTCAACAAAGTGCGTGCAGCCCCTGACTTACATGAGGTAGACCTCTTACAAAGTTCGCCTGCATTGGTACCTCACTCTCGCCTATTTCTACCGCAAATAGAATTCATTGTCGTGTTCCAGTGTGAAAGGTGAGAGAGGCAGTGAAATTACTGAGTACATTTTTTTGAGTTACATTCTATAGGCTGCAGTGACGCTAACTATTACACGGACTGTATGCTTGTTTGTCGACCTAGTGATATAAAAAAACAAAATACGATTGCATTAGTGCGCCCGTCCTCCTACTTTTCGGAAACCTCCCAAATGACGGTTGCTTGCCGCGGTGAGGCGAGTGAGTGGTTCAAACTCGTTATTACTGAAAAGTACAGCATTTTAAGCTGATTGTCAAATATACAAATACCTTCATTCTTGGAAATTAAAATATGGCTAACAATTAACTTCTAGGTATTTTAATTTTTGTCTTTAAAAAGGAAATATTTTTTAAGATAAAGAAATACGTGCTTGCAGTCGTATATTTTTATTGTATAAACGGATACCCATTTCCATTGGTGAAACCGAGTGGGACTGTATCCGCGGGATGCAGCTTGTTAGTGGAGAGATAAAGCGATCTAACTACGTGTTAGGAAACGTCGTGATCTGGCTATCTAAGATTTTGGTTCGCGACAAATACTGTTTCGTGTTGTCGACGAAATTATAGTGTAATTTTGGTCTGCAACGCTGTTGTTTAACCCCACCATTACCGCGGGTCGGTTATTTGCGTAGATGTATATTGTTGTTTATAGGTTTTTCAATGTCAGTTTTCTCTTTTGTCTCTTTTCATACCTACTATGTATTTGGCGAATACAGGCCTTCTTTAGGTTATTTGGGGTAGACAAACGTCATCTGCGTTGGTATCTCACTCTCACCTCTTTCTACCGGAAAATAGAAGCGTTTATTTGTTACAGTTTGATGGGACAGGCAGCAAAATTAATAATATCTTTAAGTCACAAGGTTGGCAACGCATTTTAGATGTCCTTATCATAATACTAGTGTTCATATTTTGCAGTAATGTTTACTATGTCGCGGTTTATGCTTGTTTGTCGTTGTAGTAAATAAGAAAAAAGATAGGAACTGATTACCTCTTTGACAAACATAATAATAGGTATATTTGTGCTCTCCATACTAATATTGTAACTTCTATAGTATTGTTGTTTAGAACTTTTGATTCGGGGAAAAAAATGTAGATGAAGTCGCAGCCGCAGAACTAATATCTAAAGATTGTGTGTATCAGCCGATATTATACATTATAATGGTTTCTTTCCAGTAGTCGTTGTTAGAATTTCGCAATATATATATCGTATTTTAATCATTCGGCTACATATATTGTCGATTAATTGTCTAGAACGTGCAATAAGAGTTAAGAGTTACTAGAAGTAGACCTCATACAAAGGTTATCTGCATTGGTACCTCACTCTCACCTACTTCTACCGCCAAATAGCAGTGTTCGCATTGCTGTGTTCCGGTTTGAAGAGTGAGAGAAGCAGTGAAATTATTGGGTAAATGTGACATAGTAACTTTAGTTCTCAGGGATGGCGACACGCTAGTGATATCCTTGTGATGACGCTAGCGTGTATAGGCTGCGGTTACGTTTATCACCTAGCTCACTATGTTTGTTTGCTGACTTCATAACTTAAAAAAAATGTATTCAAACTATGTATACAAACCTTTAATAAGGGATTGTAACCTTAATGTCTAAATATCAGAAATTAACTAACCCAGGCCGGCGTCCTAACACGCACTTGCCCGACTTATTGCCCACATTAGGTGAGTTAGAGGATGCGTCGTGTCTCGGCTCGACCTTTCTGTGACATTTTGCTGCGTTAGTTGCGTACAAATGCCAAATCCGTGCGCACGCGTTTACATCGCAACGACGACGAATCATTTAAATGGCCGTCCGGCCATAAAAACAATGCACCTTTGCTAGGCTAAAACTATGCAATATTTAAACTTTATGTATATACTAATATTATAACGCTGAAGATTCTATTTAGTTAAATAAATGTTTTATGATGGATTGTCTATTTATCGAGGAACGCTACGGCTACAGTTAATGCGGACCGGAGCATTAATGAAATCTCGTATAATTGTTACTATAGTTTCTATCTTATGGATCATACTATGATAAACTAGTACCCTCCAAATTAATTGAAAAAATATATAAATAACATGTATTTTCCTACTTTTTACGCTGGTGAAGTAGTTCACTAAAATGTCCGTTCATACCTAAGTTTTAAATTAAGAACTCTTGTGTGACTTACATGCCAAAATGTTTATATATTTTGTGTTTATATTTATATAAATAAATCATTATATACTATCAGCACGTATAGGTATATTTTTCACGGATAATAATATGTATTTTTTCTTGCTTATAACGATTCAGAATATATAAGTTATAAACAAATTCTAAATTATTAGCGACCAATTTGTTTACTTAATGTCTTACCGATTAGGTCACCAAGGATATCAATATTGTTATCCTTTATAAATCATCGACGGTGAAGGGACGTCGAATCGTCGACCAATTAAATAATATGCATTAAGCTCAATTCAAATAATCGCTTGAAACGACACAAGTATAATGGTTTTTCTGTGAAGTACTAACCCGCCGTAACGATCCAACCAGGCGATCTTTTCTATATGCATAATCACGTCGATGGTCAATGCTTCTCGTGCAGTCACTCTCGGCAGTCACCGTGGGAATACTGCAGGGTCTCATTGTCAAAGGTCACGTTTTTTATTCGGCCTTAAGTTGTTTTTATGGCATGCCTAGAATACCTCTTTGAGACAGTGGCGAAAAGTAAATTGCGCTTACGGTTTTAAAACGGTACTCATTTTTATTAATGTTTTAAGAAACGGCAATCTTTTTTTAAATCTTCAATTTGCATTCTGTTGTCTTCGCCATTCCGCTAGTCTCGGTCTCCAATGAATACGTTAAATCTTAAAACTATGCAGGCACCACATTTTACACCCAATGTTACCACTGCTTGCTAATACATATTTGACTTCCACGTTTATGCAGGGTCACAGTTTTGGTGTATGTTTAAGGAAACATATGCCGTTATGTACAAATGCATCTGGCATTTTGGTTTTACCTCTAAATTATTTTATTATTACAGTGCACAATTTTTACCTTCCTTTTATTCTTTTTAACGTTTTATATTTTTTAAGATGTGTTTTATTACTTATTATTACTGTTTATTCGCTCTCTCCAAGTTCTATAATAATTTAGTTTGTCTGTTAAAACTTCGTTGATGTCTTATGTATTAGTAATTTGTACAATCATTTTTAATAAAAAAAAATCTTTTGCCGAATTACGACGACGTTACGTTAAGCAGTTAATGAAGTTAATATTGATTAATTATTATATTTTATTAAGTTATTTAGAATTGGTGTAGATTTTAAACTGGCCCTTGGTTTTAACCCGTGTATAATCTATTACGATACGTTTACTAGAGACCATTAAAGTCTTGTTCTTATTTATTAGACAAGGTCGACAATTAAGCACACAGTCCGTGTGATATTAGCCGAGCCTATAGAAGCTATCACAAGGATATCAGCAGCGCGTTGCAAACCTTGTGACTTGGAGACATTATACGATTATCACACTACCTTAAAACCAGTACGAACACTATTCGGCGGTAGAAATAGATTAGAATCAGGTAACAATGCCGACGACCTTTTGGAAATCTCGTGTAAAAGCAAATTATTTATTTGACTAATGAATAACGTCGATTAAAAAATCGTCGTATCAACTTGTTAAGTACGTGTTGTACGATTCCGGATCGGATACGCATCGCGTACACACGGGATTCGGCCTATAATTAAGCTGTACATTGTATATAATGCGACTTTGTAAATAGGTACATCTCACGCAGAATTCGTCACGCCCGATGGATGGGTAGATTGCGTTTGTGGTGCACGCACAGTGCATATGTTAGCGATTTTTAATTTCACATTTTCAAGATATCATAATTTCTTATTAATTCAAATGTGTTTGAAGTGAAAACTATTATAATACACACATGTACTTAAAAATAACGTTAGTTTAAAAATGTACATCCATTGTCTTTTGTATTTTATTCTCACCGTGTCTCTTAAATCATTCAGAAAAATGTTTTTTGTTCTCGACGATCCGAATGAACACTAGGTTTACTCGTCAGTGGTCATGTTGCCACTGGCTACCACAGAAGCCATTTTATGATCCTGTCTTATGCACTAAAGGTCGTGCGTTCGATCCTCACAGAGGACAAATAATTATATGACGATATTTGTGTTTGTTTTTATGCCTGGGCGTTAAAAATATGTATTTAACTTAGTATATTTGTTTTCTGATGCACACAAGTACTTTAAGCAACTTATTACGGAATCAGGTCAATGTGCGAGATGTTGTGGGAATGTAATATAAGTATATTTAAAATATATATATTTGCAGCAGTACAAATAAAATAGTAATAGGTGTGTTGGTATTATGTAAATCGATAAAATGAACGGTTTTATGACAAGACGCGCATTGCCAAGCAAATTGAAGAACTTTGGATTTACATAAGCGCATATAAATTGATTATAATGGTGCTGTAATTCTTTGCGTATTACCAATCTTAAGCACAAAAAATAAGTCTCAATCACTTTTTTATCAGACTAGGTCCATCAACAAGCATATAGTGTCACAGTAGCTTATAGATGCTCATATATATATATAGGATATCACTAGCGCGTTGCCAACCTTGTGATTTGAAGACATGTCACATTACCCAGTCATTTCCCTGCCTCCCTTACTCTTCAAACTAAAACAAAGCGGTGCAAACACTGCTATTTGAAAGCAGACGCTCTTACAGGCGAGAGTGAGATGAATGCAGATAATCTTTGTATGAGGTCTACCTCATGTTGACGACTTTCTTTTTTTTTCAATGTGCTTATTTGTTTGTTGCAGGGAAAATCGGTGATCCGTCCAATAGCGTTCAAGCCACTCGGAGGGCGTCTCTCTGCAGGCGGCGAGCGGTATGGCTCCACGCCAGTGCTATCCCGACCTCCATCGCATATGACTCTTTATGGTAGTAAGTATTTCTTAACAAACTATTCAGTGTTGCCTTCAGTCTCTATTTTTGAGAGTCTTGGTTATTATTTAACCATTGTGTACTAATACTGTTTGCTAATAAAAGCTGCTTGAAAAATATCTTCAACTGTTTGTTATGAATGACTAATTTTATATTTGTGATATATTGAATAAACTTAAGTTAAAATTATTCAGTTCTGGGTGTAATTTTCCAGTAAAACTTATAACCAACAATGAATAATAATAAATAATAAATATATAATAATAAATTACTTATTCTTCAAAATATAATTATCGAAATTAATCATTGAATATTCATAAATAATAAATTTACACAACATCTCATACTTTGCTATGACTCTATGACATTAGCCAACACAGAAACCACAAATATAGGCATAACACTTAAATAAATATTTAAGATATTTTAATCATACAAATATTTGTTTAGAATATAGAAACATCACCGAATGCACTATCGAGTCCATATTTCTAGTAGTATTACCCGGTATTGTTGTAGTAATAATAATATTTCAGTATTAGATATCACAGTGAGACATTTGATTAATGATCAATATGTATGCATGGTGACATGAATTTGATAAACGTAGGTTCTTCAGATGTGCGGGAGGCGCGGTGGTGCGGGTCGCCACAGCCCGCGTCCTTGTCCGCGCTGCCACCCGCCACGCTCTCCGCTCCGCTGCACCAACGACACCACTCCGCTATCGTGTGAGTACTAATAATATCGCTTTTTATATGCCACATCTTCATATTAAAACACCCTAGGGCGGTCAAACATTTTAGCGATACAGATTATTGCGTAAAAATTTAAAGGATAAGATTTTCTTATAGTTCCTCTCGTAAATTTTCGTAAATTGTTTTTCAAATGTAAGAATGATAGTAAATGTATGAAAAGCAACGAAATTAAAAAATACTTATCAGGTAAGACAAAAAAATTAGAAAATAAAGATTTGGGCAGTTATATATGTACTTCTAAAAATTAAATAAAGGTCAATAAATCAACGTATTATTTTACAATGTGTCAAATAATCTATTGATTTTGCGCAATAAGAAATTCAACAAAATTGCTTCCTTTTCTTGCAGAAATATTAAATTAGCTGCTCTACATTTATTACAGATTGAAAAATATGACCGTACAGTTGATGATATAGGGTTGATTATCCTTTGCATGTTTTAAAAAGTTTAATATAAAACCCAATTTGATTTACTTTATTAATACTAATGAAATGTTCATCATTTTATGTAAACATTACAGGATGCGGTTGGTTTAACTAATAAAAAATAAAATAAACTTCTAAACCGATGCACGAGGAAGCCGAAAGTGAAGGCCCGCGTTAGTACTGCAGGCGGAAGTTCTTAAGCGTTTACATCCTTAGAAACAATTAAACTAAAAGAATATACCAAAATATAAGCCATCGTGAACCTTTTTTTATTTACATTTAGAAAAGAGACGAGTAAAAACACTACGGCTTTTGAAGTAATATTTCGAATATTGGTATAAGTATTCGAACTTGCCGAATGAAATGACTATTACAATAATAGAATACAAGTATATCATGACATAATAGTTTCCATGTTCAATATTTTAACTATTTCCCAAGCATGTGTCTCAGTGAACTTGAAAAGTTAAATTAATTTCAAATCTCCTAAACGATCATTTGTGATCCGTCTTCATATCACTGCAGTAAATGATGATGCGTGATAGCCACTTGTTTAAAATACATTTCGAGATTTATCTAAAGAACAATGAGTTGTGTGTGTGTTTTATACAATTTATTAGTTTTCAATCTGAAACTTCGATTTTGATTTCGCCTTAAATCGCGTCCCGTGGAAGATTTCCGGGTCCTTCCCTAGTGTGAAAGCTACATAAATGCCAATTTTTATCAAAACTGGTTTATCGATTAAGCCACCAAAGAGTAACGAACAATCACATATTATCGTATTTATGATATAATGCAATAATGCGTACACTTTGTTTGAATTCACGCTTACGCCTCGCCAACGTAGTAATAATAAACTGTACAAGTATTATTGGCTAAAAAGTGACACATCACGCAAGTGACAGACATAATCATATTATGCTTTCATCAGAAGCCCGATAGAAATGTCATTGACTTATTCAAGTAACTTTAATTAGAGTAGTTAGTGTTAGCTGCAGGGCTGTCAGTTGTAAATAAAAATAATCCCTAGTATAAACAGGTAACTTGGCAATCTTGGCATAGATATCCACCGTAAATTATTATGACAAAAATTATTTAAAAATGTCATCCTTGACATATCAGCCGTACGACATTTACTGTAACAAACATAATGTTAACAAATTCTCCACAAGAAGATCAATCTTGTGATTAATCAGATCTTCTGTCCACCATGTGACTGTATGACCTAGGCAGTGTCACCAGTGCACTTGTCTGTGTATTGTCTACCTTCCAGAACATTATAGTCTCTTCAGTGATCGTTTTTTCATGTTACGTGCCTACCCATTGCTACTTCAACCTCCTAATCTGCTAGACTATAGTTATTTTTAGTTATTTTAGGGATCTTCTTATTCCTGATTATATCAAACTTGTTAAAGATGATTTAATAACACGGAACATGATATAACTACAAAAAAATACCCATTTTGATTAAAAAAAAATAATTTTTAATATCTCCATAATTTAATCTTGTATTTTATACTATGGCTTACTGAAATTTTTTATTTATTGAATCTGCTACTTATTTTTTTGTATCCTAAAAAAAATACCAATGCATATTCTTAGATATACTTTTAATAGCTTCTTGGACAACCCTATCCGTATGCGGTACTAGACGTTCCCCCGCCGTATATGAATGAAATGCGCGTGCGCCGGTGGGCGCCTAAAATGACGCATGCACACTCAGTCAGCCAACGGATGAATATTCATTGGTTAAATAAATCTAATTGTTATAAGACTTCACACTATACTAATACTACTATAATCAATATATATATATATATATTAATTTAATTATTTCGGGTACATGCAGTATGTTCGAAATTGGCAACAGAACAAAAAAGGCGAACAAAATGTAAATTATTACATTGGAAACAAGATAATAAGATGCCGTAGTCATAAAATAATTTCCACCGGGAACACTAATCGACGCAGCTAGTCATGCTCTCATTACTCGTAAAAAAGAACCGTCTGCTAGTTGCTGTTAATGTATCGTAATTAAAATCGAATGAAGGCAATTAGCATCCGTTAATGCGCTAACTTATTTAATTGGTCCATTAATAACTATAATATATAAAGATATCAATTCTCTAGACTGATTATATCCAAGCAAAATATTTCTCATTAAGTAGATATAAACATAATGGAGTATTTATAGAACATGACTACACGCACATCAGCGCACTCAGTTGTGCGGTACCGGCAAAATAGTACCACTCTATCACATATCGTATCAGGTTGCTGATGCAAGGGAGCCGGTAGATGGCGATATGGCTAACCAAAGTGGCGTAGCTCGAATGCAAAGAAATGAAGATGAGCTGCAGCATTATTGTTACGAACGCTCTATTATTGCTACCATTCTTGCCCAGCTTGGCAATTATATATAGAATATTCACAAATACTTTGATCCATGTCCACCACTGGATGTCTCACCGTAAATATAATGATGACATGCTGAGCCTGATTCTGTAACACACCTCTCTAAATATATATACAAAATAAACAAAAAACTTTTTCTTTTACTATTACAGTCGTGATATACCTAAGTAGATTACATATGCTTTTTTATTAATTTTAATTGACACCGTTTTTTTTATATTCCGCATAAAAATGTGAGTATGACTCAACTTGAATAGGTTCCGTACTGTAATAATCATATACTACATGAGATACGTTTCTACTATACCGAGTTAAGAATACATAGATCGTATATATATCGTTTTACTGCACACCATTTAAAAAACGACAAACAAAATACAAAGTATGGTAATTCTTATAACAATGCGCTACTAGAAATCGTATGGTATATAGCAATTTTGGCCATGTAATTATTCCCATCATCAAAGCAGGTGTAAAACGACCAGTGCTGGTCATAGACTTCCCAAAAAAAGGGGGAATTTGCCCAAAATTGCAGCGCTAGACAAGCATGGAAGCAATTGCACAGTTTAGCTTAGCGCTAAGAATGCTGCTGCATTTTAGCACACACATACCGCCATCTATTGGTTCTGTAATAATAAGAAAATTCCGATAATAATAAGGAAAATATTCTATTATCAGTTTACGTATAGTATAGAAATTAATAAATATAATCTACTAGCTGTTCCCGCGACTTCGTCTGCGTGGAATAGTTTTTTTGGGTACCATACCTCTTTACCTTAACTTATATAAACTTTGAATGTCATGTTTATTTATATCGTATCAATGGCCTGAAAAATAAATTTCAAGTTTTTAGCTCTAAAAATAGCTATACTTCCATACAACTTTTCGACCCCTTACAACCCTTATTTTGAAATAAAAAAAATGCCTATGTCCTTTCTCAGGGTCTAAAGATTATTTATGCGAAATTGCATCAAAATCGGTTGAGAGGTTTAAGCAGGAAAGCGTAACAGACAGACAGACGGACAGACGGACAGAGTTACTTTCACATTTATAATATTAGTAGGAATAGTAGGGATAAACAGACTAACATTAAAAATATAGTATACAGTATTTATATCCCAGAATTATAAACTACACATAGGGAACCCTAACAACCAAGTCATAGAATCCTCCAGATAAAAGTGCATCATTAATGCAATATCGCGAAGCGGCATGCTAGCGAGCGGCACGCGCCACTCTCGCGCCAGTCGCCCCTCCGCGCGCTCTGAGGACGCACCTTTACTGTGTGAATGTTTGTATGTACTATATGTGTTTGTTTTGTTCGTAATGTTTGAATCCCGCCTCTATGAATAGGTGAGCGATTTTGTCTGATCTATTTTGTTTATGGTATTTACTGCAAACAATAATTCATAAATGCAGAAAAGTAAACGACTGACGACTTAGACTCTAAGATTTCCCGTATTGTTGATTAATTATTATTGATCTTGTGCCTGTTGGTGTCTTCCCTTGTGTGTCTTCGATGAGAAAAAAATTTACAACTACAAAGTAATTTAAATTTTTAATGTCGTCTAAATGATACGGTGAGTTCATTCTAATATTATAATATAAATTTAAATAAACCATATATTGCTGTCAGAGGGATCTGTTTATTTTTTTATAAATAATATTATAGTAAATTTAACTTAAGTTTTTTTTGTAACAAAAAAATATTATACATAATAACTTTGTCATCAATCCATCAAAGTAGGAATAGTTCGCAATTTTGTGTAATAAAATAACAACGATTCTAAATGTAATTCGATTGTTTTCAATCATATGATTTACTAAGAGAATATGAACGAACAGCTTGGAGTTTATTCTTGTTTTAATGGCCAGGATCATCTGCCATAAGGTACTGGTAGAGTAGAATAGAACCTCTTTCTTTATCGGGTGTGGTAAGAGGCGACTAAGTGACCAGAACCGACATATGGCGGTATATCCATCTGATACAGTGTTACTCAAAAGGGTGAGGAGGGGCAGTAGCATCCTCGTCGCAAAAGCACATTGCCAGCACGCTTGCCTAGGGTGGCAAGGGCAATATTCCCCTTTTCTTATGGAGGCCAGCAGTGAAACTCTTATGGCTGATTTGATGATGAATGAAATATTTAACTTTATTCAAAAAATTTTAAATAACGATGGTTTTTAAGGCATTCGTAACAAAAAAACAATAATTTCAAATTTCTCCTTGTTATAATATTAGTTTAGATGCTTAAAATAACTTCTTTCTGATCTAGCAACACCGTATTATGTATGTATTCTTTTAGTGCACTTATAAATGCAATGGGCACAGATTTTATACCTCGGGATTTTTTATTTTTCCTGTTGACACCATTCTTATTTAAATCATGAACGCATATGCATATCCTGGGTAGCATATTTTTATTATATATAATAGTTCTATATGTATTTTTCAATATTGTTACAATTTATTTTGGTGCATATTAATTTTGGATCTAGTACAGAGTCCATTTAAATTAGAGACAATGTAATATCTGTAAGTTTGTATACAAATAAAACTTTTTAAGTCTGAAATTATTAATCGAGTTTCAACCCATCCATAGAGCACTAAAGTTTGCATAGACTACATAGACAATACAGTCGTCTTCGGGCCATTTCCGCCGGACTCGGGCGATATGATACGCTTTGTTTCCTCTATTTATATACTCATTGCAAATCAAATTGATTTCATTTCATTAGCATAATAATTAATGTTCAATTATGATGTTCTTTATAATTATGTTATATGTATTTTAAACTAATTACGACTTCTGTTACTAACGACTCGAATCGAATAGATTGTCTATTCTTTTTTTAAAGTATTTTTAATATCGTATATGAACAGACAAAACAGATATCATATATATTGAGGTCTTATTTTTTATTCTTAAACTGGATCTGAGTGATTTTTGAGAAGTAACCCTTCTCTATTGTTGTCACAACACACCTGAGATAGTTTGGTCATGTACAAACGAGGGACGAAAGTAATATGACGAATAAGACGACCTAAGCGAACATACCGTAACTAGATAGAAGAGGTTTATTACTTCCAGGATCAGGTCAGAAATAGCAAATATAAACAAGTATATCTTAATAATAATTAATGAAAAAATCAATAAGGGAAGTGAGGGAGGTATGCCGAAATCGTAGCAAGTGAAGATTCATAGTATCTGTCTACTCTGATAGGACCCAGGCGTGATGAATGTATGTAAACTAATTAAATTTCAATATGTATTTCTAATAATGCAGTTGCTATACAATATCAATAAATTATGACAAGAAAAAAAAGAAAAGGTTACATTTTAACTAATTTCAGCATTATTGATTCAGAATTATTTCAAATGTTGTATATTTATTTGTGTAGGTAATATTTGACATAATAATTCTTCTGTCGTAAATGTTAAGGTAAGAGAGATAGCCAATCGAAAATGGGGTTCAACAAATATTTCATTTTAAAGAGTGGACCAACTACAATCCATCATCAAACCAACCTTCACTGAGATCCAACAATAGGATATTGCGAAGAGACCATAGGAACTACGCACTGCTGCGCGCATCTCATTCCGATGTACCACACACAACACTATATACCACAAAGAAATAGCCATTTACAATTTTCAACTTTATTTCAAAAGTCGTTCGGTCTAATTTACCTCCAGTGGGTGGCAAGAAAACTAAGAAAGCCTGCGAAGCGTAATTTAACAAATAGATGCGTGGAATCGTGTTATTCGATAAGATGACGGTGCGTTACTTGAACAATAATTAGCAGTGCTTTAGTTTTCATATTTCAAATTGTGATTTGCTGTCATTACTTGCGGTTTGTTTTTGTATTTCTAAATACATTCGAATATAGAACACGCGGCTGAAAATCAACCAAGTGTCTCATTTATTTTATTTCACTTTTATTGTAAAAGTCGTCTGCATAGAGGAGTCTCCTTTATTATTACCAACCTACTACCATCAAACAGTAGAGCTTGTATAGTCCTTCCCTGTTATATCTGAATTATAATAGCACACTTTATTGTACACCTAAATTTACAAACATGATAATAAAAATATTTAAAAACTGTACAATTCGGCCTTATCGCACAGGGCGTTGTTGCAAGTACCAGGTGTAATCATATAAGTACACACACTCTTTCGTACTAAAAAGCTAAAATTTTAAATCTGTACAATATTATTTAAATATGCAACACATATAATATATATGTAATAAAAAGTAGAGTGGAGATTAAGATACCCACTGTTGTACCTACTGACTGCAGATTAAACTCTACAATCTGCATTAGGGTCGCCATAACAAAAATCTCTCATAATAGATGTGTTTATGTGATATTATTGGGTGTATACAATAAACCCAGGTCAGCAATGTTAAAGCGGACAGCAAGCTTGTATTTTCGGAGCACCAAGCCCTGATAAGAAAACTGATTCTGAACAAGGTTTATAATTCACGTTAATTTTACCCTCTGATCGCTCTATAACATTCCCTAGATTGCTAATTGGCGAATAACGTTACAAAAACCCATCACTTTATAAACACGATTTGTAATATAAAATTATTTATTTGGCAAGATTAGTCATTACATCATCCTCATCATACCAGCCATTGGAAGTCCACTGCTAGAAGCTTCTTCAAGAAAGGAGGCTTTTTGCCTCTAATGAGCGCAGCTATCATAACGGGGTTGCTGCTACCCATCCCCGCCCAGTGCATTTGAGCTGCACTGTTTCGGATGGATTTACCTATATAGATATACTATCGGTTCTACCTTAGTCGCCGGTATTCAGCCGGTACCTCACGGCAAATATACATATACAATCACACTACACATGCGAACTACTGGTTCAGTTTATTTATCGCCGCTGAATCATACGGCAGTCATTGAGTTTGGCGTTTTAGTACAGTGAGAAATTTCTAGTCAGTTAAACACGGCCTCAAATGTTTATTTCTGTATATCGTTACGCAGTGTTGCCATTATCAAGGTTCTTTTTGATTCATAATTTGCAACTGTGCTTAAGTTTGTTTTACAGTAAAATATGTATGTTAATTTTTCTTACGTTTTTAGGTTTACGTTATTTATCTTAGGAATTAATGACAAATGAAATTTTTTCGCTTTATCTATGCAAGCTTAGCATATCTGGGTTTATTTTTGTGTATTTGTTATCTACTGTTAAAGCCTATTATTAGTTATCTACTGCTCTATTTATAGAATTTACATAGTCTGTTGCCGACAAATCAAAAATAATCAGACTTTTAATTTAAAGGAATCAGTACGCACAATGATATAATAAATATTGATTGCAATCTGGAGTTTCTTTTATATTTTCATTTAATAATTATAATTTATTATATTTTCCAACTAGTAAAACTTTATTAGTTTAGTCAAAACATGCGATAATTCTATCTGACAATGAATAAAACTCCGCTACTGCTATACCTTCACTTCCTAAATACAATTATTATAAACAAATAAAAAATTATAGTCCGTAACGAAGCGAACCTACTTTCGACTGCAAGTCTTAGTTTATCACTTATTTTTGTATCCACATTATAAACATTTGGGTTAAGTGTGCTCTTACATTTACACTTGTTATATAATTAAATCACTTGGTTTTTACATCGCAGTGAATGCTCATTTTTTTTTTAAATTTTAACATTGATAAGTTATTTTTTCACGTTTTTTAAGCTTTGTCAACTTTTTCATCCCAGTAAATAATTACTGTCATTATAGCGATTCGCATCATTAATTACTAATTTTATGCGTATTGGTTTATTTGATTCGGTTACATATCGGTATTTAAAGAGAATTTACATTTAATATTTCACGAATTTTAAAGGTCAGACATGTAAAATTTATGCATGTGTGGTACATTTGTCTTGAAGCTTCACTTCGTAGAAAATGCCACGTTGTTCTTATTGTGCATGTAGCTTCACAAAATGCACTTAAAACGTCATAGTTTTAAATAAACATTAATGACTCATTACATACTAAGGTGTATCTAATAATTTCAACTAATAGCAACATATATTAACTTATTTATTAGTAAATTATTTTTTTAGTATTATGAAACATGTTTATTAATAGAATTATAGACTTCAAGAGATAGAGAGAGCGGTCAAAAAAATTTAAAATCGTCGATTTCACAAAGAAACTTGACCCAGTCCCTTACAAATACTTCCAATATATCGAAATATATTCTATGCCTATTTAAAGCTTAAAAATACGAGTGTATGTACGTAGCGTGTACGAAAATCATTAAGAAGATTGAACCAGCATAAGGTTGAAAATCGTTTATAGCCTCCAAGATATGTGATCCTGTTTTTTTGCGTCATCACATACACGTCGATTTTCCGTTAGTGCGGCCAGCAATAAAATGTAAAATAGATGTCAATGTATGAACTGGCACTGCAAGTACCTAACGCATATATACTGACCATCTACAAGTATGTGTGTTAAATTGTATTCTCTTAAAATAGCAATGTTAATAAATCTTTATAGTCCACGCAACTTTGCATCCCTGCTTCAATATTGCATCCAACCTCGGAAATCTTCTATCCTTACTAATATTATAAATGCGAAAGTAACTATCTGTCTGCCTGTCTGTTAAGCTCTCCCGCTTAAACCTCATAACTGATTTTGATGAAATTTAGTACAGATTAATCTCTAGACCTCATTTCTCTGGAAAGGACATAGGCTATTTTTTAATTCAAAATAATTGTTGTAAGGGGTCGAAAAAGGAGATGAAAAGTTGTATGGAAGTATCGCTATTTTTAGAGTTAGAAACTTGAAACTTATTTTTCAGGCCATTGATTCGATATTAATAAACATGACATTCAAAGTTCATATAATACCCAAAAAACTATTCTACGCGGACAAAGTCGCGGGCACAGCTAGTACAATATATAAAAGAAAAGTTGACTGTCATATCAACGCAAAGCCTAAGCTATAATGTCAGAAAACTACAGTATTAGGTAAATTGGCCAACCTATCGAAAAAGACTATATAACATCACACTAGGACCAATAACATCGGAACATAAAATTATAGTACGTATGATCTACAATTATTGCAGGTGAATCCCCGGGGTGATGCTAATTTTATATAAATAGTATGTCATCATTATAATCATCACTACTGGACATAGGCTTCCTCAAGAAAAGGGGATTATTGCCTATAATTGCCACGCCGGACAAGCTATCGCGATGGGGATTTTGCTGTCCATCCTCACTTCGTGCATTTAAGCTACACTGTTTGAGTTGGATAAACCTATATACATATTCTGTCGGTTCTGGTACCTTAGTCGCCTCTTAAGATACCTGGTACAGACAGAGGTCCTAATTCATTTGCCTGAGGTACCCTAGCACAAATATTATAGGATTCAAATGGGCAACAGCATTCCCTTCGCGAAGCGCTAAAGATTTCCCCCTTTCTTAGGGAAGCCTATGTCCAGCAGTGGACGTTAAATAAAATTGTTATAATATAAACCACAAAGACATAATGATATAATAACACAATGGCTGCCGGTCAACTAGTAACATGATCTCCCACACAAGAACCTACAAGAAAATCACGATAATAGTTGCTTATTAACCACGTTGTTAAAAGATGAGAAAGAGTAGAAAGGAACCTGTACTTTGATAGACAACTATTGGAGTTACTTCATTAGACCGGTGTAACGAAGGCTAACAGACGACACGGCGGCGCACCAGTTTGGGCTCCTAACTTGCTTAGCGAAATTAACTCTTCCTGTCACTCTAATAATATTCAAAGTCCATCTATTCGTTTGATAGAAAAGGTCTGCTAGTATTAAATTGTTTAATTACAACGCGTGGCTCACTGAACGTATTTACCGAATGCATTTTGTATAATTTCTATAGAGTGTGGAAATAACCATACAATGTGTAGCAAATATAAATTTTCCGTAGAATTTGATTACTTTGCCCCATATATCCAATAGTTTTTAGCATCAAATCATCTGCCATTTTTGAATGCTCCTCAGTACTAGAGACTTAAAGTTCCGTTTTATATGTCAATTCATAGATTTAAAAGAATATAAATGATTGAAAAGAAATACGGTCGAGATCAAAAGCTTAACGTGTCTCCTTTCAAACTGGATGAGTTTTCAGGCATCATCATCAGCAATTGAGTTTAGAACTTCGTTGTGTGTCAATGTAACCCATTATCATCTAGGAGGATTACTTAGACGCTTCGATGTATTTATTATCCTTCAAAATAAAAGCTCAGATTTATCCCGTGTATGTACTCGTATATGTATATTACTTTCTTGTAAATAAGCACGAGTGCGCTCAAGTGCCGCCACGCTCCGCCGCCGGAGCAAGACAGGCTGTCGACCGCGACATGCCTTGTGCGGGGTTACCGTTTTTGTTTAGTCTTCGTTGGCTGCTTATCGAGTCAGGTATTGAATTGGAATGTCATAATTGACACGAGCGCGCAAGGAGGTTCTGATTTGGTTAATCTTTTTGCAACTGGTTGACGTTGGAGTTTTGTTTTGATAGACGATAGTCTTTTAATTACTTTAACAAACTAATAAATTTGTCTTTAAATCTAGTTACGAACTTTCTTGATGATAAGAAAGCAAACTGGAATGGAAGTGTATTTTTAAACAAAACGTTCTCATATCTCTAACGTTTATAATATTCTGAGAGTGACTAAAGTTATCTAGATTTAAACTATAGTAAAGTATTTTTTGAATCAATTCGTGCTCTAGCGTGAATATTGTTCACGTATCTGCAATATAATATAACTCTCCGAGACTATAATGTCACTGTCAGCTATACACTAACTGGTCTAAATAGCTCCACCAGTTTTAGCCCCGTAACCTGCTACATAACCATTAGAGCGCTGATACCGTATTCTTAAACTGCTATGTTCTAAGCCGTTGTAGGGTTCCTTGGGTCTCTATTTATGTCACCTAGGATACTTAGGTGTTCTGGATGTTGAATGTAATACCCTAATATCACTACAGGTTGCTTGGGCTCTCCTTTCCGTAACTATTGATATTCTTTCTTTTTGAGGAATCCTGCCAGAATCCAATTTTTCCGTCAGTATTTCGATTAGCAGTATTTTATATTAGTAATGTTATTTTACGTATCGCTGGTTTAATTCAAATACAATTCATGCGCACATTTTTTATCATGTACAGTTATTTATATAATTTCAGATTATAATTATTTACATCAAACTTCTTTATAAAGTTAAGTATAGTTATGAATGTCATCTATAGATTTTTATAGCTTTATGGCATAGCTTTGCTGTTAGCGCACGAACGCTCTTATTTATACTATATCTAAAATCATTACTTTTTCTCTATTATAGCCCTGAGAAGTTGTTATTTGGTTGAATGTTTGGATTTTTTAAGGGTAGAGCCTTAAAAAATACAAGGAAGAATGGAAAATCTTAAACTACATAGAACCCTTTCTACCTACATAGAATCTTTACTCACTCGGTTTTGGTCAACGATAGTAAACTTACTCGACTCTGACGTTATCTGTGATTATACAGACGTGCTCTTACACCGTGAAGTTTAAAGGTTACTTGAGAAAAAAATACGAAAGCAACAACAATGAAAGGGCGATACTATATTCTAGATACAATTCAGAGCTTCTTGATTTGTTTTACATTATCATCAATCGTAGGATTTCCACAGCACTGCCAGACATTTCTAATTGGACCGGTTGTTTGCGGCCTGCATCCAGTGCGATCATGCATTGCAGTTAGATCGTACATCCAACTTCCTACGGTACGCTTGCTTCCTTGGTCTTTATTCCAAAATCTAGCGCCCCCTTTGGCCATTAGGACCGCGTATAATATGCGCATTACATTTTAACTTGCATATAGACTGGGCTATATTGGTTTGCTGTTGTCAGGAATATGAATAAAATGAATATATATATATTATATATTGTACGAGATATACACACTGTACATAACTCGACGAACCATTAAATAATCACCTCATAAGATGACGATATAATTTAAATTACTTTATTTATAATTATATCTTTATTATATTGTAATATTTTTACCTATTTACATACCATTTTTGCCAACTTGTCCATATTTTGATTGAATTTATAAATTTACTAATTTGTATTGTTATTATTGATAGTTGTATTTTTATTGATAAATTAATAATCTTGAAACTTAATTTTATAAGTTTACTTATACCGTTTGCTTGTACCGTAGCTAAGTTTAACGAACAAGTAAAATCTAAAACATAAATTTAAACATCTTACTTAAGATCTACCTACTTTCTTCACGCGACCTCAATGTCTGTCGAATTTCCCTAAGACCCTATGAAAGTAAGCACATATATAGTATAGTATATTGTTTATAATATTTTACAATGTTTACATGTTCACTATTCATAATAAAATACGATTTCTCTGTGTTGTTTTCTCACTCATCTATATGAGATATAATAATAGTATATATATACAATAATATATATGTATCTCTATATGTATAGTTATTTTAATATCTATGTATATGACCAATATCACTAATTTAGTATTTATGATTTTATATTATGCCACTAGGCATTAAGTCAGCCATACTTCAATACCGCGTATATATCCTTAGTGAATAAGCCCACATTCCACTTTTGCCAATTGAATCTTCAACTTTATCTGCAACTGCTTCTAATATGGTATTGCACTCTCATTGACGATATGTACACTGTATTTTGATGTGCAAAAAGTTAATTAAATAAAAAAATAATTTGACCGGTATATTTTTGTATCGGTACCGACGTATCTCAGGGTACATATATAAGTATATAGTTCTCAGGTACATATACTAAGTATATAGTAAGTACTTTAACAAGAAGCGAACTCGTGACCTAATCATGCCAGATACAGTTCAAATTTCAGGATTATATCGCTCGGAGGACTTCCACATACGCAATAAAGGTTGACATCATTAGCTCTCGCGTCGATTACCGTTTTAAGGCGATTGCGAATTTTATTTATTATCATGGTATCGTCAGTTAACGGTTCGCAGATAAGTCCACCACAAACATTAACCATGTATTACTTTCACGAAATAATTTTTCATTGAAGAATTATTTAAACAAAAATATTTGTTTGATGTTTGACGGAACCGTTGGCGCAGGTGGTAGTAATCCTGTCTTGTGCGCCGAAGATCGTGGGTTCGATACCCACTCAGGACAAATATTTATGTGAAGATATTTTTGATGTTCTGTGACTGGGTGTTACATATATATATTTTAAGTAGTATATTTGTGATTCCTCTGTTGTCTGGCGTCCGTAACAAAAGCGACTTACCACAGAGTTAGGTCAATGTATAAGATGTAGTAAGATTTTTTTATTATTGTTTTATTATTTAAATAGCTTGTGGCGCATAATTTATTCGGTCTCTTAGATCGAACAATCGCAAGGATTCTCGAGAGGACGCCTTTCTATAGTATCAACTACAGCTATTTATTAAGTATAAGTTAGAACTTTTAGTATGTAACGTTGGACTTGTATGACAAGAGCTATGAACTTTTAATAGCTTTTTAAAATCTATAATATTAATAATACTCACAGGGCATCTCATATTTTGAGCTGACTCCGAAATAAGTCGTTTAAAGCACTTGTGTTACGGACATAAGACAACAGATGAATCACAAATATCATACTCAAATACATATTTTTAACACATACAGAGCAACCACAAATATAATCGTGTAAATGTTTGTCGTGGGTGGAGATCGAACCCACGACCTTTGGTGCGTAAGATTACTGCCATCTGCGCCATCGGACCCGTCAGACATCTCACTTACAAATCTTTATTCTGAACTGGCAGCTACTTTTAAATCAATAAAATATATCCACTATCTTAAATACTATCATCACATCAGCTATTGGAAGTCCACTGCTGGACATAGGCTTCTCCAATAAAGGGAGCACGCCCGTAATAGCCACGCTGGGCAAGCGTATTGGCAATCGAAGAGCGTAGCTTCGCGACGGGATTGCTGCTGCCCATCCTCGCCTTGTGCATTTGAGCTATACTGTTACGGATGGATGTACCGCTATCTATCGGCTCTCAGTCGCAAAATTATTTTAATTTTAGTTTACGACACCTGGTACAGGGTGAGGTACTATTACATATTATAACAGTGTAGCTCAAATGCACAGGGTAGGATGGGCAGCAGCATCTCCATCGAGAAAGCTGCGCTCTGCGATTGCCCAAAGCGACAATTGTGGGCAATACCCCCTTTCCAGGGGTGGCCTATGTCCAGCTGTGGACTTCCAATGGCTGTAATGAAGATGATGATACATGATTACTATTTTCACTTATTTGTGGTCATTGATTGGCCTAGGAACTACTGAGACTAGACAGGTCTTCAAATTAAACTAACGAACGAACTAACGAAGATTAACGCAAGCCACCAGAACAGGAATCTGGAAAAAAAACTATTGGTAAAGGTTAACAATTGATTAGTTGTATGTTTAACCTTTATAACCCTTATCTATTCATCAGCGTAATAGGTCGGAATGTGTTTGAAGTAGATTGTGTTTTAGAATCCCGTACCACAAAAGGAACCCTTATAAGATCACTTTATTGTCTGTCTGTCTCACAGGACCCTTTACCCTAAGAATGAGTAGAGTGATCGATATGAAATTAAAAACCATATACACAAATGTACATCTTGTAACAGTCAATATTTTAAGATAACCTACAAAAGAGACATGATAGTCAATGCTGTAAAAAACGACAAATTTCATACTTACCGTAGAGCTAGAACTATGAAATTTGGCAAGGTATCTTATACCGTAGATACAAAGAACAATTCAAATTCCATCTATTTCCAATTAGATCTTTAAAAAAAATCTTCTCTTGTATTAAAAAAGAACTACAAAATGTACTTCTGTCTTTAAATGTATCTACAGGTAAGGTAACTCTCGGTTTAGCTTATAGTTTACGTAACACAATTTGATTTAGATATCTTATTATTTTGTGAACAAACATCTTGCCTGGTCACGTACCATAGCATTTTTGGTGATTGCCATCTCTAATGGAATCTTCGCGGTGAGGGAATCCCCAATTGAATACTGCAAAGGGCAATCAATTTTGAAATATATTTGGTAAAAGCAGATTATTTTGAAGAACTGTTAGTAAATTATTTACTGAGACTTGTAATATAAAAATATTATTTTTTCACACGCATTAACAATTCACACGACATCTGATACGTTGACCTGACTCCGAGAAAAGTAGCTTAAAGCAATTGTGTTACGGATATTAGACAACAGAGGAATTACAAATATAATACTTAGTTTCATATAAAAAAAACACCCAGGTACAGAACAAACACAAATATTCTTCGTATACATTTTTGCTATGGGTGAGGATCGAACCCACGACCTTTGGCGCACAAGATAGAAACACTACCACCTACGCCATCGGGCGCGAAATTATCCACATTTGAACTATATAAAATAATAGAACTGCTCTTGTAACGGTTTTCAAACGTGATTTATTTAAAATTGCACACTTTTGTTTCGACATATACATGTTTCAAGTAAGGGCGGTACACTTTCATTTTTTTATGCTATGTTAGCTCACCCCCAGTTTTCTGCTAAATCCATAACACAGAATAGAGTAGATGCCAAGTTTCGTGTTGTTATACTGTATTAGTTTTCACTGTAAACTTGACACCGATTCCCAAATATACGATATCGGTATCTAGGTCATTTTTATGTACATATATATTTTCTAGAATTTTCTATTAGATTGCCTTCATATGGTGACTTCTAGTTACCACATTGATTACGATTAAAGTTAATTAAAGCAAAAGAAACACATTTATATTGCAAGTTGAAGATTCATTTTTTCCCATCGGTGTGGCTGATCTCGCCGCTGCGATAATAAAAACGAAATTATTTTTAATTAAAAGGATATATCATTTTTGTAGAATATATTTTTAAGTAAATAATGCCGCTTTTTATGGAACTACTAAACCACTAAGACCATTCAACCAAGAAGAACCCAAATTAATTAAAATATTAATAATAGCTGACAATGGAATGCCAAACATCAACTAAACCTAACATTACCCCCGGGATTGTCTTAAGACTTAAATAGCTCCTGCAAATATTGATTACCTGGCTATAAATACATGTTAAGACAGGTAATTATTACCCGTTTACGACTTGTCGCTAGTGATCAATTTATGATAATTTGTTTGGTATACAATGTTACAGAAGCAAGTCGAGCTCGATGGTGAGCGGTCCGGACAGTAAGGAGCCGGTGCCCGCGCCATCGCCTGCCGACTCCGGCGTCTCCGAGCTGGAGAGAGATCATCATGATTACAGGTAATTATTACAATAGACGTAAGACCTCCAAAAAGTCAGATCGTCTATCCATCTTGCGGGTGGACGCCCGCTACGCTGCGCTTGCTGGTACGTGGTCTCCATTCCAGAACCTTACGACTCCATCGGCTATCGGTTCTGCGTACCAGTAATGCCATGCCCACTGCCATTTCAATAGAATCAATAATTACGGAATTTTGCCTATAGTTTGCACGCTGAATAAAATGTTGCTGTACATCCCTCCTGCATTAAGGTTACAATATTTTGGAATGAATATACCGCCATCTATCGGTATCTCAGTCGCCTCTAATGACATCTAGTACACAACGAAGCTATTTCCTACTCTGGCAGTACGCCACGGCATATCAATGGGATCATTTGTCGAGACTACGAACCGAATGGCGACGAATTGTAGGGAGATGAGACCACGTTTTTAATAACAGTTTGTAGAGAATGTTCATTTAAAAAAAACGGTATTAATTTGAACCCTGTTCATCTACCGCCTTTACTTATAAGCGAACGTAGTTTCTCAGTTAATTAGATATTAGTCATCTACGAGTCCATCAGCACCAGGCTGATTGTGTCAAAGTAGCCGCAAACGGATAGATCGTCTTCATAAATGCATAATAATAATGTACATGCATTTCTATCATAACACAACTGACGTTTAGTTTCAAAATCTTCATAGCCGGTGGTTACTTTTTACTTTTTTTTAATTTATAAAGTCAGCAAAAAATTATCATACGATCCACTTGATGATAAACGTGACCGCAGCCTAATGACGCTCGTGCCGTCACAAATATATTACAAGTGTGTATTACCAGCCATGTGAACTGAAGATACAATGTCATATTATCCCGGTAACAACTGTAAATATGATTGTAGTACCAATTGTACTAAAGTATCACTATAGCTGGCTTTGCAAATCCTTAGAATTCCATGAAAATGATAACCAAATTTTAAAAATGTTATTTGTTTCCAAATTTCTAACGAGTTGTTGTTTTAAAATCCACACAAGATTTTTCTGATATCAACATTATTTGTTTCTGGTCTCGGTAAACTCATTGAATTGTTACCTATAAAAATAATGTATAGCAAGCTCAACTAGCACAACAAAATATATTTGTCAATTATAACGACATTGTTGATAAATTTAATTTAATAAATAATATATAAATAAACACACGAATTATTTTGTGCATAAACTACAACTAAATATAATATGGTCTAGCATATTAATAATGAAACGATTATTTAATCAGGATTAAAACGCAGTTTATTTAATTTTTAATTTGTTTCGACATTCCGGTTATCTTGCAGCCACTTTTCCAAGTTCGTGAGATCCTAGTTATATTTTGAGTAGTGAAGGCGTGAACGTTAAAAAATATTGCAGCATAACAATTAATTAAAATTAGCTTAAGTCCTTCTCGTATTACTTTGCTCGTAGTTTGTTTTTTAAATATATCTTTATGCAGAAAAAAAATTGTTGCTTTTAAGTACATAACGCTTCGCAGAAAGGAAATGACGAAAGTGGCTGTTTAGAAAAACATTAAAAGGACTTGCGATGTGGAGCGGTGTCTTGTTGCGAAACTGAAGTTGTACTATTAACTAAGTGTAGGGCTTGCGAGAATTTAGAATTAATTAGTGATCACTTGTAATGACTTTTATATCATAAAGATATGTTGTAGTGTGTGCATCAAACAGCAACTTTAATGATCTACGTATTTATGCTTACTAAATATATTATCCTAATATTTGAAAGACAATAAATAGTTTGGCTGTGGTCTGAACTCAGTTACCAGAAAAGTACAAAAAGTCATTATAAATCATATTAAGAACCAATTTACTTTTAAAATAATAAATTATGTGGACATGATAATACAATAAACGTAGTTATAGTAGCTTTTGCTAAGATAGATATTTTCTAATCAATTATGAATTATATAGTAAATTATTTATTTTTAATTTTTTTATATTTTTTTAACTTTATTGCACAAAATGTTACAAAATGTACAAATGGCGGACTTATATATATATATATACAGGTGCAGGCAATATATATAAAAAATAAATAAACGTGGCATACATATTTGTATAAATAAACGCAGTAAAGAAATTTCGCTACTTTAAGTGGTCCTTAAAGTTTAGGTACTTGTTTCTACGATCGATGCGGTACTTTATCATTTCTTCAGATGGAATTTGATCAGGCACAAATAAGTTTTTAGAAATAAAATAAAAACGTTTTTAGCTTTTAAACGTATGTAATGTAAAAAAGGTGAAATATTTAATTATATATTTAATTAAGAGATTAAATAGAAATATGGCTTCTAAGTAATATCAGACGTCGGAAATTCAATGGTAGACATAGACGTTGAGAGATTTTTGATGATGAATTATTTTGAAGAGATTCTTCGCCTTATCAATTTTACCACGCAGGCAGCGATCGTAGAGCTTATATCGCAAAAAAGATAACGCTCCCCAGTCCGAGTCGAGTCGAATACGAGCTACGCTATTTCAAACGGATATACTTCTGTCCTTTTTCTCGACTTCGGTCGCCGCTTCCGATACCCGTGACAGAGTGAGCAACCATTCCACTCTGCCAAAGTTCCTAAGTAATCAATAAAATCGTTATCAACGCCCAGCACGACCGACCGGCTCCGAAGCCACGAGGTGCGCCTGCGCGCGCCGCGCGGGCTGATGCTGCAGGGCTACGGCGCGCGCACGCGCGACGAGCGCGACACCGAGCTGGCGCGCCTGCGCCGCGACCGCGCGCTGCTGCGCCAGCGCCTCGAGGACACCGAGTGGAGCCTGTGCCAGCGCGCCGGCGAGATCTCCTTGCTCAAGACTCAACTGAAGGACGCCCAGGTAAAGCGCGACGATGACACCGAGTACTGAGTAAAGAGTGATGGACACCGAGTAAAACCGCTTCCGGCGTGCCGGAGAGGGTTTTATTAGATTTATTACGTTAATTACGGAGTGACATAAAATGCAATACCTAATGGTATCTCTTGTCAACCAGTTAATTAAAACAATATATAGGCATTATATTTACCTGATGTCGTTATTGATCTGAGTTCTTGTACATTTGTGAATACTAATTACACTAGGCCTCATTAGAACATTGTCCGACATTTTCCTGCAATCAATTTTGATAACTTCTAAGATAATTAGAAAATGTACAGTCGCCGATTACAAATGAGTAATTCATATTTATTTACATTCTACGTTATTTGTAATTATTAAGTCTAAACAATAAATAGTAGCGACATCTATGCTGTATTGTGGAACTGTCTAGGTCAGACGTCATAGTTAAATACGTTTAAAATATAAAACTGTAGATGTCGCGAGTGAATTTATTCAACGGAGTTACGTAATTTATAACAATAAAATGTATGGATTTGTCTCAACAGATTTATCTCAGAAATGTTTATTATTCGTTGTTTAAATTGTTTTTTTTATATATTACAGAATGAACAAACCGCCAAAGGCCACGAATATCTCACTCTAAAAGCAGACTGTCGTCAACTGAGGGAAGCTCTAGATAAGAAAGAAAAAGAAATAATGAGACTCCGAGCCGAATCTGAAGAGAAGCAGAAGATAGTGAACCGACTTCAAACCGAAGTGGACCGACTCACCAACGACCTGATGGAAAGCGTCTCAGACCTGAGCAAAACGAAGGAAACCAACAAAACTGAGGTTGAAAGATTAAAAACTGAGCTAAAGGAACTTAGACAAGAGTTATCCGACGTCTCTCTCAGCGGATACGAAGGTATCGAGTGCGGTAGAACGATGAGAGGCATCTACGACGTGTGCAAAAACAACGAATACCATTGGAACTCAAGCGACAGTGCCTTAGAAGACGCAGAAGTCCAAAGACTGAACGGAGAACTCCCCGACCCTTGCGGCGAGCCGTGTCCTGCCAGCGCTATAGTAGACAGACTCAAATGCGAGCTAGAATCGAAGGAGGCACAGTTCAACAACGAAAGGAGAAAATGGTCAGAGGAGAAAGACAAAGTACTAAGATACCAGAAACAGCTACAACTGAACTACGTGCAAATGTTCAAAAGGTCGCGCACTTTAGAGGCAGAGGTCGATGGCCTCCGGCTCGAACTCGAACTTTGCAATAAGAACATGAAGAACCTGAACAAACACGGGAAAACAATTGAGTTGTAACACTACCAAATTATAGACTTAATATTTCCAAATTGAATATGTGACGTATTTAAAGAATACTGAAAAAAGCCTTGATAGTAATTTAAACCTAAATGGAATTCTTCCCATATCAACATTTAGGTTTGAATGTTGAAAAACGATGTACATTTTTATAGTATTCTTTGAGATATATTTACGTAGATAGAAACAATATTTATAAAGGCTATTCGACCCTGTAAATACGTTAGCGTAAGCCCTTTATTTTCTTGCCTTGACGCCAGTTCCCCTTGAAAACTTAAAACTAGTTCTAAGTTTGCAAAAGGCATAATACTCCACTGGCGAATTATCGACGTAACGGTTAAATTATTGTACATTTTATTTTATAGTGCGTTGATAGTAAACTTTGAAATATGAATACGATTTAAAACTTAAGTGGATTTAATATAAGATATTGTAGATATTAATAAAAGTATTTTGGAATATAATCGGCCATCTTTATTTGACATCCTCTTTTTTTATTCCAAAAAGAAACTGACGTTAATTTTTATGATGACATTCTACTTCACTTAATTTACAATTTTTTTAAAGTGCGTGAGTAAGAAGATTATTTAAAAAAAAGACGTTTGTGCCAAGTGTTTATTGCATTCACACATTAGGAGCAGAATCTATAATACCAAATATCAACTAATTATTATAATAATACAAAGGCATTAGGAACTTTAAACACATGAGAAGTACCTTTGTAAAATGTATAACGAGATCATCGAGAGTATTAGTGTTAATATTCTTAGAATTTCGATTTTAAATTAGAGAGACCTAAGTTCCTTGAACGAAAGTTGAAACCGTCGCCTTTGATGTCTGTGTTATTTCTTACTGCCTTCGCAGGTTCCACCTAAAATCAAACATTTTAATGTCTTATTAATTGAACACACTATTAAATTACAAACTCATTCAAAGGCCAACGTGCTGTTAACCCTATAATACTTGAATGACCTCAAACATAATGCTGTCAATTTATTAATAAACCCTAAAGATGATAAACGTATACTGACGACATCTATGATTCATGCAGAGAAACTTTACAATCCACAATATAAGCACGTGATATTTGTAAACCCGAGAGAGGTCGCTACATCCCTCATGATAATTATAAATGTACTAAACACCTTGAAGCGTCGTGTACTTGCCCACTCAATGCTGTAATACGTATCGACTGTATTTCATAAAATGAACTTTATCCAGCCAAATAAATATAGCGTTTAATATCTAACGAATTTGCTAAAAGTATGATTCAAATTGACCGTTCTATGTATAAGTGCTTTAAATAGTTGTTTGCATTAATGAAATAATATTTTTTTAATAATAATTCTTTTTCTACGTGGAATATACTCATGTCCTACATCGCACTTCACAATGTAAGGAAATTAGCTCATAATTCCAATTTATTCATATATAATATTTAATATAAAATTAATATATGCTATGACCTCAAACATAATGCTGTTAATTTATTAATAAAACCCTAAAGATGATAACGCATACTTGCGACATCTATGATTTATGCTGGGAAACTTTACAATCCACAATATAAGCACGCATGATAATTGTAAATAAATGTACTAAACACCTTGAAGCGTCGTGTACTTGCCCACTCAATGCTGTAATACGTACCGACTGTATTTGATAAAATGGTATTCATCTAGTCAAATAACTATAGCGTTTAATATCTAACGAATTTAATGACCGCATGATGAAAATTCACCGTTTTATGTTTGAGTACTTTAAATAGTTGTTTTCGTTAATGATATAATATTTTTAAAATAATAATTCATTGTCCACGTGGAATATAGTCATGTGCTAATCGCACTACACAATGTGAGGAAATTAGGTCACAATTCCAATTTGTTCACATAAATAATACTCGCCTGAGTGACGTCACCTATGGTGGACCGTTTCCTAATTTTATACCACCAGTACTCGACTCCCAGCGTGATGCAAGCGAGTCCGATGCCCATAAAGATCACTATAAACACGCCCCCGATGTTCTGGATCGATATACCGTCCGACTGCAAAACATTACGAAATATAATCACTATTATAATTAATTAATTAAAAGGTAATGGTAGTTAACCAAAGATGACGCCTGCAGTACATTCATACGGTGCGCTAGCGCATTTTCTGTGATTAGCAACGGTGAGTGCACACAGCGTGACGTTAGGCAGGCTACGAGCTGGTTTTGCTGCCACTACTTGCGACAATGTCGCACGCTTGCGGCTTCCGATAGACGCAAATAGGGACCAAAGAAATATTTAAACGGAAAAGACAATCGTTTTAAAGAACAGGCACAACGCACACTTATATTCGGAGGGCTGAAATATAAACAGCTATCATATTTACAATATTTTAACACTTTTTATTGTATTCTTATCGAAGAATATGAAACTAAATTGGCAACTGCCCTGAGAATGCGCACTGGCTGAGTCGGTATAAATCGGTTTTTCCCAAACTCAACTAGACCGCCAGTGCTCACGCACACATGCATATCAAACTTGTAGTACCAACACAATACAGCATAAAAGTGCCGTGATCTTATAAGTGGGTGCTTGCTGCTAAATTCTCGCAATACTCAACTATTACTAAAGTTAAATAGGATCATTTTTAACAGGGAAATCAAAGTAGTCAAGAACATTTTTATTATTATACCTGAATTTGCGTTTAGAAAAGAGCTGTTATTTTAACATAAACAGAGTCAGTCTCGTTTATTTGTAGAAACAAAAATCCTTAAGAGAATAACAAGTCCTTAACCTTATCCGTGCAAATCAAGTTTTTGTGTAAGTAACGCAACATTGATATCAAGAAACAAATAAAAAACAAAGCCAGTCGTCGGCAAACAAGTTATATACCAACGGGGGAATTATTGCATTAAATTTTACCGTTTTTCCGAATAAGATCATGAATTGAGACGCTATCTCGTACTGGTTCTTAAGCACAAGCAATATATTTTTAGTTGAACACTTTGTTTTAATGAAATCAATTGTAATTCTACTGACCTGATCATCTTGCTTTTCGCATTTTTTAGCTTTTGGGTTGTTCGTCCACCAGTTTTCTTTTAGCTTCTCTAATTTGCGCTTGTTCAGTAATTGTAGTATGCTGAAAGAATTGGCCGAAATTATATTTTATGAAATACAAATAATTAAGTTTCAGTTAAGTAATTATTGTTAATAAAACACTAACAACAATAACCTAATCAAAACGTAGAACAAGAAACGTAAAAGTTTAATAAACCCTCTTTTTTAGCCGATAAAATGTAGTTTTTCTTATGAGAACACGAAAAATATTTAAATGTATTTTATGAAAACATAAAAGTTTATAAGTGTAAATATAAATCAATGTAAAAATAAAATAAGTATGTGATATTAAATGATGCAATTCAATAAAATACTAGTTAAACGGATTCATGAGATGACTTATTTAACATTTTTATACTCGACGTTTAGGCCTTACGGCAACCAATTTTAAGGGTGGCAATTATCACTGTAGCTTAAACCGCTTTTTCAAACGTAGTTCTATAGTAAGTAAACATTTAAAAAAAGTTATACTTGACTGTAAAAATGAAAATCATTCTTTATAGTTACAGATCGATGGACGTATTGACATATCAATTGCCCTTCAAAGGAATACAACTCAAACAAGTCCTACAATATTGATGCAAGTCAAGAAAGCGTAAAGACTCGATTAGAGGCAATTTATTCGCGCGGGACGGCAAATGTCGGCTCGGTCACCTTTGCATACCGCATTAGCATAAAACATTCACCATACCAGACTAGGCTAAGTTGACGAACTTAAAAACGTTTTATTTGTATGTAAATTGTATATTCGTCAGAAATGTGGAAGCGAGACAGAGAATATCTTGCATGGTCACGCTTGAAATGCAACCGAGGTCGACGACTCGTAATGTTATGAGATTTTTAATTTTTGTAGATACACGAAATGAAAATTTCATGAAATCAGTCAGTGTTCATTATCTTCATACACATTATGTACATACATACAGCATTCTGTTCTGTAACTAACTAGTATGGGTACCTACGTATCTAATTTTGATATTAAAGAGTTATAAACACAACATTGTCATGTCTACGAAACATTTAATATTAAAATACTTCGTTTGTAATACCTGGCAGAACCTGATCAAAAATGATATATTCGCTACCCATGCCATTTAATCAAAATATGATTTAGACACGGATCTACTCCGCTGAATTGTTGATAACTACAATAAGCTGACAGTTAATCTAAAATGACTCTTACACCATCGGGATAAGTGACAATAATTATTTTTTCAAAGTGTAGGTTACGCTAAACTTAGCTCAATGGATCTAATCAGTATCGCAAGTAAGCGTCACTATTTCATTAACAATACTACAGTTGCAGACTTACACATAAATTGCTTATTGTACTGTACGTACTTGCGATAGGAATATTCGTTACGGAAGGTAAAAACAATATGATTACTTAGAATTGTTTACAAGTAGAATTTGTAAGTCATTGTTTGTTGCCATTTAAATAATCAGTCCTTATAAATTGCTACTAAACATCATTTTCTACTGAGTATGTATGGGAGAAAAAAAGCAGCGCACCGAGAACGTTGTATCGATTGAGGCCTAATAAGGCTTTCAATCTCTTTGTTCGTCGTGTAATGTTACGTCAGCTTGTGGCATCATCATGATGATGTACAAATGACGACAGAAGCTCGTGTCAATAAACAAGGCCTACGATGAAATTATAATCTAAATTTAATTTTTTACCCCAAATTATATTTTTGTTTTTGCTTTATCATTTCCTGCGGAAAAAGTCCCGAAAAAGTAACCATCCTTAGAAGGTTCGAGGTTAGGAGGTAAAAGCGTAACAAACAGACATACAAACTTTCATAGTGTACATTAGCACGAATGCAATGGCAAAAAAACAAATGCATGCCTTCCATAGCGTCGGCATTTAACTTCCTTATGCTTCGTTGCAGCGGGCAGGGACTGCGCTCCCATTTCGTTGTATATTAGAATTGAGAGAATCACTTCTGGGTACAGCAAACAAGCTAACTCACAGACACCAAGTGGTATCCTACATTCCATGTTTATACGAATAAATTTATTTGATAAAACTATCCAGATCAGTCTCCAGTCGAAAACGCATTTTGGTCGAGTGTATATGTAGCTGTCGCATATTTGGTAGTCGCTCAATTATTACCAATCGCGCAGGTGTCTTACCGAGCAAATGGCTTAGCACGCACGTGTTCCAGCGAGCAAATCTACCGACGCAATTGTACTCGAGTATTCAACTTCCAGTTTTTTATCACAGATCACGAATCTCGCATAGCAACAGTTTGCG